>VRYO01002734.1:22042024-22146668 GCA_009812075.1 Sialia sialis
GACCAGCACCCCCAGGTCCCTTTCTGCCTGGGCACTGTCCAGCCACACCATCCTGTTTTGGTTGGAAAGGACCTTAAAGATCATCTAGTTCCAGCCCCCTCACCATGGGCAAGGATGTCAGCAGACCAGGATGCTTAAGGCCCCATCCAACCTATCTTTGAATGCTTCCAGGCATGGTGAACACATATATTATATTTATAATGGAACAGATGTTAAATTACAAAGTTTCATAAAATGCCCACATCCATGTTAAGTTGTGGCTTGGGTGGCAAGATGCAGTTTTTGAGTCTTACTGTGGGGATTTTCTTTTGATAGATAATTTCAGTATTTTAAAAAAAAGACCCTAAATAGCAAGAGAACTTATCCGATTTAACTGGTGACAACTTCCACTGGCTACTTACAGAGTCCTAGTGCATTTTGGGTGGAGTTATAGCTTAAGATTACCTTTTGCTTTCAAATAGGTGGATAAGATACTGGACTAATGGGACAGTGTTGACTCTCCTATGGCTGCATTATAAATGAGCAGGTCTTGGAGCTTGTCACAGCATTGTAGACTGAGCATTGTGATCTGGAGAATCCACCAGACTTATCCTTCCTCCAGCTCATGTGTCCATCTTTTTAAGGATTCTAATGTTAGTGTCCAAAACAATCATCAACTTGATTCAGGTTAAAATTTAATTTTTTTTTTTTTCTGACCAGTTTTAATTTTTTCTGGCCATATCCAATTCTATACTAGGAATTTCTGGCCATCTAATTCTAAGATTCACTCCTTGATCACAGTAGAGCCTCACGATTGTTTGTGCCAGCACAAAAATGTGGGAGATCTGGGAATGAAGATGTAGGATCCTTGTGTTGCAGACTTTGGAACCTCCAGGCATCCTTCTAATGTAAACCCCAAGCCACAAACAGCTGGAAAAAGTGCTTTACTGGACTGGCTTGCTCCTATATGGCCATGGACTTTTCCAGATTCCTCACAGAAAGGGGAATGCTTTTCCGTCCTTTCACAGGATGTCTCACAAAACCTTGTAATATAACCTTAAGTGAGGGAATTCTCGCTGCCCAGCTCTGGAGGTCACCTTGGTGTCTATAGAAGCCTAGAAGTTATGGTGTGTGGTATCTCAAAGAGCAATTTACATTAAAATAATATTGAGAGATATCCACATTTCAAACATGATAAAGTAAATGGTAACAAAATTATTGTTATTGTCATGCTTCCATACATCAGAACTGAAGTGAGACTATATTCGGCTTTAGTTTGGGTATTTTCTGACTGTGGGATTAAACTGTGGATGCAGCAATGTGATGCTCTACAGCATTTGGTATGCTACAGTCTGATTCATTACTATAGAAAAATACCCAGGAGAAAGGATCAAATTAGTTTCTATTTTAATATCTATTTGCATTTTCCTGGAATGGAAATGAATACGTGTAGATTCACTGCCTTGATTGTAATAAGCTATTTTTTCATTAGAACTTATACTGTCAGGCAATTTGTGTTATTGATTCCTGGGTATTGTCTCCAACAGCAGGTAATATGGAATATATTTAAAACAAGACATTTTCAATTATTTCTCTATGAAACACTAAAAAAAAAATTAAACATTATGATAATTTTTGTTATTAAAATTCTTTTATTTGTAATTGTCTATGCAAGCATGGAACAGATATGGAAAAAAAAAAAGTCTATATTAAAGCTTTTTTCCAGATCTTTTGCTATTCAGCCACAGTGCAATGGTTCTTAAGCTGAATTATTGCATATAGTTTTTAGATAACTCTGGGATTTTATCAACAGTATCTGTTTATAACTAAGATTTTTATTGTGTCTTGAAATTCTGAGCACATGTAAGTTCTGTTGCAAACATAAGACTACTTAACAATGCATTTAACATAAAAAATTCCATTCATGTTGTGGTTCTCATGATCTAGTATCTGGTTGAAACAGTAGTGTGAAACGCTATTTAGAGATTAAGAGGTAGCTGACTGTATTAGTGAATGACAGGTAAAATCAACCAGTCATAGCAAAAAGCAAGTATCATTTCAGTTTGAAATAGGATTTCTTATGTGACCTAGGTGGATAGGAGATTCCCTGTGAAGTGTGGCCGTCATTAGAAATGCTCATTAAAAGATAGCAATAGCATGTGTGTTTCAGGTTGTGCTTTCTCTGATGCATCAGCTTTTGGTATAAAATCTTATGTATTTTAACATGGTGATTTGACAAGATTGCAGCTGTGGTACACAGGAAATGACCGAGTGGCCAAAACCTTGAAAATTAAGACATTATGTACACAAATTATTAAAACATTATAAGGTAGACCTCATGAAATAAAAATTGTTACTAAACTTTTTCTACACTGACTTAAATATATCTATTTCAAGAAGGATGATCTTAAGCCATACAGCTTTTTAGGGCATGTTGACTTGATTATTATTATATTATTATTATGATTATTATTATATTATTATATTATTATAAATGTATACTATGAATTTATGGTATAGAACACTTATTCTGGTTATAGACAGAAATTCCGTGAGTTTAAATTTTACATCACTGAAATGCACACTATTAATGAATTATCAAAAGGAAATAAGTGGTGGTGAACATGCTAATTTCTAATACAATCAACCCTTCAAACCTGCATATTCAAGAAGACTTAAACAGCTCCCCATTAAAAAGGAATAAGCAACTATATGCAATTAACCATACTCACAATCTAGTTAAGTAAACCCTGTAGGCTCATGTTTACCTTTAATAGGTGTTTGATTTCATAGTTATTTAGCAGAGAACATAAATATTCTTTAAAGTATGCCTGTGGATAGTTTTTCTGGATATTTTTCTCTGTGACTCAAAAAATGGAGTGCAGCTTCTAGGGAATGATTGCCATGACATTACCTGCAAAGATCATGTACTGATGGAGTTGGGGATTATGAGAGATATGGGTCAGGCAAGGAGCAAAATTAGACCCCTGAACTTTCACAAAGCAAGCTTTCAGCTCTTCAAGGAGATGATCAGTAGAATTCCCTGGCAGAGCTGGCAGATCTTTAAGGAATTCTCCCATAGAGTATAAGAGCTGGCAACCCCCAGGAACAAGAAATCAAGTGAGGAAGGCAAGAGATGGGCAAGGCTGAGTAAGAGCCTGCTGGTCAAAGTAAAAGGAAAGCAGAAAATGCCCAGGCAGTTAAAGCTAGAATAGGTAGTCTGGAGAGAGTGTAGAAGAGAAGTTGGGTTCTATGAGGATGTGGTGAGAAAGGCCAAGACAGGGACACAAAGAATGAAGGAAAGGGCTTCTACAGATATGTTAACCATAAAAGGAAGGTCAGAGAATGTTTACCTCCCAGTAATGGGTGCTAATAAACTGACAACAATGGATGAGAAGTCTGTCTTCATTGGCAAACTCTCTCCCCACACCTCTTGAGTGGATGGACAGAGTGGATGGACAGCTCAGAGCCCCATCCCACCCGGCCTTGAACACTCACAGGAATGACTTCTCTGGGCAACCTGATCCAGTGTCTCATCACCTTCACTGTAAAGAATTTCTTTATGTCTAACACAAATTTACCTTCTTTCAGTACAAAACCGCTGCCCATTGTCACAGCTTTATTTGCTGCTTTATTTTATTCTTCTGGCTGGACTTAGAAAGGACTCCAGTCATGAAGGAGCGCACTAACTCTCTTGCTTGCACGTACCTTCCTTCTGTACAAGTTCCCCATATCTTGGGGATTCTGCTTTTCCAAGTCTAGGCTGAAACACCTGTTTGCTTTTGAGAAGGTTTTTATACCTTGCGGGTTTCAGTCACTGGGATCAAAGTTGGACAAATCTAACCTCGGTTACAAAGTGATCATATTATTGTCTTAAGCTATTCCCATTTGAATGGATAATTATTAATATTTAACAGACTTCCCTGATCCCAACCCTTGAAGATATATGACACTGACATGTGACTGACATGTGCAATGAGGTACTAACTGGCATAATTTCTTTGTGAGAACAACTAGAATTCAGAAGGTGTATAAAATGTTTCAAATCATGCTAGAAAGCTGACACCTAGTATTTCAGGCAAAAAAAATTCTAATAGGAAGAAAATGCATAAAAAATCAGGTCAAAAGAAAAATGACATTTTTTCAGTGTAACTGCTAATGAGAAATTAAGGAGGAGGCATTAGATGTAGGACATATTAAATTCCAATTAAGACGCCAATGTTGTGGCACATAGGATGAAAATAAATGGTTAAATGAAAACTAGGAAAAACATATCCCAGGAACAAATACGTTCATAGAAAGAAGACTACACATAGAACAGCTACTTACTACTTGTGTCATGGTACTGCTAAATGCTCAAATCCTCACTCAGTAATGAACACTGTATGAAATAATGAACAAAAATAGTTTGAGTCTTCAGATATTTATATCTGGTGATTTCCAGTGTCTCAGTCATCGTTATTCCATGTGACTGCACATCTTCTTTTTATCACAGCTCTCTGGTTGTTCAGCTGTATGTGGGAATATAGCAGTATCACATGTAAGTACTTACATATATATATATATTTGTATCTATGTACATGTAACAGAATATTTCTGGTGACTGAAAGGGACAAAACCTTTAAGGAGAAAGAATATGGAGAGTAAAGAAGGGCTACTGATGAGGTAGAGGAACTTGAAAAACAAATAAAGGTAAAGAGACAGTTAATACATAAAACATATGAATTCTACTTGGAAAACACAAGTTTTGCTTACTGTAGACCAAGTTTCCTTGTGCTTTTGTTTGCCAGTTTAGTGACAACTTTGGTACAGGCCTTTGAATATTATTTATTTTAAAAAAAAGAACAAGTTCTTAATGCCTTGTTCATAAAAAGCATTTCTCCAAGAGGAAGAATTGTCAGAGCACAGGGTATGTAGGAAGATGGCTAATGAGTTAGGTGGGTAAGAATATAGAAGTGCTATTAGACACATATAGAGAACAAGATCATAAAACAGTCAAGGGAAAGGAGAAAATAAGAAAAATAAAATAAAATGAGATAAGAAAAACTGGGAAATATAAACAGATAAATGATGCAGAAAAGGAGATTGAACACAGAAAACAAAAGAAGGAATAGGGAAAGGTCAAAACTCATCTTCTTAGCTGGTTTATTTAATTTAGACTATTCACATTTTTTCCAAGCTGCCTTCCTAGTCTGCTTTCAGGAACTGATTTACTGTAGAGTGTGGTACTTTCAACAGCTTTTCTATTCACTCTCCCAGCAGCAAATGCTTCTAAAAATGCTTCACCTCTAAAGATCCACTGCACTAAAGGCTAGGCTTTTGTCTGAAATGTGCCATGATATCAGGACTGAATAAAGCTGTGGAGAAAAGTGCTCACCCCTGTGGCCTGCTTGAGGCATGTTGGCTTATAAAATTTGCATGTAACACAGAAACTACAAGAATTTCATGTTCTGTAATAGGAATAGGGTTGTCAAGAAAAAAAAAGCCTCAAAATAAGTGAAAATAGTTTTGTTTTCTCCTGTGAAAATGTCAGATCAAAATTATTTGCCATTTAGAAAAAAATTCTTCACACTTCCATTGGTTCAGACTTCGTGTTGGGTTGCATAGGATCTACCCTGTGGCATTTACACTTTGTTAAATATGTAGAAATGTCTCACCCTCAGCCTCCCACTGTGCTGTCATTTAGCCTTTATAAGGTTAGCAAATTCAGTGTTTCTGAATTATAAAGTAATCCTACTGGCTCTGTAAAGTCTTCTGGATGTTTATTGTCAACAACTTTCTTAGAAGGACATATTCAGTTCCTGCCATGCCACTTCATCTTCCCTGCATTAAAAGCTTTCTTAAAAGCTGTTTTTGGAGTGACATCATGTTTCAGATTTAAATCTGAATCAATTTGATACTGTTTGATCTGTGTATTGCATGGTTGCCTGTACCTTGTCATGGTCCCCTGTACCTCTCCTTTTGTCTTGTCTTTATGAAGTCTTTAAATTTTTACTGTCATCAGAATAGGCTTTTTCAAAGTTCTACTCTTGAAAATGGGAATTTTTTTTTCAGTGTTACCTCTTATTTTCCCCTGATATTTGGCCTTTAGATTGCTTTTTCCTGAATCCCATTTTTTTATTCTAATGCAAGGCCCTCAAGCCTTCTCTCTTTGGATCACAGACATATATTATCTCATTTATCATGCACTGCACACAGATATTGAAATTCCAGTAAATTGCAGTCCAGTATTTAATCTGCTGCCTTTAATTTGTGCATGAAAGCCAGCTTCAAGTGTGGCAGGAGTGTGTCATCTGCTCTCAGTTTGTAGTTCACTAAGGCTCTCCCTTGTTCTTTAGATATGCTACTGCCACATCTTTTCATTGGACACAAATGTCGGATTCATTTGTCTTTTCCTAATGACTTCTCAGTGTATTTTCATTGCAAATTGTTGATCAGCCAGGCCACGTGGGTAAGAGTCAGAAGGTCTCAGAAAGGGTCTAGTTCTGAAAAGGAGCTGAGCATTTTTAGGCTGTGCATATTAATGGTATTGGGAACTATGGCTCTCAGGACAGGTGGGTATATGTGTTTCAAGATTTTTCATGAAAAATGCAACCTTTCAAGTGTTGTAGAATGTTGATATGAGCTTCTAAACCACTTTTGATCAGTTAGATCAAATGTTCTACAAGGTATTTTACTTAGAACATTGTTCATAGGTCAGAACTCAGGATCTTGAGGCACAGCAGAAACCCTGAGCAAGCCCTGCTTGGATATCTGATGTGAAAATGGGGGTAAAGAGGATCTGTGAAAAGCACCAGAAAAGAGAGGATGGTGAGTGGCATGAGAAACAGCAGCACGGGGAGGAAATCTCAACAGAAGTACAAAATGCATACATAAAAAAGGGCAAACTAAGCTATTGAGCTTTCATCAGGCAAAACTCTTCTGAGAAACACTTCATGCAAATAAAATATAGCTCTCTCACAGGCAACTATTTCTGAGCATAATATCTAGAATACCATGAAAACATATAAACTGTAAAACCTATTTTAAAAAAAAGCCTTGCATTCTTTCCACATTAGTGCAGAGAAAAGATACATGAAGAGAGAACACTTGGATGCCCTTGCAAGTTTTGATTGTCAGCTAGACAGTCAGAGGGAAAGTGCAGACAGGGACTGCCTCTCTGGTATCTCTGACAGACCCAGACCTGTCTTATATAAATTTGACACACCCAAAATTTCATAAGGACCTTGCTGATTTAGATAGATGGATGAAAGAGCTTTTGTATATCTTTCTCAGATATACAATTCTTCTAAGGGCCAGATGTGAGAAGGGGTGTGTGTTGCCACATATGTAAAATATGTGATTGATATTCTTGAGTAATAGTATCTTGTTGGCCAGTGGGATATTATGGGGATATTATGCAGTCACTTACCCATTGCCCTTAACAAGTGCTGCAGGAAATTCCAGATTTTTTCCCTTTGTTCACCTAGAAACTTAATTTTGTATTGCAAACCTACAATCATGCTATGGCTCTCTATTTGCAAATGTTTCAAATTGGGGGAAAAGAAGCATGATCAGGGATTTGCATTTTTTAAGGTCACCTTTTCTGTTCTAGACCTGTAATTGTTCATCATCCTAATTACAGACTGTAAATTATATGAGTAACTGCCTATTTTATTCACAAAAACACGTGTTCTGTTCAATAGAATTGCTCATTTTTGGGACTGCAACCCAAAACGATAAATGAATGTTAATTTTTCATGTTCAATAACTTATTTCTCTTTTTGAGCTTTTGAATCTCCTCAAAACATATTCATGCAGTCTATATAGAAGCTTTTACTTTAGTCTGAAACATTCTCTATTAACTGTGTAGAAGATACATTCCGTTGAAGACCTTTACCTTAAATTCCTGTGTTTTGAGCTGTATGTAGGAACCAGAGATTTTTTTTTCCTAAAACTTCATCTAATATTGCAGCATTTTGAGATTTCTGATGGCACTTCAGAACAACAAGATATAGGTTTTAAAAATCCATTTCAGAGCAACAAGATTACCCTGAAAATTTGCTTTAGGTTTAAAGCTATAGCTTTCCCTTTGATCTCTTCTAAGTATCTGAGATTCAGTGTATGAGGAAACACAGATGCTGCTTGAATGTTTGTGAAGTTAAATACTGAGGGGATAAGGAAACAAACCAAGTTGTGGCACTAAAACTAGCAGTGTAATGTACTTTTAAATAAACTGAGCTATCAAACTGCTTTCTTGTTAAACTGGGCTAGTCTAGAAAAAAAATGAAACATCATACAATTTTCATCAGAGAGCAATGAGGAAAAAGGAACATATCTTTCCCTGAAAGTAGATGTTAATTATTTTGCCTTTTTATAGTGTGTTTATAAAATGTACTCTGGGCAAATGCAAGCTTTCTTTGAGCTGACCTGAATTTGTGCAATTGCCATGATAAATCTAATAATTATTGGCAGGAGAGTTTATCTCAGTTTATTAGCTTATATTTGGAGTTGCACTACAGTGGTTGCATGGAGAAGAAATTCAGATAAGGTAGTGGTTACACTGCATTGATGACACTTATGTCTCTCCAACCTGTAAATACATCTAGATGTGTGCTTAAACATTGCCCAGCTTTTAGGAAACTAGGATACACAAGATGTGGTTTAGGTCAAAGTTTTGACCATGTTACAAAGAAAAGCATCACAATTCTTCAAATGACATACAACTTTTGTCTGGAATTCACTGCAGAAGTGTATCATATCTAATATTATCAGATGAGATTGATAGAATTAATGGGTTTGAGTAATAAATTTTAAAAAAGATACTGCTGTAATTGTACTAGTAATTAGTGCTAATGTATTTATTAAATAAATTGAGTAACATAATGGTGATAAAAATTAAGTAAAATAATTATGATTTTTTTAACTTGTGTGACCTTGTTTGCTTTCTCTAATGCTGAGGTCTAGAGAACAATACAGGGTATCTCAGAAATAAACCTACACAGAATTTTTTCAGTCTTTATATTACAAATATTTCATTTTTTAAGCCCCGAATCCCCAGAAGTGAGAAAATAATATAAAATTTAGCACTCTGCCATTATTTGCTATGGCAAACAGCCACAGTCCCACATTTGTATATCTGCAATGCTGAAATGTCAGCTTAGATGTTTTCCCTTCTACCCTATGTTCCTTGAATACTAAAAATATTGGTATTAATATACTGGCCTCACTAAAAGTGCCATATCTTTCAGTTAAAATGAGTCACTGATTTTTATACACTGGACATCGTATAGCTTTAGAGATCAATTTATATGACAAATTAGCTTTCATTCAAGTAAAAATACATCTTCCCAGAAATGCCTTCCATGCTCTTGTCCATGTTGACAAGTAATATGACAGAGATGACAGATAATGTGGGCTCCCATTAGATTTGGGTGATGTAGTTGTATCTTATTTTTACACTTCTGTAATTTTGTCCTGTATTCAAATCAGGTTACACTGTCTCCTCAACATCCACAGCTGCCTGACTTCAGTCCCTGAAGTCCAAGAGTTTCTGTCTGAAGTCAAGAATTATTGTCATCTCTAAGCCAAATCCTAACCTTCATAGTAAAGCCTGGCTTTACCCAAGGCATGGGAAGAGGAGCCCTGAGCTCCCATGGGTCAGAAAGGCACTTTATGAGGGAAAATTGCAGTGACATAATACTGCTCTTGGTGAAAGAAATGTTGTGTGGCCACAGCTGCCCCATGGCTTCTAGACTCTTTTCAGAGAATAGAACTTTGCTGGACATCCTTGTTTGAATTATATTTCTCTTTTCATAGTGAATTTCACTCAAGAATGTTAAATGGTGTCAGAGAGAGAACACTAGGGAAATATGTCCTTTAGCAGGCAGAAATCATTGGTCACATAGCAAGATACCTTCTCTATCACTACGGTACAGGAATCAGCAGAGAACAGACCTGTCTATAGCAGTGGTAGACAATCTGATGACAGAGATTTCCATTATAATGATACAGTTGAAGCATGGCCAGAAAGTTCTCAAACCTGGCTTTGATCCATCTGTTTACCTGGATAGTGGAAGAAATGGCCAGGACTCAATTTGAAGATTAACAGCTTCTCTGAAGTGGTACAAAACACTGTCTATCTTCAGGAAAGATTAATAAAATATCAAATATTGTAAGACATAGGCCAGAAGAAGTAGTCAAAGTACTAGAACAAACAATGAAGTGGACAATCTGCAAGTTTTTAAAAGAGATTAATGCAGAAAGGCTGTATGGATTCATAAAAATAAATCATGTCAAGCTAACTTGATTTCTGCCTTTGATGAGATAATAAGCTTCATAGAAAAGAGGAATAAAGAGGACATATCTCTTGACTTCAGCAGAGCATTTGACATTACTCCACATCAGAAAAAAGCAATGTAGTTAATGCTTTTGAAATTGTTAGACAGATGGCTGACTAACCACAATTGAAGAGTAATTATTAATGCAGTTCAGGCAAACTACAAAGTGCATTTAAGGATTGGTGCTTTATCTAGCATTAAACAGATACAGATGTTCACCATATCCACATAAAAATGGCTGTAGAATGTGCTGGTGCCAGCCAGAGATTCTACGTCCACTGTATGTCCAGTTTCAATCTGTCCAGTGCCATGCTACTGGAGATGGCAGATTATAGTAGAGATGATGGCAGATTATAGCAGAGATGGTGGCAGGCAGTTTGGTGAGGCAGAACTGATTAATTATTAATGCAATTGCTAAGCATACATTTCCTAGCAGCAGTTTTAAATCAGTGTTCTGTTTTGCCCAACTCACTTCAGTCTGCTCTTCTGCCTTGTCCATTATCTCAGACCCATGAGCTCTTAAGAGTTCTTTTCTTGCTGCACCACCATTTATTGTGCTTCCTGATCTTTCACTAATGTACTGTATTCTTCTGTCCTGACTTTGTTTTCATTTGGTCCCCTCAAAGTTCTGTCCCATGAATTCATACCATTAGTGGTATGCAAGCCTCCTGCTGCTGCAGTGTGCCCTTGGGCTCACACCTTTCCAGTGCCCTCCCTGCACTGTCTGTGGCACTCTTGAACTTCCTCCAGAGCTTCAATCCCCATGGAGCTGCAGCAAGCCTCCCAAGTCAGCTCCACCACCAAACTCTGCAACGCTTTGGATTAGAGGACAAGATGCTCAGATGTGCTGTTCTGCTTGTTCAGCTGCAGTATCTCTCATCTGAGGCTGGTCCATGGCTGGAAAAATGCTTTGTCCTACTAAAGCAATAGAAACATAAAAGTGTTTTTCTTTGCTATATTGGGTTACAGTAATTTCACGATTATAAGCTGCACCTTTTTCATTGAAGAATCCAGCCTACCCCAGTAGTGCGGCTAATCATCAGGTGCTGCTTATCTATGGACAAATCCCAGCGAAATGCCAACCCGGAAGTGAGAGCCAGCAGGGGAGGGTGCCTGGGGCTGCCTTTAAAGGTTTTGCTGATCTATGAAAACTGTTTGCAACTTGAGCACCTGACACCAAACCCTGCGCTGGCACGATTCTTTTACTAACGTGTTACTTTGTCGCACATGGATCCTCGCTTGAAAATAAAATAAAAAATGTGGCTTATATTCAGGTGCGGCTTATATATGGACAAATCCCGTGGTCTACCCGGCTACCCGGATGTGCAGCTTATAATCAGGTGTGGCTTATAATTGAGAAATTACTGTACTTTGCTGAGGATGTCAAAAGATACTGAGCTGGTTTCCCCAGCTGAGGCATGGGTCAGTGCACTGCACTGTCCAGCAAAGTTTCATTTCAGTGTGATCACTTTAGGTTGTGATCTCCACTGTTCCCTCTCATAAGCCTTTAAGGCCAGGACAACTATTCCTTTGGTACCCTGAGTATTTTTCATTTCAAGTCAATTTGCCATTTTCTTCTCATATAACTTACTGCTTGTCCACTATCACTCATAAAACATCTGTCAGTTAAAAGGTAGGAAGTTTTAATCCTCATCAATGGACACTTTACTCTAGAAAAACATGTAATAAGGTCAAACATCAAAGGCTGGTGTCATAAACTCTTTAGTAGTTAAACACTTTTTCCTCAATAATACCATGCTGCAATATTGCTTTATTTTTCATGTTCTCTTTCAACTTTTGTAATTTCCTGCATCTCAGCTGTAAATTCATTAAAATGACTGGGTATGCAGAGAAATAATTTTGTAATTTTTTCCCTCTAAGGAGCCTCTTTTGTGTTATTGCCCTCCCAAAGATCCAATTTACATGCTTAAGGTACAGCATTTGATTTTGATTGGAACAATTGATTCACATGAATTCTGAGATAAATAGCTGACCACCTGAGTTGGAGAAAGACATTGAAGAATTCAAGTTCAATACACCCCAGTGTACCTTTACATGTATGCAGATATCAGAGATGTCTGCAGGAATGATGTGTTGCTCAGCAGATGCACTAAGCAGCTGCTCTGCAGACATCAAGGGGGCAAACACTTTGTACTTGTGTCTGTGAACTGAACACATCAGAGATTAAAACACAATCTATACATTGAAGACAAGCCTGTAGGCACAATATCCTTCTGGTACAGGACCAGAACTTACTTGTATTCTGTCAAATATGTATTCTGTCAAATATGGATTTTTCATTCCTGGTATCACTCGAAGAAATATTTATCTCTTGCATAAGACTTGAGAAGAAGAACTTTTTAGATGTGTTAAAAATTGAAAATTTCCCATGTTCTGTTAGAATATTGTCTTATAATTAGCAAGATGATGACATTTATATAATATAAATAATTATAATGAATTATTTAATGTTTTTTTTATTTCAAGATTATTTCCAGTACTCTGTGCAAGTGTATTTTCATTGATTGATGGAATTTCATTGTGTTTTGTCAAGAAAATGTTCATTGTTGAATTGTTGATTCTTCTGCCTGCAATGCCTTTGAGATTCTGCCCCCTGAAAAAGATTTATGAAATTGCATTAAACTATAAAACTTGGTCTGTGCACTAGCTAGTTTTAACTATTCTAAACTGAATTTTGGGATTGAAAAGAAGCTGAAATTTCATATAGTATGATTGTGTCCATTCTTTCCCTTCATTTTTCCAGAATTTACAGGTGTCTGTTCTCTTGCCTGAAGCACACACCTTCTTTCTGGTATTTACTGTATCATTCTGTTTAGCAGTATCCTTAAACAAGCATTTGCTAAAACTCACAATTTTTTGTCTTTTAATGACGAAGTCTTTCCCAAATAAGAGAATATTTTTAAGGGTAAATGCTTAATATTCCACCAGCTGTACTGGCATCACTCAAGAAAAGCTTTTGTTGCCTGAACCGAATTCAGCTATCTAGATGAAGTGCCAAAGTAAACAATTGCTTCCTGGGATATTGGTTGATTGTCACTTTGAGAATTTGTCTCTTGTCAAAGTAGCTTGATTGACAGACCTTATATTTAAAGGGAATTTAAACATCTTATGTCCAAAAGTGTGAAATGCTCACATATCAAATTGCCATATACCAAAGCATCAATTTATGTTTTCACTTTGTACTTAAGATCATATTGTATTTTTATTCAATTTCTCACTGACTGTCTAGTAACAGATAAAGAATGGAAATTTTAATGTAGTAAGAACTGTGTTTTAAATGTTTCTTGAAAGTTTAATTCACCTTAACTCAAATTCATTTATCAAAAATTCTGGGAATGCTCAGACCTTTTAAACAGATTGAACTGTCATTCATGTAGTAGTTGGAGCTGAGCTTCACATTTTCTGCTCACATGCAAGTAACCACTGAATAAACAACATTATTTTGTGATGAAAGAATAGTGCCAGTGTTATGAAGGAAAATAAAATTATGGTTATATTAAATATTCAAATATTTATTAAAATAATCTGCAGTTTCAAAGATGCAAGGTAAAAGTTTAAAAAATTTTTGTAACAGGAAAAATAAGGACATGGAAACTCAGATGAGGTTATTACTTAGATTAATACAACCAATTTGATTATATCTGCTTGATAAATTCTGGTGAGAAAGACATTATTTAAGGCTTTTTGCAAAATAGACCTTATAGGACCATATCTATTAGGAAAGTTCATAAAATTTTCACTTTAACTGTTATAGTTTGTTTTAAACTGTTAGTTGTTACATGCAAAAAAGCAGTATATAAGACTAAGTAAAGCATGCTAACAGAGTAGGCAAAAAAGTAGTGTGTGCTTCATCTCAGCAGAAAGGAGAGGTGGTCAATATCTGGCCTTTTTCTGTAATCCATTTGTCCAGCTAGTGACAATATTGTAGTATTGCCAACATCCCTGTGAGCTAGCTCTCTCTCTATGTTTGAAATGAGAAGTGAAGGGAACAGGGCAGCCACCTGCAACTTCAGACATGGGTTGCAGTCTGTGCCTCCTGTACCACACACAGAAACTGAGGACAGGGACATTGGAGGTGCTGAAAGGGAAGCCTGGCCAGAGAGAAGACTGAGGCGGTGGCCAAGGTGCTGAAGGACTTGCTCAAGAGAGGCTTGGGTTTGCTGGCCACAGATGGCAGCTGGTGGGACAGAGACAGCAGTTTAAACACATTATTGCAGTGCTCCCTTCCTACACCAATCTCCCCTCTATACACTTCTCCAGAGCATTCCTCCTGCCTGGGCTTCCCCTCCTTGCTTCTTCTTCTTCCATTGTAGACAGGACAGAATAAGGACTGTTGGACCACTTGAGAAACATGGTTTTATTTCTATTCTACTACATTTCCCTATTCTGGCTTAAAGAAAAACATTCATGGCCATCACTGGCTATGATTTGAGCCTGTTCCTCTCTCTCACTAGTAGAGAAATGGAAAAAAGCTTCCTAGGGAACATTGGGTTTTTTTCCCTTTTCATCTGTGAGATACATTATGTCTATATTTTCATCTGATTTAGTTCCATGCTTCTTAATGTCAAACTGCACTGCCTGACCTGTACTGAGAAGTTGATCTCTTCCTGGGATTATAAACTACACTTCGTATCATCCTTTTCGCAGCATTCAATTTTGTTTGGTGACCGGTGCTTTTCCATCTTCGTCTCAGTACCTGTACAGTCATTTATTTTTATCACTTTTTTTTTTTTTTTTTTTTAACACAATGATGTATGTGGGTGATTTTGTTTTAATATCAAGTCAGAACACTGCAGTCACTGTTTAGCCAACAAGTACCTTGCTTCCCTTTATTTGAAGAAATGAAAGGCGCTGAATGCAGATGTATGTGTTTGATAACATCTTTGCTGTCTGTACATACAGTTGGAAAAAAAATCTGCTGCCTATGCTATTATAATTTTTTATTTCCCAGTAATTGCATTCCAGATGTATGTATTATGACCTCTGCCAAAGCTGGAGCCATTTTCATTAATCTCTCTTTTAACTGTACATTATCTTAGCCTGTAATAAATATATATAGGTTTCTCTAAAGCTTTGAAGAAATGAGACCTTTGCTTCCAGCTTTTGGATTGTACACTACAGTTTGCAGCACAGACAAGAGAAGAACATCTAAATTATGAATATAGTCAAAGCTATGAATATAAGGATTTGGGAGCAAAAAAAAAAAAATCTTAATGAGAATGGCAATGCATGGTCCAATTTCCATATATTGGGAAAGAAGATAGAAATGTATAATCTTGCAATTTCATCTGGCCAAGTTTCCAATTCCACAAGTGCACCCAATCCTGATTTCTAAAAGCACCTCAAATTCTGGCAATTTATTCTCTTTTTCTGGCCAGAATAATTTCTGGCAAATTATTCTAGAACACTGCCACTACTGGAGAAAAAGCACAGAAAGTGAGAGCATTGTGTGATGAGGGTTTGAGAGCCAAGTCAGACAGACAAGGTCAGAACTTGCTTACAGCTACCTTCTCTCTATAAATCCTGTTTTCCAATGGAGGTTTAAGGGTCTGATTTAACATCTGCACAGCTGTACACTTTGTCTACCTCAGCACATAGTGAAACCAATGGGAGTGGATCAGTAGAGTAAAGCTACTGGTACTACAGACACAATATCCACACTACAAAAATTTCAGGAATTTTAAAGGAAGAAAACCATACTCTTGTCCAGTGGGCGCGTTCATCCACCAGAGGTTGGAGTACAGTGCAGGGACTCCTGCAGTGTGTCTTCAAACCTGTGTGCTTTGACATTATCAGTGAACCTAAGCCCCATTCAGTGACCAGGAGATCTATTTAAAAGTGCATTCCTGAACAGAATGAAAACTCTAATGCAGATGCACAGTATGAAATCTTTTACCAGGTCATGAACCTCATAAAGTTTGAGGGCTAATGATATCCTACTATGTGAGGTTGAAGGTGTAGTCTATAATATAGAAGAAATTGAGACCATACCTTAAATCATGCCACCTCTTGAGTTTCAAGAGCACTTTAGAAGCTGTACAGTTCATCAGATGCATTTTGTATTGTGCTATATTTTAAGGCCTCATCCATTTCTCCATGGGCGATTTTTAAGCAGGAGCAGTAATTATGTTAAAGTGCTAGAAGTATTTGAATCACACAGTAGATATTTTCATGTTTTTATGCAAATACAGATCACAGCCTATCTCTATAATTTAGAAAACTGTTTTCTTTGCCAAAGTGGTTTGGAAACCTGCGACTTCTAATGGTACATTTTTTCTGCAATTTGCATTGAGTGTATATGGCATCTTCAGACTGAAGGAAAAAAGGAAACACAGCACTGAGAGCTACCTGAAAAGCTGCTCATTTGTGCATATATTCACATCAGAAGTGCTTCTGTCCCCTTGTCTCTGGTAAGGGAAGGCATACAGCTCGTTCCTCTCACAGAGGAACTAACACCATTATGGCTCTAGTATTGTCTTGTTTAGAGCGTAAATGTGTTGTATTTACAGGTGATGTCTCACCAGCCATTCATACTAAGTAGTTTTCATTTCCAAAGTAAGAAACTGGCAAAGTAAGAAACTACCTCTCTTTCCTTGTGCCTCAGCCACTCTCATAGGCAGTATTTGGTTTTTGTTTTATTCCTACTCAAGGAGTGAGGAAGGTGGAAGGTCAGTCATCTAGTTCAGTAGGGTTTTTCAGACTAGTAAAGCACACAGAGGGGGTTGTCCGCTCACACATTTAGAAGTCACAGCAAGTGCTTGCTTCTGTGGCCCCTTGCTCAATGCTAGCTCAGACAGTGGCTTGAATTCCTGTGCCAAACAGAAATTGTGTAGGGCCCTGGAAGAAATTCTGGGGGGCAAATGTGTCAGGTATTAGGAAGAGTTCTCCCTTGGACCCATTTCATCTAAAACGTTTGGGATATATCCTGTGATGTTTTGGGAAGCTGGTGAGCCTAGGTCTGTAGGGACCCAGTTTTGGTTATGAACCTCACATGCTGCTGCTGAAGATGAGGAACGTGAAGCATCCTTTGAGCAGATATGTTAGTTTGTGGTAGATGTGTGAGACTTGCTAATGAATTAGTCTTTGAGCCCATGTCAATTTTAAGAATTCTTTTCTGGCCAGTGCCAGATTTAGATGAGTTTGAAAGGTGTTTCCTCCTACTCATCAGTGAGTTGGTATGTATTGTGATGTATTTGTTCTTTTACTTCAGCGAATTTTTATCTCTACTATGAAAAGTTTGAGTGAGGGAGGGCTTCTTTTACCCTATTCCAGTTTTATATCCAATTATGGACATTTGCATTTGGTGTGCAGGGTGAGTTATGGTCCTTTATAGTTCAGCCATGTGATCATTGATGAAAATACATTCTACCTTACACTTTAGATTCCTGTCATTCCTCACATTGCTACACAGTGCTGCTGTATGGATCCTGCCTTTTTTCATTTATAGAAAAAAATAATAATAAATATGAGTGTTTTCTGTCAAATATTAATGTTGCACAATTCCATCCAATAACTCCAAATTTAGATGTGGTAGCTAACTTTTTTGCTTTAGATATTCAGATCCTTGAACCTCCAAAGTTGCAGGATTTTTTCCACCCGCGACCTTGAGGCTTGAAAGGATGTTGAGAATATTTTTCTTACTGCTAGGGGAAGGTTTTCTGAAGATTGTTCGTTGTTAAGTTTTTTATGCCAGGTTACTTTTTGAAAGTCTTGTCTACGCTGACCAGTCTGACTGTTTATTTCTAGTGCTGATTTGTGACAGAGTAAGGCACAGACAAGCTTGATAAGTTTTTCCAGCTTTAAAGTTTTACTTTCCAACCTGTGCCTTAGTCTTCTGCATGATTGGTTGATTTCACATGTTTTGACTAGCATTTCCAGCCACTTCAGAACCAGAATAATTGAAACGGGACTGAATAATTCTAATTCATACACTCCTTTGCTAAATAGACTTTTGGTTTGTATCTGGTACACTTTGGATAATGTTCACTAATTTTTATATTTAGGTATGTCGAGCAGATTAGGGCTTGGTATGATCTATGTACAATATAACAGGCTTCTAAATTCTTGGGCTAAAATTGCTAAAACTCTTTTACTCTGTAAAAGTGTAACCCACTTTGGTGATAAAAGTGACCTGGTGATAGCGCCAGGTTCTTTCGCAAAGTTATAGCCAAAGATGATTTTTAGCTTCTAAGGTGACCAAATAATGTTGGAAAACTCTTAAGAAAATTATTTTGGAATTTTCTCTTTTCTGATCACATTATGCTGTGGAAGGCAAGGCTCCTTTTTCTCTCTTCTGGAGAAATAATAATGATAATTTATGGTCCTTAATTCTATCCCTTCTTCCTGCAATGTAGCTTTTAAATGGAAAAAACAATCCTATTCTGGTTCATTTGATTATCAGTCTTTTCAGATTCAGTCCTGAAATAAATGAAAAGGACAATGCAGTGAATAGGACTGTGTAGAGTGAACATAACTAGACACTTTTTTCCCCCAAGTATTTAGATTTGGGTCATGCGAAATGTTCTAAAAATGTACACTTTTTCAAATTATTTGAAAACCCCATGCATTTTTTAAACACATTTTCTAATTTAAATGCTTGACTTATATTGTTAAGAAATAATTTATACTTTAAAAATAGCTGCTGAATAATTTTGACATGTGCCAGAAAGTAAACACCAAAAATGGTGTGGTTTGGGTAGAGAAAAATATTTCCTTTGGATTGGTTATGTTTCAAAATAATCAGCTAATCAAAACTGTACTCATTTGTCAACCATAAACAATATCTTCCTCTGTTATTCAAAGGGCTTTTGTTCAATTCCTGTTTAAAGAATATACCTGAGTGCCTTTGAACAAGACATATAATTTATTTTCAGTACTTTTTCCTTTCTTTTTTAAGAGGGAAAATATCAAAAATCTGTAACTGCCAAGAGTCTTGAACACAGCAATCTGTTAATTCTGTTAACATTTTAAGATTCTTCTATATTAAATCAAGCAATAGTATATAATACCCAATAAATGCTTTACTCTGCAAAAATTACAATGAAATGCACAGTAATTTCACAACGATAAGGCGCACCGGATTATAAGGCACACTTCCTGGTTGTTGGCAAATTCCCGAACTTTGTCCACATATAAGGAGCATTTTTTTTTTTTGCAGCGAGGATCCACGTGCAACAAAGTAACGAATTAGTAACGGAATCACGTGATCGTGGGATTTACTTGGCAGGTGCTCAATTTGCAAACATTTTTCATGGATCGGCATAGCCTTTAAATGCAGCCCCAACTGCCCTCCCCGTGCTGTGGGCCCCAGCATTCCCACCCACACCTGGCACCGGCTGGTGTGGCTCTTGCAGCTGCCACGGCTCTCGTGGCTTGGCTCAGCTCAGCTCACAGCTCACACTTCCAGGTTGGCAAATTTCTGAACTTTATCCATATATAAGATGCATCAGATTATAAGGCACACTTCCAGATTTCAATCAAAGTTTTAGTCAAAAAGGGTGCCTTATAGTCACGAAATTACTGTACTTGCTTATTTTGTTTTCAGTCAGATTACATTACCTCTTGGAGAAATGGAATTGCAGACTGATAAGTGAAGGGAAGAAAGGTGGTGGCAATGCACAGATACATTGTTTTAATGTCAGCACTCTTCCTTCTAGACCAGATTTTCAAGTGCTTTCTTTCACAGCCAATACAGGGCCTGATATTTTTCTTAATTGAACTACTTTTTATGGGATGAGAAATGATAATCCAGAAGATTTTAAGATGATGACTCCTGTTCACCCTTTGATACCGCTACACTGCCATTTCTTCTGCTCTTCCTTTCCCAGTACTAAGAAGAGGCACTGAGACCACCTGACAAAGAAGGTACTGGAAGTTGTGATCATGGTGAGAAGTGTCCTAGGAGACTGCCACTCATCATTGGTTATGTCTCAGATACTTCAGCACCAGCCTCAAAACATGTCAGATTTTCTCTAGCTTTTGTAGAATATTAACATGCTTCCAAAGGGCCTCTTTTGTTAATGTATTAAGGGAATACACATGACATATCTTCCTTGAAGAGGATTTTTCTTTTTCTTTTAGTTATGTCAAGCAGTAAAGTCAATGAGCCTTATTGCTCCCAAAATAAATGAATGCTGGCTCCCCACTGCTTTTTGGGACCCTGATGTTGTTGCTGTTATTGCTGCCCTTGTGACTTCAGGAGCTCTCCATCAGCAGGTTATTGACTGCCCTTCTTGGTGTCAAGGGCAGGAGGGCCTTCCTAATTAGACCTGCAAGTTTATTCTGGAAGCTTATCTGGAATATATTCAGTTGGTGTAAAATATATATATATATATTTTTAGCTTCTCCCTCTAGGTTTTTTTCATTGGAAGAAGGATTGTCTTTAAAGTTCTTCTGTCTACCACCACCCTTATTTTGCCTCACTTTCATTAAATGAAACAAAAATGTTTATTTTTGAGGTGAAGGTTTTGTTTTCATGAAGCCTACTTTTCAACTTTTTCATTCTCAGGCTTTCTTTGCTACAGGAAAAATAACAGAAATAAGATTTTCAACACACTGTATTTTAATTGGCATCAAGTTCTCAGCACTGAGGAATTCTTAGGAGTTGGTAAGATAGCAAACAAGGGAGTTGGGTCCATTCCCTGTGCATCATAGGTAACTGTACAAGAGGTGTCTAGTCCAGAAAGGTTGCTGGGCATGTATTTGAAAGGAATGATGGTGATATCATCCTATAAATACATTTTTAGGTCAATTTTAGTAAAGTGATGTAAAAAACGATCTCAGAGTTTCCGCAAAGAAAAGAAAAAATATTTTGAGATTTATTTCCTAAATAATTTAAAAGGAATAGGAGGGTTTGTTTGTTTTTTTTTTTCTTGCTCTCAGGCTTCTGTGGAATTTGCTTTTGGTTTTCTTCAAAGTTACCATGATCTATCTTGAGCTACAGCAGCACTGTGCAAACTGAGCAGGGTTTAAAGCACTTTGAGTCTCCTGAAAGGACCTTTCCCAAGTGTACCATAAGAGCATGAGGTCTGGGTAAACAGCTGGATTATTTGGACAGTGAGGATAGCAGAGCAGTTTCAGCCCTTCCAAGGCTGAGGGGTGACAGCAGGGAAGGGAATAAGGATTCTGTCTCCATTAGTCAGAAGGCAGAAGTGAGATAAATTATGACTGCAAGGAAAAGATGTGTACTTGCAATGTAAATTGCAGAGACTGTATTCTGGTGGGAAATGTGAAAGCCATTATAATGCCACCTCCTGTACATAATACATAAATTAATGAATTAATTTAATTATTTATCTTTCAACATTTTCTCACCTGCCAGCATGGAAATGCTGGTACTAGCTTTGATAAGCACAAAAAGAAATCTATGCTATTCTTCCTTTATTGATGACTTTTAGTCACTGTACAGTCTCAGACTATTAAGATATACAGAGCTATCTTCGTAAGAGACAAGAAAAAAGCAGATGGGATTGTTACACATTCACTGATTTGGTGATGCACAGCCTCACATTAAAGTGCTTCTCATGTTCTAAATTCTTCCAAGCTCCTTGAAATTTCTAGGGATGATGCTACTTTTTTTTCTTTGTACTGTTTTTTAAAAATTTCCCAGGACCAGAAATAACCAATACCTGCAGAAAAAAAAATCCCTGACAAAGGCCTTGTAGTTCTGTTCATGTTTTGGAGGTTTTGGTTGCTGTTTTTCAGTTACCCATTCTCCCACTGTAGCCCAAGTTTTGGAGTCATCATTCCATCATTCACTCCTCCATGGGCTCCTAATGGGATAATTAGCTGATGTAAAGACTCTGAGCACAAACTAACCTGGGTGGAGAGCTGAAGCATGTGTGGTCCCATTGTGTTGAACTCATAATGCTCTGTTGCCACTTTTCAGGTCTACTCTGAATGTTTCAACCAGAGTTAAAATTTTTTCTTCATTTTTTTCTGCACGATCACAACTTTGCTAATATTCTGTGCAGCATGCAATATCGTATAACTGTCTGGGACTGTATAAATAATAGAAGGAATTTGCATGCTGACCTGCAGTTATATCTGTTTAGAGCAGACAGTGAACTTGCTCGGCTTGTTAATATTCTAGTTCCCCTGCAATCAATCTGCATTGATATTTATATGACTCAATAAAGTTTATTTTTCCTGGGTTTTAAATTATGTTGTTATATCTCCCTTTCTATCTCTAAAATGCAGTCTGGCTTGATTTCCATTTGGATCATAAAATGTGGATATCATGCCTCCACCTTGCCCCCATAGTTGCTTGCCTGTGTGGGCAGGGAGGGATTACTTTGCTTGCCTGGGCACCTTGGACATGGTTAATCATTGCACAATTGCAGTCTGTTGACCTCCATGTATCCCTTGTGTTTGTCTTTCTCAGGATGCTTTCTGTCTTCTTTGCATTTTGTAATTTAAAGCTCAGATCCTATGTATGAAAATTAACATTTTGATATAAAAATGTTGCTGTATAAACAAATACCTTAGCTACTATAAAACAAGCAGATTAAAAAAAATAAACATACTGAGTCAGTGGAAGCTGATAAAGTGCAGACACTGCCTTAGGCTATCTCTGAACAGTGCAGGCTTAACCCACCCATCTTATTTATCTCTTTTTTCTTTTTTTCTATGAGGTCACTAATAACATTCTCTGTTTCTAAAAGTAATTTTCAGTCACTGGTGATAAGCAGAGTAATTTTTCCCAATATTTCAGGTAGTTTGGAAATGTAACTGGAGATGGTGGGATGTGAGCAGAGACCTGCTCCTGCTCCCAGAGAGCCAAACTGCTGACTCTGCACCACCTGCAAGCTTATGAGCAGGAGAAGAGGATTCCTTTCCAGACCCTGAACTTTTAATGGCTCAGGGAGGCACTTGAGTAACTGTCTTCTTGTCTGTTAGATGAGCTAAATGCTGTGTTTATTTCACTGAAATGTTATATTAGTTTATAATAAATATTTAAACATGCCAACAATTCCAAAGAATTGTTGGAGAGATGTACTCTCTGTGATGCAAAAAACGTTTGTATCATGAAAAAGTGCATCTTATTAAGTGTTTTAGAGGATGACAACAGGTTGCAAATTGTCCTCCTCTGCCAGTCTGAGGGCTCCTCTTGCACCTTCCCTGCAGTGACAGGCCCAGGATGCCTGCAGCAGTAACGCTGGGGCTTGGAACGGGAAGGTCCTGGGTTTGATCCAGCCTCAGACTTTTTGCGCTTATTCTCTTTGTTCCTAACTCTGTAGCAGTGGATTAAGTGGCAGCAGAGACACCTGCACAGCAGAGCTCTGATGGAGCACACGTCTGGGCTGGGCACTCCTTAGAGCTCCTGCCTCAGTGCAACCAGCACTGCTAATCTGCGTGCCTGGCAGAGCTGGGCACGGACTGAGAGGCAGCTCCCTTGGCAAGGTGTGAGACTGAGGAGCTGCTGACCCAGGGTGGATGGAAACAGGCATCTCACCAGCACGAGGAAAGTGCATTTGTGTATGGGACAGGACAAGTCTGCTGGTCTTCACAATGCTTACGATATTTTCCAGGGTCCTCCCAGTTTCCTCTGTACTAGCCCTTATTGGTCTACCTGTGAAACTTCAGCAGAAAAGCAATTACAGTAATTTCACGCCTATAAGGTGCACTCTTTTGACTAAAATTTTCATCAAAACTCGGAAGTGCACCTTATAGTCTGGTGCACCTTATATACGGACAGATTTGCCAACCCAGAAGTGCGAGGTTGGCTATATCAGCTGGTGCCGGGCAGGAGTGCCAGGGCCCATGACATGGGGAGGGCACCTGGGGCTGTGTTTAAAGGCTACGCCAATCCGTGAAAAACGTTTGCAAATTGAGCACCTGCCAGAAAACCCTGCGATTGCGCCATTCCGTTACTAATTTGTTACTTTGTTATGCAAGGATCCTCGCTGCAAAAAAAAAGTGCGTCTTATAGTCCAGTGCACCTTATATATGGACAAAGTTCAGAAATTTGCCGACAACCCAGAAGTGCCCTTATAATCCAGTGCACCTTATAGTTGAGAAAATACTGTACAGCCTTTCTGGATCTTGCTCTCCCCTTTTCCAGGCATGCGTTACAAACTGGAAATGTGAAAGGCATTGCTAGACTGTTACTGTTTCAACTTCAAAAGAAAAAGAATTTTCTAAAGCTATTTTGATCTTCTTCGGTTAGCATCAGGACAATTTGTTCATCTAGAGGTATGCATCACGGCTTCTCTCAGACAATTTATTTTTCCTATATATTTTTAACCCCCTTTTAAGCTTTAGAATGATGGAACTGTCATTTAAATCAAAGGAAAGATCTCCAAGCAGTTCACTAGAGCAGGGTACAATCCTTAGCATCTGTTCAAAGACCACAAAAATCACTTATGTCAATAGAAATCCTCTTACTTGCATTGCTGAGCTCCTAAACCCCCCACATGAAAGGAATGACAGGACACTCAGCTAAAGTGTGTGTAACCTGTTAGGGAAGGAAAGCTTGTCATGGCATTGCAGTTTTTCCTCTTTTCCATGCAGACTCATTAATTTGCTAAACCAGATGTTTCTGAGCCTGGCAGATCTATTAATCTGTATATTTTCCAGTTTGCCAAACATTAAATTACCAGAAAAGTAAATGGAAGCTCTCATTTACTTCTAGTGCTTAAAATCTCCTAACATGATCTAAAAGTGCTTCAAGCAAGAAATAAAAGGGAATAACCAAAGTCTACAACATCCTTGAGGTTCCATTCATCTCCCCATAAGGGAGCAGCCTTCCTCTTCTGGAGGAGCTGTGTGCACATGTATTAGAGTAATTTCCTCTGACAGTTCTCCTGATAGAGAGGAATATTCCTCCAGCAAGCCTATCTCCAGAGGCATCTCTGCATAAAAAGCCTGTCTGCACTATTAGAGGAATCATGTTAATGGGTCTAAAATGTTTTAGTCAGAAAACTGAAAAATTTAGTGAGGAAGTACAGAAACATTTTGTTGTTGGGATATGTCCTCATGTGAGCTATTGACTCATCCGTATTTAACTTCTCACCGCCTTTGACTTGAACTTTCACTTGATTCCCTCTCCTGTCATTTTCTTGGAATGAAAAATTTTAGCCTTTCCCTTGACCTGTGTGGACTCATAAATTCTGGCTGCTCACACATGTAGTCACAGAGCAAACAAAGCAGCTGGAAAAAAGGTCCTGCAGCAGGAAGTGGGATTTTTGCAGTGCATAGAGGAGACCATGCAGCATCCTGCTCCCCACCAGCCAGTTTTGGTTTGTCTCACAAATACCCTTCCACATCTCACCCTAGGTGCTGTTAGGTGTAGCTTGAAACAGGCCAGGATCTCTCAGTAACCTTATCAATACATGCCTGTATCCTAGTTTAGCCACCTCAGCCTGAAGTATTTTTGGCACACCTGCAGGGCTTTCATTCATCTTGTGGCACCTCTTCTAGACCATATCCTAAATAAAACCCAGGAGCATCACCCTTTAGGAAGACATTAGTGTGGTATCTCCTTATTGCTTAAATTGAAAGACATCCTTTTATTCTGAATTAATTTTTCCTACCTAGTGAATTTTTTACCCATTCAGGAGTTAAAATAAAAAAAAAACAACACAAAAATGTGAGTAAAGGATTCACAGAAGTTTGGAAATAACTGTTAGAAAAGTTGTTTGGGTTTTCTTCTGGTTGGAAAATTCAGCTGGATAGACCTATTTCAGTCAGTCTTGTCTTATAGACAAGGAGGAGTTTAAAATTCAAGACTGTAATTTAATAACTGTGGTATCCCTATGACCACTGAACTTACTGGAATCTTATAGATAAAAAGAAATTCCAAGAAGTATTTGTAGCTATCTGCCTAATTTTTAAGGGTTTTTTATGATCCTTTTTACTGACAGTTTGAGACTTGTTACTTCTGCACCTACCAAAGTGATATTTTTAAATTAACACTTCAGACAGGTTCAAAGGGAAATGTTGGTACATTCAAACCATAAAATAGTTCTTATCCAAAATTAAAAAAGCAACATCACCTTCTCCTGTGACAAAATAAAAAAAGCTGACGAATGCACTCTACATTCTTTTATCTTTGCTGTCCAAAGTAATAACAAAAATCGCATCAAGCTTTGTGCATTGATTGTCCTGAACTTGCTTGGCAAGGAGGGAAACTTGGGATTCATATAAGAAGAGTACTGCTTCTGGGTTGATCATTCATATTATGTGGTTGATGTTTGTTCTATAGAAGCAGAAGTCTCACGAACTCTGCAATTTTGGTCTGAAAAATTATAGCAGGACTGCCTTGAGTGCCTAGGGGTAGTGAAGTGAATGAGGAGATGGAGAAATTCAGTTTAGCATGCATCTTGCTCTTTTTCTGAATGAGGCTGCTGGTAAGGACAAGAACATTAATCTTTGGCTGTCACTGTCTAAAATATGCAGATGTAGAAGTCTTAACTTACCATGGGCATTACTAGTTAATTAAGGAGATTCATTGATTTATTCTTGGCAAAGGACTGTTAGTCAATGTTCACTGCTAGGGAATTATTGAATTCAGATAGAACATAAGATAGGTGAGAAGAAATACTTTTCTCCCCTGGAATAATGTTTCTGTCTGGTTCTCAAAATAGCAATTATATATCCTTTAAATTGTTACATTATTATAATTACTAAATTATTTTAATCTTTAAATAACTGCCTGTAATTTTATAGCAAAATATTAATTAACATATTTAATGAAGTATTTATCATTGTTCAACAAGATATTACTAGGTTGGAAGTAAGAAGTGCACAAGCCATCTTGCCTCAGGAACTCTTGATACGCATTTGACAACTCAAAATTTAATGCATACTTTTGAGTGATCTGCTGATGTACAAGTTTACAGATTGGATTGTAGCAGTGCATGAGCCTGTAACCCTAACCGTCATGATGCAAAGATTCAAAAACAGAACTGGTGCTATTTGTACTGCCTATTTGGCTATGCATAAAATTGTATTGAATAAAAGGCTTATGTAGAAATCGCTTTCATATTTTCATAGTGAATAATGAGCATATATTAAGAACAAATTATACATATCTGAACTTAATGAGTGAGTTGACTCAGGCTTTTACAAATGAATACTAATGGAAGGAAGCTGTAATATATATTAAACATTTAATTAACTTTTTGAGCAAGACTGTGAGTGCATGACAGAGAAGGAGCCCATGTAAGAAAAGCAAACAAACAAATGAGACCCAAGCCTGTATTTACAGGTACAAATCCAGAATGAGAAGTAAGACACATTTTAGGAGCTCTTTTTCTGCAGAAAATCCTAATATCTCCCTGCTGCAATAGCTGGTACTTATGCTTAGAAGACATCCAAATGGGATTGTTCTCCTCTCGCCTCTGTGACTATGACTGAGATGGCCACAGGTTTGCTATGCTGTGTCGGAGCAAAATTGAAATGTGTTGTGGTGTCAGAGGATGGAGCCATAAGGTGCTTGCCTGGGGTCTCTATGTGTATAAAGGTACAACCAAAGCCAGCCTACAGCAGTGGCCTGAAGTTTTGTAAACCTGCTCTGACTGCTGACATGTAGCTGATATTTCCATCTTGTGCAAGTCAGTGTCGCATGTAAATGGCAGAGAACTGAAGCTCTGTGTTTGCAATCTCTCTAAATCATTGTGAATATATTTCATTATCACAGTAAGAATGTATATCAAATACAACTCTAGCTGAAGCATTTGACCTTGTGTAAAACCAGCCAGTGTCTCAGTGAAAGCAGATGAACACCAGAAAACTAGGTTCCCATGACTAGGCTAATTCATCATAAAAGCAGTCCATAGCAATGCTGACTATTTCGGTCTATGGCAGTTCAGCCTAAGAAATTTTTGTGTTGTGAGCAACACATTAAGGTATCATAAACTAGTATATCTATGACTAGTGATGCTAGAGATCCTTGTGGTCTCTAATTGGGTGCTAATAACCAGTTCTTAGCCAGTTCATTGTCAAATAGAATGTTGTTTGTTATTCAAGAGAGTTTTTTCCACAGTCCATCCAATTTTTGGCTTGACTTCCATTTTTAGAGTTTGTTGGTGCAATAGTGAAATAATACCATGTGATTATGTGAGAGGCATGTGAGAGGCAGCTCAAAGACCAAATAGACTGATTACTCCACACCAAAGCTGAGTTAATTCCCTGATGTTCAGTTGGTATACAGCTGGGAGTTGATCAGCTGGGGAACTGCAAACAAATGATAAATAGCACCTATTCCTAAAAGCTAAATTTCCTCTCTGAGTTGCATTTTCTGAGAAGGATTGCATTCTCCATTAGTAGCTGTCAATTCCATCTTGGCTCATTTTGTTACTGATTTGTGTCTTGGGAGACGCAGTTGGAGTTACATTTTATTGAGTATTTCTGAGTGTATGGAATTTTGGTATACAGTTTGATCTTTGAATATAGGGTAAACTTCCCATTAAGGGTGAGTGCAGTGTTTGTTGTTGCTCAGTATCCATTTTTGCACAAAGAAGTGTTGGTCTTTTGGGCTCAAACCCTGTCATTTTTTGGTTGTGGTGACTGTTCTACTGTTAATTCAACAGTAAGGTAAGTATGTCTGCCTGGCCCCAGTCCATGTCCTGTAGAAAAGCTGTGCCCTAGAGAGAGGGAAGCAATACTGTCCAGTCCCAGAGGTTCTGCATCCTCTGAGGTCCCCTGGTACTTTGAGAGCTTGCAGCTTTTGGACTTCCAAAAAGTCCAAAGCTTTTGGACTTCCAAAAGCTGAGGAGAGGCAAGCCCGTCTTTCTGGACTTGCCCCACTTTGCAAGCACAAGCACAAGTCCATGTGCACATAAATGGACACCACCCCTCTTTCCAGCTGCTGCACAATAATTGTACCACAGGCAAATTGCTCTCCACAATCTGCTTTAGCATCTGTATAAACCCTACCTGTCCCTCTTTTTGCACAAAGTGCAGTGACTTGTGTTTTCTTTGTGACCTCTGGAGCTTGAACTAAATCTCAGTAAATGTTCACATTTGCTGTTCACATACTCCAGACACAGCAGCTGCTGTAGTCACTCTGGGAAGCGACCTCCGCCCCCAGGGCAGCACTTTCAGCCAGAAATGTGGGTTTGGTTTTCACACATTTGTAAGCTGAGGCACTTCCTGGTTCCCTGTTCTCTTAACTCAGAAAAAAGGTTTTACTTTCTTGCATTAAGTAGAACAAGTCAGAGGTGGGATAAAACTCCTCAATTTTTTCCTGAGGTAGGGAAAGGACCTGGTAATTTGCTGAAAACAGTGCTATTCTCAACATCAGTATCAAGTTTCTAGATACTCATATGGGAATTGGCCCTCAACATTTTCCCATTAGCACATGAGTGTTTGAAGTGAGGCAGAGGGACACATTCAGTGATTGCAATGGAAATGTTACAGTTGAAGGAGATCACAGCCTCACCACTTGAAATGTGGATTGCATCTTATCAGACTGGCAGAAAATCCAGCAAATAATAAATTGCATCCCATTTTGTTTAGATGGCAGGCAATAAGCAGCGGTCAGCCTCCTGCCTCCTAGCAGTCACTTTCTGCAGAATCTGTGGTTTGACTGCCTTTTATTACCACTGGCTTTTCAGCTGGTTTCATAAAATGTGATTTTAAGAGCTTGTGTGACCTCCTTAATTCATCTTGCAGTGCCTGCGTGTTTCAAGGACTTCACTATGTATATGTGATCTAACTTGATCAAATACAATGAACTGTAGATGCTGTGACACTTGTGAAGTGGGAAGAAAGACAAATATTGAATGGAAAAAAGAAAGTAAATCAAGTCCCTGCTATGGGAATACAGAAAGGGAAGAGAAGAAAAACAGTAAAAGGTTACTTAAAGGGCAAAACTTGCATTTATGATATGCCACAGAGGTCAAGAGGTCAATGATAGTTGATGTGTGAAAATGCACATAAAATTACAGTAGAAGAGCTTATTTATTTTGGAAAACCTCATGTTACTTTGGCCAACACAGAGGGTGGAGGAAGATTTCTGTCAGCAAATCTGACACTGTTGTCTGCATGCAGAAGTCAGCACTGGGCCATGGGAGCTGCTGGAAATGCTGAGAGGTAGAGCCCCAAAGCCCCAGAATAAGGCCAGGGTTGTACCCCACTTGTTTTCACTGGGAATTATAACTACTTCTGCTGCTGGGTTCCATTGTATCAGGGTTGGATTTTTCACTTCTCAATTTAAGTATTTTCTATCCATAGGTATGCCAGATAAAATGTTAAAAATGTTACAAACAAGAAAACACACAAGATAGATTAGAACAGAAAGTGTAACATCACTGAGGGAAAAAAAAAATTAGGAAGTAACTGACCTTTTCCTGTGTTTCGAAAGCTGTTTCTATTTCCAATTTAGCTTGGTTAACCTATGATGAGATGCTTTTGGTTTTCTCTTTCATTGTGACCAGTAATTTTTCTCTTTCATATAAAAAACATGCATTCAGATAAATTCCTGCATTGCTTTGTAACATGACTTGAGACTTCTGTGGGATACTCCTTAATTTGTGTCATCAAGAATGTTTTTACAAAATATTTGCTTAAAATTGTTATGTGAAAAACATTAAGAAAACATCACTTAATTCCAGTCCAAATATAAACCTAAACCAAACAATATCAAATCCAGAACATTTTTATCTTAATGTGTTGAATAATTTAATGTAATGTAACTACACTGTGTGTTGTCCTCCATAATCTTTATGTTCCAATAGGAGAATTTGGTATGAACTTAGAGGAAGTTGATAATGTCTATTATTTCTATTAGCATATTATAGAAACATAGAATAGTTTTGTTTGGAAGGGACCTTGAGAGGTGATCAAGCTACAAACCCCTTCAAGGAGCAAGGACACCTCAAGCATCTTATTTCGTTGATTTTTTTTTGTTTGTTTGTTTTGCTTAGGACTTATTCTACTGTGTGAAAGTTTGCCATCAAATGAAAAAAATTATAAAATTGTACAGGTGTAATTTTCCATATTTGAAGACTGTTTTCAGCTGCACTAATAAAATGCCCTAGCCAATAGGAGCTGTGGTGTAGTGAACAGTCTTGGGAAACAAGTGTTAATTTAGGGTGTAAGTGGTGGTGGAAATTTAGTTTAATGAAAGAATCCTCAGGTAAGTTATTGCTGTCCCTGACAAGGTCCCATCCATGGAACAAAGCTTTTCAAAGCACACTACCACACTGAAAACCACTTATAAATCATGGAAATAATGATGGATGGGGAACCATCAAAACAGCTTTCACAAACTGGACTTTAAAAGCTTTACTCTAGAAAGGCAGGTGCAACCTGGCAGTCAGTAGAGCAGCAGCAGAACAGGGATGGCTTGGTTCCCCACACCAAAGGATACCTGATGATCCCACACCCCTGCCCTTCTTATGGCTCAGGGTGCTCTGAGCTCCCCAAGAGACCCTTCCAGGGTGTTAGATACCCTGCATCCTCAGACACTTCACACAATGCCACTTGTGCTGCTCTTTATATCTCTGATTCAACCACTTAATCTGTTGGCTTGAAATAGAGTTGTGAATGTCCAATCTTAACATTTCTGGGAGAAGCTTTATTTTCCATTTCAATAATGGAGTTAAAGTCAGAGTTGCAACCTGTAAGCAACGAAGAAGAGATTCTCACAAGTGCTTGGTATCAGTTTATCCATAACTATGGAAATCAATATACACTTAGTGCTTTCACTAAACAGTGGTGTAGATTTAGGCTAACCCTGAACACGTTAAAAAATATCAGACATTTTCTGGGAGACAGCATGTTAACAGCTTATACCATCAAGTAACCATCAAGAAAATGAAACAAAACTGGCTTGACTTTTCCAAGTCATTGCAAACCCATTCATATAGGGGTTGTGAAACCTGTAAAGCAAAGGTACGTAAAAAACAGAACCATAATTTTAGGAAACTGGGTTTGAAGAATATTGTCTCACGTGTGCACTAAAACACAAAAACATTTATTCCAGTAATCTTTGGTATATTCCAAACCATTTTTGAAATCAAAAATAACTCTGGCTACTAGGTTAAATTCTGGGTAGACTATCATTCGAGAAAATGGTGTAAAAATTTTTGTTGAATTAATAGACGGTAAATCTTGATGATTTTCATTCACAGCTTTCAACTTATTTGCAGGTTAACAAATTTGAGCCCTCTGCAAAAATTGGCCCTTCTAAATCACATTTTGAACAGATCAAGTTGCTACAGAAAACCTAAGAGCTTGGAGATGTGTGGTGTAGCTAAGTTTTCAATTGTGTAGAAAGTGACTCCTCGATTTATAATGCTAATCTGTAACATTTTCTGTCTGTCACAGGGTATCGAATTTGCCATATGAAAGGCACTCAAGTCCTTAACAAGTTTTACCCTCATTTTGACAAATGCTCTTCTTCTACCTGCTGTTATTTTTGTGTGAAGGGGAAGGTGACAAAATGCTTCAAGTTAGATGACAAAAATATCTTTCCTACTGTTCGGTAACCTCATGCACCTGGTCTCCATGGTGCTGTAGGATTGGGTGGCCAAGAGGCAGGCAGATTAGTTATCAGCATCCCTCCCTGTGTGGAGACAGGGCACATACAGGTGGAGCAGAAACTTTTCTGCTGCTAGACCAGCGTCATTTTCGCTAATGTGTTTGTGTGCAGGTACGACTGAAGAAAAGAATAATGGAAAAAACTCCAGCAAAACTGTAAGGACCTTGCTGTTCATTGCAAAGACAGCAAAAGAATCTCTGCAATTTGTTTTGCAAAACGTTTGTAGGAAGAGCCAAATCTTAGAGAATTTCCTTTGTTTTACACCCCTGTTTATAGATTGACTGGAGGACAGAGAACAGGGGGTTCCTGTGCTTTTTCTCCTTTTGAACAAACACTTTGCCTGCACACTCCCCCGTCACACACTATGGTGACAGACCCTTGTCCTCTCTCCTCCATGTCCCAGATCCAGAGCAGCACTTCAGGAGCAGCTGGAGCAGAGCTGAACTTAGGACCACCTTGCAGGAAGCTGTCTGTGTTCAGTGCGGTTACATGGCAGAAGCTGCTTAAATAGAGCTTCCAGCTCACCATGAGCCACCCTGTCCCATCCTCATCCCCCAGTTCTTTGCAGCCAGAGACCTCAGCAAGGTCTGTGAGCAGCAGATGCCCCTGTGACATTCTGTGGCTGTGGCCACTCTCAGTGCAGGTCAACCTGGCAACAACAGCATTTGTCTGCTCCCAGTTGGTTTCTGCATTAAAGTTCTGTTTATTTTTTTCTGCTAAGATTGGGTTTTTTTCCCCCAGGGCCCTAATGGCCTGTTGTTAATCTGAAATGAAAAGCCTAACATTTACCATCCTGGGGGAAACAGGGAGGGCTCATATGGAAGTCACTGTTCTTCAGAGATGGCTGTGGATGGTGCTGAGTCTCCAGCTCTGATAGAGCACAGCAGATCCATCAGCAGATAATGCAGCTCTGCCAGGGCTGGCCACTGCTTTACTTCCCAAACCTAGACAGTGGCTTGGTAAATCAACCACGATGTTTGTAATTCAGTAGAGTCTGTGCTCCCCTCTGCTGAGCCACTACATCAGACAGATTTAACTTGCTTGCTTTTTTTTTTTTTTTAAAGAATGTCAGCTATCTTTATTCTGTGAACTACATCTACAAAATGAAGGACTCCCAACAGAAGTTGTTTCCTTTATTACATGAGTTATGCTACAAAGTTATTCCTGTCTTCTCAAATTAAACAGAAGGATGGTATGGCAGTTTTAGGGAGAGTAGAAAAACATAATTCTCTTTTGTGTGGGTGAACTTCCATGGAAGGCAGCTTACTTTGCTTTGGGCAGCATTTGGCAGCATGTCAGTGTCTGTATGGGGAACTTGGCATATATTGCCTCTTTATTCACTGGATCTTATTTGTAAAAGGGAAAGGCAAGTCCAAAAGCTGATTAAGTCAGACTGAAGTCACAGAGATTGTTTAGATTATTTTAGAGAAGATTCTGTTACAAACTCACATTCCAGTTTGGGTTGACATAATATAGTTATATGTTTTCACCATATGTTTATAATTTTAAACAGCTTGGGGGAAAACAAACAAAAACTATGCCTCCTGCTAGAGGGACCTATTGGCAATATAATCCTGGGCAGAAAATTCAGATGATGAATTGTGCCATCAATCAAACCTCTTCTGTAAAGAATGAGCAAACAATTATTTTATTAACCTGAATTTAGTCAATGTTAGTGTCTTACTTTCTTTAGAAGAAGAATTCAAGAAAAAAATTAGCAGTTAAATTGCAATATGTTTTCTCTAGTGACACAGTTTCTTACTATGCTTTACACTTCTAGTAATGATTTTTTACACTCCACACTTTTTATGCAGTCTCCACAATGGAGAATTTATTTTAATTTCAAAATCTTCCTGGTATATCTCACTTCCCCAAGGAGAACAAAGAAAATAATTTGTATCAGTATCTAGTAAGGGAAATAAAATGACCAACCTTTCCATCCTCAAACTCTAGATAATCGTGTGAGATTGCTCAGTTTAGAAATTTTTATCCTGAGAAACACTGAGCTATTTTTCAGCTGCATCCCCTCTGCAGTCCTACCTGCAGGTGGAATTCTTGGCCAGCTCATCTTATCCCCTGTGTCACTGCCTCTAACTTGTGCAGATGCTGTGCCTGGTCCTCACAGAAGTCATTGTGCTCTGCTACACCTGGAATCACCAGGTAGCCAAACTTCACCTCTTCATTACTTTAAGGAAGCATTTCCAATTTGAAACCTTTGTGGTTTTGTTCTGATAGTTTCAATGAAAAACTTGTTTGATTGAAATACACTTGTCTTTTTCCATCAGCTCAGAATGATGAGGATAAGTTGCACTGATCTACAGAGCCCATTCTTGTGAAGCTGGTGTTTCCAAGGACACTGCTTGCGTCCCTCTATGCTCACAAGAGCACAAAAATTTAGAGCATTTTGTCATTGTTAATGTCATCTAAATCTCGACATGGTACTAGAATAAGTAATGGAAGTTACTTATTTGTGTGCTATTCCACTTCCTGATGGATGTTTCCTACAGTGGGAAAACAGATCTTTGAATGCAGTGTTGCTGCAGTGGGATCTGAGGCAGTGGGAACAGAGAAAACCTTCTTGCAGGAGGGTTTCTACTAAGCTCAGATTAAATTTTCTTTCAGAGCGAGTGGGTTTGCAATCACTTTCTCAACATCCCAATTTGACATTATTCCCATTGACTTAACATCTAGAGAACATGTCTGGAGAAAAAACACACAGAATTAGGCTTTAGCTGGGAAAGAACCAAAGGTCCAAGGCAGGAGTTTAAATTCTTTGAAAATAACTCAGTCCTTACAGCAAAGTGCAAATATATATAATATATATGTACACATATATACACCTATAATTGAGCTGTAACACTGATGCCTGGCACGAAACACTAATTAGCTACAATTATGTACACCATATTTGGAAAACATACCAATATGAGACCTATAAAATAAGATGGTCTCCCCTATTGACAGACTGTTTCAAATGATATTAGCTGCTCATATTAATGGAAATCAAATGTAATAATTAGAAATTCAGAGAAAATTGTGGGAAAAATCAGTTACTCAGAGCATTTGTAGGGAAAGAATAAAGAACTGAGATGGGCAAATTGGCTTTGATGAATGCCACACTTTTCAACACACCTTTGCTGGGCTAATAGCAATAAATGAGGCTCTGAGCTCAGTGAGTGGTGCCAGGCACTCTTCTAATAACAGTAATTCCAAAATAGTAGGTGAGAATGAGCTTAGAAATAAAATGGAGAATCAAAATTCTCTCTCAGTCTTGTTAAAATAAATCTTTAATTTTTTTTTTTTTTTTCATTTCTAACAAAGATGTCCCCAAAACTAGTCCTGAAGAATACCACTTTTTGCTGTATAGCTTACCATTTCAAAAATGTGATAAATTTATTACCAAACCAAGTTTTGGAGGACTGCAGACTTTAAATCAAATCTGACAGAAGATTTCAGGGCAATAAATCACAGAGGAAGGTGAGGATCACAGAGGTAGCATCCTTGTGAGTAGCAAAGAGGATTAAAAGCATTAGGAGCATTTGGTGGTAATCAGCAATATTCTGATTCCTGGGAATATTTACATCTAACTAGCTATATGACCTGTTCCATCTACATGCTGAGATTTAACAACAATATTTTAGGAAGTAGCTCCCACATATGGGGGAATTTACAGACAGGTTTGTCCAGTTTAACAATTCCTACATGAAATATTTATCTTCTGCCATTGTACCACAACTAATTTATCAGGAACTTTTGCAGAGGTAATAAAGAGATGGGGAGGACAGTAACATGCTTCAACTAGCAATATGGTAAATAACTCATCTGCTTTTAGATACTGTGGATGACTATATTTCTTCCTTAGGTATCAAGTAATTTAAATTGATGAGCACATAACATCTGTTCTGCTAGTAAAGGCAAACTTTCATTTGGCTGAAAATATTTAGTATCATCACATATTTGAAACAGATAAAGGGGTGAGAAGCTGGGGATTTGTGCAGTGGAAATGTGTGGCAGTTCTCTTCACCGGCAGATGCAGCATGGGACTGCCCAGACTCTCTCTGTGACAAGACAACGAGGAGTTGTCGTTTTGATCATCTCCTCTGCCTTTCTGCCTACTCCAGCCTTCTGAATTTCACATTTTGTTCTTTCAGCAAACCCACAATTTCCCATGGGGTCTGGAGCATTGCTCCAGATCCAGACTTCAGGCTCACCTGGGCTACCCAGTTTCCCTTATGCTGCTCACTGGGGGAATGCTGCTGCTCCCAGTTTGTGCCAGCTAGGGCAATGGAGTTTGTTCTGTGTGGAAAATTGTCAACAGAAGCTGCACCAGGACATACAGCTTATTCACTTTACACATTTTGCTTTTCCTGAATACAGTATCCTCTCTCTGACGCTTCTTCCTTGAAATTGTGCAGGATTCTTTAAAAATGGTGGTTTTTTGTCCTTTTAAAAATCAACTATTTCAGGAAAGTAAGTACACTATCTTCAGAAGACATTTCTTCAATTCTTTGTTTCTCCAGCAGTTAGAAAGTGATGATTTACAAAGCCATAGTGGAATGGCAAATGTAGATAAGGAAACCAGCCTGCAGGCACTTGCCATCTGCATTTAACTGTAATATAAATGCCAATTAATGCAAATGATGACAATTTGTTAGATCTTAATGCCTATCTGAACAATAACCCCAAAAAGTCAGATGGAACCACATTAAAACTGCCTTTTATGTAAAATATAGTTAATTGTTTGCACATAGGGACTTTCCTTCAACAGCCTGGCTGTCCTCCAGGTTATGGTTCAGAGGGCTTTGCAGCTACATAGAGAAGAGGTGGCTGTGAAGGAATAACAGGAGCTGCCAAGTGTGGAAATCTCACAGGTGGAAGGTATTGGTGGATGTTTTCTAGCTTGTCCCTCTTTGCTGTCTCTTGGGATACAGCACACCTACTGAAAATGTATGGCTGGTGTCAAGAGGAGAATGGATGTGCTGCTCCAGATTTGATTTCTGTAGCAGGAGGTCACAGCCTTTCTGGCTAGCTCTCTGCAATAACTTTACTCAATCTTCTCCCAGTGCTTTTCCCTGCAGAGAGCACTGCTGATCCAGTAGCCCGAGAATGATGCAGAATATCTGGACCTGGGCTGCTGCAAACTCTCTCAGAAAAATACCTATACTGTGTGTAATAGAAGTGCTTACATGGTTCAGCACTTCCTGGTCATGTCAGCAGGGGCTCTCCCAAATCAGAGCTGCTGTCCTCCACAGGGAGCTGAGAGGGATCTGTCTCTGTGGCAGTGTGGCTGCTGCTGAAAGCATTTCACTTTGGTCTGGTGGGCAATTTGAAAAAACAGCAAATGAGAAATCTGTATACTTTCCTCTGTGCTCTCAAAGATATTTTATGTGTAATCTAGAAGCACTGAGCATATGGCTTTGTCTCAGACACACAGGAAGGACAGGTAATTTAGCTTACTAGAAAGAAAAGTGAGTTTATTGAATTAATTTGTATAGGCCATATAGGTCTGTTGTCACAGCTCGTGTTTACTACACATGACAGAGCAGATTTGAAGCATTGGAAGTATTTTGTGGCCTGTCCTGTAGCACCCCCTTCATGCTTTCAAATGTGGCATGAAACCAGGCCTCCACTTTCAGCTGGAAGAAAGAAAAGAAACAGGTATACCTAAAAGAGGGGCTTACTCATTCTTTTTTCTTGTCTTTTGAGGGCTGTGGTCACCCTTGACAGCTGAGCCTGTACAGTGCATATGCTGTCGAAATTGTTTCAGCTTATTAACTCCGAAAACATCCGAGCATATAGTTAAATGTACCCATTTAGAGATGCAGATTTAATTACAAACTAAGTGCATCACAGAAGTGAATACAAATGGATGTTGCAGAAGTTGCAGAAGGAGGCTACAACAGCAGACACAGTTCATCTCCCTCACTTGGCAGCTGTTTGGGAGGTATCCCCAGGGACAGCAGAGGATTGTCACCAGACTGTGCTGTGCTGCTGCTAGCCCTTAGCCAGGTGGCCTTTGGTGACATGGTGCAGAGCCAGATGCTACTGGTGTGTACTAGCGAGCAACCCCCCTCTGTGCATGAACCTGGGAGAGCTCCCAAACTCACTGCAGGATAAAAAGCAAATTCAATTGTTTTACCCAGAGTCCGAGGAGAGGATGTGCAAGATCAAAGAAAAAAAACATTGCCTTGAAGTTTTCTTTCCTTGTAGATTTCCCTGACTTTCCGCTGAAGTTATTCCCATCCTAGACCTGTAAGGAATGTCAGAAAAGGGGAGCTGCATCTGACTTCGCAATATTGAGAAGACAGAGCTTGCTCAAACATGCAGGTGTTCCTGGGACCAGGGCACAGGCAAAACTGCTCTTTTCTCACTCACAGGCAGTGGCAGAAGAAACCTGGCATGGCTTTCTGAGTGGTGTGATGGGGCTGGGGCTGCCGGCCACCAAAGCAGCCCTGAGCCACACTGGCCATGGGGCAGGGGATCGGTGGGGACACGCACATCTCACCTCTGCTGTCCCCTGTGGTGTGAGCTGCCACCACTGCCCCAAGGCTGACTTTGAGAACAGTGACATGTTCCATGAAAAAGACAGCAGATCTAGCCATTTGCTTTACTTGGACATGACAAAGACAATTAGCAATCGCAATCTTGCAATAGGTTAGATTTTTGCAAGAGATAAATAATACCACTAAGAATTCAACAGGTGTGCAAGGAAAGGAACGGAGAGTCTACAGAACATTTTTAGATGTCAATAGGTATCATGCACTTGTGGTTATTTTTCTCACTTTTTTCAGGAACTAATATGTTTTGGAGACAGCATGTATAACTTCGCTTCCTATTGCCTCAACACATTAATGAGATTTTTTTTTGCAAAACCTGGCTGCAAAAGATTAATACACTAATGACTGTAATTTGCATGCATCTTCTTTGAAGTTTGTATTTGATACCGAACCTTGACACAAAAGCAAAATTTGTCAGCATTATGCATTAATAAACATTTCACATATTTGTATTAAAGAAATCTGTGACTTAATGGCATTGCAATAGGTTTATTTATGAGAATATGTTTTTTAATTACAATAAGCCTGTGTTTTATCTTGAGATGATGAGTGGAGATAATTTCCATGAGTCCTATGACAGTTAAGAGTGGCTTTCTTTGTTCTGCATTGTCAGGGGGGAAATTGCAGGTTTTTTACCTCTCTTAGAGAATATATGAAAAAGAAAAAGGAATGTTTTCATACTAGCATCGTGTTCAGTCCATGAAAAACATTTGTGCTATGTTACCAACTTATTTATGAATGGAATCTTGGACAAATGTTCTGGATATCATTTTCTGGTTTTCTATGATACCTATATTTTTAAAACAGCATTATTATCTTGGTCTGAAGATAAAACTCTCCTTTTCTGCTGCACAAACATGAGAACACAGGTAGATTAACCTTTTCAATGGATAATAGTAGGCTTTTTAATCTAGCAAGCTGCATAAAGTAAGCCAATACCTGGAAGCTGTGGCTTGTGAAATTCAAATTTTAAATAAGTATTTTTAGCACTTTTAAAGAAGTGAGATAAGTACTGATTCCTGAGAAGTGATAGATTTTTTACTGAAAGTATGCTGCCAATACAAAGAAATGTAATTCCAAGTGTTGGACTGTAGGTAGGAACTGCATAGGTTCTCTGTGATCACAGTGCTATGCCTACAGTTATGTGAAGAGAGCAGATGGCAAATTACTGTGGTTATTTCTTTTGCACTCAAATATATTAATTTTTTCTGAGTTCTCAATATACCACAAAATCCTGGTGGTTGTTGGTTCTGATCTCTATTCTTCTTCCATATGAGCTCTCTAAAGTTGTTAGTTGATCTTTCTTTCTGAAATTTTCAGGATGCAGTGGACTAGACAGAGCCAGCCTGGGGATTTTTGTAAGGCAGCTGTTCTTCAGTAGTCAGTGGTTCTTCTGTTTGGGTTGCGACTTTATGCTGCTGTTTTATATTCTATAGGAATAGGTCTACTCAAAGTTGAAGAACAGCTAGTACTTTTTCTTCAAAGCAGTCTAAATGCCATTCTCTAGTGTGATCAGTGACAGTCTGAATGTCTGTGACTTGTTACATTAGGGGTGCCCAAAGCACATACAGCAAGGCAAGGGAGCTGATCATGGCTACTTTGAGCTGGCAAGACAAACACAATTCAGAAAAAAAAAGTGCTAGTTGAGCAACTGGGAAATTTACTATCTGGTTTGATATCCTTCAGTTCATTAAACATCTCAGTCTAGTGTTGTATATGAGATAAATAGTGTGCAGACTCCTAATTTTTTTTCCCATACATGTTCATCATAACAAGAATGAATATGAATCACCAATAAATCATATAATCTAGGAATAAAGAATGCAATAAAAGCTTAACATAGTTAGACTGGCATAACACCACTGCAACATTTGTTGTTTTCATTATATATCAAATTTGGTTGTTCTTGTGTTATTGCAGAGAATAACTGGTTGCTCTTGAAAAGTTGAAGAATTTTGAATCTCCTCATTGAGACATAAAGTTCACAGGCACAGGTAAAAAAGGTAAGGTTGATTACTCTGCAGTTGAATCTTTTCTCAACCATGAATTACAGCCCTTCCATAGCAGATGCTGTCTCCAGGCCTGAATTGTGCCTGGGGTTTGCAGCCTCTCCTGAGGACAGGGTGAGGTCACATTGCTTGGTTTTTCCCAGGCCCCCAGGATTTCACCTCCTCCTCCTCCTGTGCTCCTGTGCCCATGGCCCTCGTGTCCCTGCCCTCAGCTCCCTCCAGGCTCCCTTGGAGTCACAAAGATGCTGGTCACAGCCAGAGCTGGGGGCAGCCTGCTTGTCTAAAATTTTGTCTCTTTGACAAAAGTCTGGGGGTGTGACTTCCAGGCACACACAGGAATCTGAAACTGATATTTCTAAGGAGAATTATCTCAATTTTTTTCTGGGAAAAAAAATTTCTTCTAGTAGCCAACTTTAAAGGCACATGTAGCAGCAAGGTAGGAAAAACCCTCTAATAAGCAAAGTCTGTAAATGATTCTGATGATCTATTAGAATGGTCTACTCATATGCTTTAAGAAATTTCAGAAGGTAATGCAATAGATCAGGTCTTGGCTGTGTGTGATTCCTTCTTATGCCATTATATTCCTTCCTGCTATTTTATACAATATAGATTGCCAGTAAATTACTGCATTTTCAGTGCCTGCAATTTCATGTGTGTGAAAATGTCAGATTCATAAAACACTATGCTAAACCTGCTTTCATAGATCAATCACAAAAGAGTTTCATTAAGCTCACAGCATTAAAGGAAGGAAAAAGCTAAAGAAGATCCATAAATAATGAAAAAATAATTGGAAAAATATTTGTATGAAAAGTAATTAAAAGTCACAAATGTTTCTTCAAAACACTCCAAATAGATTTTTAGAAAGCTGAGAAGTCCATAATTTATCTTTAGGGGCTGCATTGAGTTCTGTCTGCAGTAGCACTCTTCGTTTATCAGAGCAGCCTGAGATGGTTGTTGGCAGGACTGGAAAAGAATTTCAGAAAAAGGAGTTCAGGAAGAAAGTAGTGTGGTGTTATCTAGTTTGTCATGGCTGCTGAAGTGAAAATATTTCATTCTCCATTTGTACCACCCACAAAGCAAAGGATGCTCTGGAGCAATACTCAGCTCTGTGTAGCACCTCAGCACTGATGTGAAAAATCACCTTCAGAGACAAGGCTGTGCTTGAGGATCTGCCAAGCTGTGTGAACTCGTACTCTGTACTCTGGGAACATCTCAGGTCACTGTTTTCTTTTTGCCAGGTCCTGCTGGCTATGTGGGAGCAGCCTGGTGCTGGTGCTGGCCTTTGTGTGATTCCATGGGGCTGCAGATGAGGTGCAGATGCCTTGTGACATCTGAAGTTTAAGCTGCCTTTCTCAGTTTTGCTGAGGGCTTTCCCCCACCTGGCATCCTCAAGGCACTTGGATGAGTACCAACACCTCCTTGGAAACTGTATTGTAGGCAGAGCTGTCTCGGGGAACACAGTGGATCTTGGAAACTGCTTCCATGCTGATCCAGTGAAGACTTCTCAGGAGGTGCTGCCCTTGAGCTGGGGCAATCATTACAGGAGAGAGAAAGTGCATCCATAGTCTGTGCTGTGTGCAGAGTCAGCTGCTCTCCATGCCACATCTGTCCTGCTCTGGGTGTGTGACTGAATTTAGCCCTGTAAAGTTCTCTTTCTATATAACATATAGACTAATGCACTGTGATATTTTTTGCAGCTGTACAGGTAAAATCTCACAATATGAATTTGTCGTTAAAATGATGCAAGTTGTTCACTCTGCAGGATGTACCAGATGCCACAGTCCTGTCTTAGGAAGAGGCTGACTCACTGACTGGTCTTCTGGCTCTATTGTACCTGAGTTACACGGTTCTATTTTAATGCACCAAGGGGGGTAGGTTAGGGTCAGATTGTTATCTTGGCCGTGCCATCTAGCTTCACTTACACAAAAGTAAGCAGGTCCAAGAAATTTTCTCATGATATTATTATTCTATATTTCAAGCTATTCTACTGTAAGCAGCTCTGAATGTAGCAGTGACCCCTTTACTACTTTCAAAATGAAAGATCTCTCAAGGCACAGGTTTTTAAAAAAGTTACAAAGCTGAAATGAAATTCCCTAAGCACAGCCAGTGTCTCCTGTGCTCCTTTGCACTATTTTCCATTTGGGGCACAAAATAAAAAGTGTATCTTGGCTGTGTATAATTAATGTCATGGAACTGTGATCCTGGCATGACACGAGCTGTATCACTGAGAGCAGAAGGTAAGAAGAAATCATGATTGCTCAGCAATTTACACAGGAGGATGAAGGGGAAAGGCATTTTAAATTAATGGTTCTAAGGCCTTGATGTTGCCCTGCCACATTTCATAAATCTTTTCTGAGCAATATCTCCTGTGAAAAGGACTTCACAGACACTTAGGGAATACCAAACAGGTACCCATTTCAGGAGGATACTGGTTTTACATTTTGCTTCAAAATGCAACCCATGGAAAGAAGTAGCATCTTATAGAGTAGCACTAAATATCTGCTGGCTGCAAAGGAGAGTCCTGCTTCTCAAAGCCAATTATCTTTGAAACACCACCTGTATCCTTTGATAAAAGGTTCTCCCTGCCAGGCTTGAGTGCCACAGCAGACAGTTATCTGAAAGCTGGTCCCATGCCAGCAAGGTGGAAATATCCCTTGCCATCTCTCTGCCCAGCTATGGGCTCAGACCCCAGCCCTCCATGACCCTCACTCAAAACATGGGTGGCTCTTGGCTCTGCTTTTACAGCGAGCTCTGAAGCTCTGTGTGTCCTGTAAAGTCACTTCCTTCATGCAAGCACCACAGCATATCTCAACTTCCTTTGAAACAACTGGGGAGCAGATGTGTGTACTTCTAAGGTCTGAGGAACATAGCTGGGGTGGGAAATCCCAGGGTATGGGGTGTATTCAATACAGAGCTTGCATTTGGAGTGTTTGACAGTGGGAAGTTCTCTCTGTGGCATCTCTCATCCACCCAGCCCCTGCCCCAAAGTCCCCTTACCCTGCCCACCCCAAAAATTTCTTCATCTTCTTTCTGGAGTAAACAGCAGGTAACCTTACATATTATATATGCTCCTCTCAAAGAATTCAGTGGTGTGAGAGATCAGTTTTCATGCAAACTGATTGCATCAATTGGCATGTATAACACAGTAGTTAGTGCACTAAGAGAGAAGGATAGATGACCTGCCTTGTTATATTCTGTAGCTGTTCTGTCCCTTATAGTATTGCATCCCATGCAAAGAAAAGCTTTTACCTTACATAGCCTGCTCCTGAGTACTCAAAATACTTGAGCGATAGCATAAGTGACTCCCTTACGACAGTTATTTCCTAAAAATAATTCCTCATGCATCCCTCATGACTGCCATTTGCTACAAAACCATTTCCACTATGATCTGCACAGAGCCACTAATGCATTCGGTGACTAAAAGCAACCACTGCTTTGCACTGAAATCCTGAAAAGATTGCAGAGGAGAAACAAACAGGAGAAAAAGGGCGCCGTGTGTCCACAAGCAAAGACACAGTGAAGGGGCTGGAATTGGAGGGGAAACTTTCCCCTGAGCTGTCAGGGCTGGCTGCAGCTGTGAAGAAGGTCACAGTGCAGGCACCAGGGTCTGCTGTGCCCTGATGGTCTCAGCAGCCACAGCAGCCACTGCTCTTCAGGGATGTGGGAGCAGCAGTATCATGCCCAGGCAGGGGAAGGGATGCTCAGAGGTTTAATTCATGCTTTCCTGATAAGCCTGGGTGGAAATGGCATGTAGCTAACCCTGTACCACACACTTGAGGGAGAGCACAGCCTGTGTATAGGTCAGTGCTGCCTCCAGCCATGCCCAGCAACTTCATTTCACCTTCCCACCCTGCTAGCTGAGCAGCTGCTGCAGCAGCTCTGGGTCTCCAAATGTTTTCTGACACAATAGAAGAATTATTAATTCTCACTTTATTTAATTGCAGATAAATAAGATATTAGTTGAAAAGTGGCCAATTTGCTCAGTGAATGTTTAATGCTTTCTATTTGATTGAATCGCTGTATTATTTACTACCCCTTATTTTTGTTCTCATCAGGCAGCTTTCAGCAATGGCTACCAATCTTTCTGCATTTCAGCAGCCTGCTTAATAACAGTTTTAAGTAGAGTGATCTGTTACTTGGATAATATATTAATTACGGATGAAATTTGGGAAGCTTATTTGAGAAATGTGAAGACCATTCAAATAAAATGTGCTCCCAAATGAGAACTGGATTACACATAAAATATACCCTTTCTTTAAAAGTCAGAATTTACAAAGATATAGGGACTATAGAAATTTGATATCAGAAGTGTGACTTTTACGAGTGTATGATATCTGCAGGACTGATTGGGGATGGCTGATTGAGAATGCACTAAAATATGGGGAAAAATGAGGGGCAAAACTCCTTGTGCAGGGAATCCCAGGAAACCTTTATTTTTGCTTAAGTGTGAGGGACATTTGGAACCTATGTTGTCTCTAGCAATAACTTCAATGACAGCAGCTAAAAATAAGCACTGAGCAAACACAATGGAATTCACCAGTTGAGAAGGCATTTGATGTAGCACAGTCCCTGTGAATTGGGATTCTGATCTGCTACCAAAATAACTCCCCTCTCTGGTTAGAAATGCTGCCCCATGCTGTAAAACTCAAAGAGATCCAGGGGGCCAATAAATGCCTCTTCCTGAATCTTAGCAAGAATGGTCTTAGCAATAAAGGCTAAGATACAAGGCCATATAGTCAGATTTTAAGATCCTTTATTGAATATGTAGGCTTTGCCATCAGTATAAAGTGAAGATTTAAAAATAACCTTTTTTTTTTTTTTTTTTTTTTAAGTTGAAATTGAACATGATTTGGGGGTAGTGCAAAAATGGTACAAGAAACATCTTATGGGAAATACTGTCCAAAGTCATAGCCATCTAGCTGAGATAAAGTGACTGTGCCAACTCCTCATGTGATGATGGTTTGTAACCTATGACAACACTGTGCAAAGGGAAATTTTTAACAGAATCTCGAGCTGCAGTTGAGTCGATATGGAAGTTACTCCAAAACTTGGTTTTGAAGAAAAAATCTGAATGAAGATACAAATTGGGCTACTCTAATTCCAGCTTCCTTCTCCCTGTTCAGTACTGGTTTTGCTGTTCTGAATCACTATTCTGAAGCCTCTGCAGTTTCATTGGAGCTTCTCTTGCAGCTGGAGTGCATCAGCTGTGTCACCTGCATGTGGTTACAGGGGTGCTTGTGACAGCGCAAGTCTAATGAGCAGGGCTCAAAAAGCTGTGTGACCACAGCCAAAAATGTCCTGCATGTGCATTCCTGGCTTTGGAAAGGAGCTCTGAAGCCCATCAGGGAGTACAGCAATCAGCATGGTGCAGAGGTGAGGGTGAATATTGCTCCTAGATACTGGAATGGAGGCAATTGTTTTGAAGAATGTGACCTCTAGAGGAAGCAACATAATTTCGAAGAATTTCATTCAATGCCTGTGATTTCAAGAAGCTTCTGTAGAAAAGATTAAATGGAACTTACAAATTACTATAAAACATATATAGGAAAATGGAATCTGTCTACATGCACCTTATAAGTAATCAGAACACTTGATTAGATCTTTAGATCTACCGCCATGCTATCTAAAAACACGGTAGTGGTTGATTTTTAAAAGATTTTCTTTTACCGTCAATAAAATGGAAACAATAATATTCCTGTCATCTCATATTTAGTTTGCTTTCTTTACTGCCTCAGCGAACGTATTTTTCTTAACTACAGTAATTTCACACTGATAAGCCGCACCTATTTCACTGAAGAATCAAGCCGATCCTAGAAGTGCGGCTAATCATCAGGTGCAGCTTATTTATGGACAAATTCCAGCGAAATGCCAACGCAGAAGTGCAAGCCGGCCGGGGAGGGAGCTGCTGCATAGTCGCTGCCAGGCGGGCAGTGAGGCAGAGCCACTGGCGAGTGGGCGGCAAGCCGCTGCTGGCTTTGCATGGGCAGCCCGGCTTCGCCAGGGAGCCACCGCTGCTGCCGAGCAGGCGGGGAGCCGCAGCAGCCAGCACCAGGGGCAGGAGTGCTGGGGCCTGTGGCATGGGGAGAGCGTCTGGGGCTGCGTTTAAAGGCTTTGCCATTCTGTGAAAACTGTTTGCAAATTAACCTAACACCAAACCCTGCGCTTGCATGATTCTGTAATTAACTTGTTACTTTGTTGCACATGGAGCCTTGCTTTAAAAAAAAAAAAAAAAAAATGCAGCTTATCATCCGGTGCAGCTTATTTATGGGCAAGTTCTGTGGTCTTCCCGGCTACCCAGAAGTGCGGCTTATAACCAGGTGCAGCTTATGAGTGTGAAATTACTGTAATTACTAGTAGCACAAGAACAGAAGCCCTCAGCACTATCACTGTGTTCAAATAATTTATAAAAATAGTAGATCAGATGCTTCCTAACTTGTACAAACTGAGTAGTATAGTCTGATGTGAAAAATAATAATACTGAAAGCCAAGTCTGCAAAAAGAGTTGGCTGAATAATTAATACTTAAATTGAATCTGATACATTTTGGTTTTCTCTCCATTGACAGAAAGTTTATATAAGTTTACTATTCCTGCAGATTTGTTCTGTTATTCTATGATTCATTTACTTTACAGACCTCTTTTGGAGTATTGTCTGTATTGTTTAACAGTGATGATTGCACAAGACACATGGTGTTGTTTCTCATTCTTGATCATGAAGCACTAACATTAACAACCAGGACTCTAGCAATGTTTATAGAAAACAAACATAAAATCCACTTTCTATAAATATTTGAACATAAAAACTTAGTGCTTGCTTTACATGAATATTGATAATAGTGAAATATGGTGTTATGGGTTTTCCAAATGTTCATGCAAAGTTAAACAAGGTCAAAAGCAGATTGTTTGAAAATGTGGCTGAACATTCATGCTGTTTTCTCTGGTTTCAGAGCTCTGACAAAACTCTAAGCTCTACCATTGTCAAGATCTTTTTATTCTTTCCTCACCTTAATGCGTATTTCTTCTATGTGAATGCTGGATTTACAAATGGGAGACTCCACCTATTAGTATTGATGGTGTAAGGTGTGTGCTAAGGGCAGCCAAAGCACTACACCATTAGTTCCCATCCCTCAGAGCTTATTTTGAGGAATGACATGATATCCCTGATGGCAAACTTGCTTCCACATGTTCCCAGCACAAGCCTGCTGGCAGGTCATCTTCCCAGTTGGAAGTGGTCCCGCAACCTTATTGGTATTTTAAGATAACCACTGGAATACCAACAGTGAGTCACTGGAAAACACATTATGTCTGAGTTCACTCTGTCTATCAGAGGCCCAGGAAGCCCAGCTAAGCTGTTTTTAAAATACCTCCATTAAACCAAATTTTTCTAAGTCCCCAAATAGCAAAGCAATTTCAGGAATACAACTAGATAAACAAGGAGAAAAATATGAAAGCCAAACAGTAAGTGTAGGCTGGGTATTCTCTGAAAACACCATGTGTTAATCATAGACTGCAGCAAGGAAAGGGGAACATGGGAAAAATTCTGAATAGTGACATTTGGTAATTGCAAATGGTACACTGAGTACCAATACCCTTCATCATACTCAGAAACCTTAGAAACTGTCTCTGAGTGATGCTTGAGAAAACGAGAAAAACTCTTTTCCTGCAAAATATAGTGCTTTTCCCTCTTGGTACTCAGCTTGTGCATGAATAGGTTGATGGTGGAGTAGAAGATGCTTTTGTGAATGTATTTCAGCTCCTGTGTTGCTGATATCATGGAGCAACACTGTCTAGCTGGCAGCTTCAATCTGATGTGCAGAGCTCTGCAAGTCTCCCTTCTCCCCAGTGCACCCAGAGACCAGCACCTCATCTGGTTTAACAGCTGCCCCTGCTTCTAGTGCCCTCACCTGCAGGTGGTGCTCAGGGCATGGGTGGTGCCTTTGTGGCTGTCTGTGTGTGCATGTGGGTGGTGCAGGGGACACAGGAGCTTGGGACACACATGTTCATTCACACGTCTGCCTGGCATCACTAGGGCAACTGCCCCCCTGCAACAGTCTAGCCAAAACTGGAGGCTTCTCTCTCTAGATGCAAAACTTAGAGCACATTTGTTCACAAGCACTGTTTCCCCTCAGATCTGTTCTTAAGGAGAAAAAAAGGTCTCTCTAGGTACTTAAAAAAATGAAATTAACCTGCGGCTTTATGTTTTGACCTAGGTTATTGGATCAGTGGTGTTTTTAAGAGGTTGTTTGTGGAAACAAAAATAAAAGGTGGAGGAGCTGACATTTCAAGGATGTCTTTTGTACACATAAGAAATCAACAGTAAATACATTTTGGATCCATGAATTTACATATTTCTATGGAGATATCTTTCTGATGTAAATATGAGGACAGCAGCTGTATGGATGCTATGCTGAAATTCAAGATACGGTTTCCGCTGGTGAAGAGCAGGTACTTTATCCTGTCAAAACACCTACAGCTTTAGTATATATGAAATTGTTGTTCATATTCTGCTCTTTGGGGGGTTTTTTGTGCAAAAGCAGTATACATTTAAATTAGCATTCTATTTTAATGAAATAATTCCCTGCTAATAATGACAGGGTTACTGGCTCCCTTCTGTAGTTACGGGAATTCTTCCACATTCGAGATAGAAGCTTTCCTCCTCGATATTAATATGTCAATCTAATTATAAAAGCCTCAGATAAATGGGCAGAACAAATTGATTTAATTCTGCCCTGCCTTATAGTCACAAGAACATTTCTTTTCTGTTCACATATCTTTGCATTGCAGGTCATATATCTCATAAACTTTTCAAATAAATCCTGCTTATTAGTAATTACATTCGCTCTCTCAGTGCCATCCAATTCATTTTCCACTACAATGCTGTTACAAATATTCAATTTTGTTGCTAGCACTGAACACCCTTAAGAAGTCTTTGTTAACTTGTTATTACAGTAACATGTGGCTTATAACAAGACATCCTATATTCATTTTTGCCAGGTTTAAATATCAAGTAGTTTTTACTTTGCCCTGTGTAAGAAACCACTGAATGTAAAGGAGAAGGTTAATGTAATAGAAAAAAGAAATCAATTTCCTGTTTCAACTAATAGCCTTAATAGCTGGCTGAATCTCATCAAAGTTTACTCTTTGAGGCTTAGCTGAAAGTGGTCCTAACATCAAGAAACAATTACTGGCTTGAAAGCAGGTCTTGTCTTTATGTCGAATTTTAATACACATCAAATGAAAATTAGAAGTAAGGGAGATGATGTTATAGTTCACAGAAAACTCCTAAGCATGTGAATCAAGTTCAATATGCTTGAATGGCTTGAGAGGTCAATGAAATGTAAGAGCTATTACCTGCCCTTATTGCACCGGTTTTTAGTAAATAAAATTTATTTGAATTCCTGTGATTGTTTAGAGCAAGGATTCTGTTGGATCTCTATGTGAGTGAATTTCTTTATACTTGTTTAAATGTTTTAACTACAACCATAGGTGCCAGCTCATGTGTTCTTAATGGCAGCTCAAAGCAAGAAGCTTGTCTAAAATGAGATGCAATTTTTGGCTTCATCAAGAGGTTTGCTGGTGCTTCCTTCTGATGAACATGGTCACCAATCCATGGATGCAGAGAATATGAATTATTTAAAAAATGAGCAGATGAGTGTGTAAGAGGTATTGATTTTAACCAGGTACTTGTGTCCCTTCGGATAGTCAGGTAACAGTCACAGTTCCTAGTGTTAGGTGTTGTCTTTAATGGTTTTTCAAACTGGTGTTAATTTTCTGCTAAAATGGGTTTTGGGATCCAAATAATGCATAAGCAGGGACATAAACAGAGCTATTTCAGGATCCCCATAACTGGCATGCCTTCCCTCTAATGATAAACATCTAGCTGTGTCTGTGAAGTTAGGCACATCAAAATGTCTTTGTGCTGTCTTAAATTCTTAAATTTAAACTAAAATACAGTAATTTCACAATTATAAGCCGCACCTGATTATAAGCTGCACCTCCCGGTAGCCGTGTAGACCACGGGATTTGCCCATATATAAGCCGCACCTGAATATAAGCCGCACTTTTATTTTTTTTTAATTTTTTTTTTTTTTAAAGCCAGGATACATATGTAACAAAGTAAAAAATTAGTAACAGAATCGTGCCAGCCAGGTTTGGTGTCAGGTGCTCAAGTTGCAACAGTTTCCATAGACCAGAGAAGGCTTTAAAGGCAGCCCCAGGCACCCTCCCTGGCCAGCTCTCACTTCCGGGTTGGTATTTCACTGGGATTTGTCCATAGATAACCCGCACCTGAATATAAGCCGCACTACTGGGGTGGGCTGGATTCTTCAATGAAAAAGGTGCAGCTTATAATCGTGAAATTACTGTAATTCAAAAATCTTATTCAAAAGTTCAAAGTTTGGCCTCAGTTGCTTGACTACGTGTGCTATGTTGTATCACTTGTCATACTCTGGGTAGATAGTTAATATGTCCACTTGATGCATATTTCAAAAAAGCATGATTAGAACTGTCTTTGATCCCAGTATTTAGATGGATAATTTATACAGTACTTTCCCTAGAACATACGCTTTTACTGGCACCAATGAACAGTGTGATGTTCTGGCAATAGATTTAACTGATGTGACTTGGCTTTGATGGGATACATTCATGTGTACTGAGAGAGGTGGCAGACACCATGGTGAGACCAGTCACAAGTTTCTGAGGACTGGCAGAGAGTAAAAGTCACCTCAGTCTTCAAAAAGAGGCAAAAAGGATGATTCATGGAACTACCATCCAATCAGCCTCACCTCATTTCCTGGAAAAGTGAAGGAGCACGTTGTTTTGGAGGCCATCTCTGTCCGCATGGGTGACAAGAAGGCAATCAGAAGTCAGCACAGCACCACTAATGGCAAATCATGTTTGACCAGCCTGATCATCTTCTACAAGGGAACAGCTACCTGGATGGATGAGGGGGTAGCAGTGATATTGCTTTCCTCTAGTTCAGCAAGGTTTTTAACACTGCCTCAAACTCATTGCCTCCCATGGCAAGCTCAGGAAGTGTGAATTGGGTGAGTGTGAGGTGGATTGAGAACTGGCTGAATGGCAGATCCCAGACCATTGTAATCAGTGGCACAGAGTCCAGTTGGAGGCCTGTCACGGATGGTGTTCCCCAAGGTTCAATTCTGTGGGGTAATCCCCTCAGTGCTCTCAACGCATCCTTCTTGTCAGGTTATCTCTAAATGATTAAAGCACCTAATAGTTGCTAAAAAGATTATTTAATGTAAAAGTGCCTCAGTCTTCAAAGGCACAGTCATAGACATTAAAGTCCATGCTAAGTTTTAGCATAAAGTCCCAAACAAAAGCAGGAGCTGTCCCTGGCGGTCCTGGAGAGGCTGGTGTTGATGCCAGAGCTCCTGTCTTCTTCTCTGGTGTTGGAGATGCTGGCAGGCACAGCAAAGCAATGGCAAAAAGCGATGACAAAGCAGTGGCAAAAGCAAAAAGCACTAACTCTCCCCAGTACATAATCTTATATAGGATTTTTCCAACGAGCTAACACGCAATTTCAAACCACTACCTCTCAACCTATTAGAATTCTAATTTCTTAACACATTAGGATACATTTTAATTATGTATACCATCTTACTCTGTCTGAAAAATGTAAGCAATATTCTCACTGAAGTTCTATTTTGTCTAAGTAGTGTCTAGCAGTGAGCTTCTGGAGCCTCTACTGAAAACATTAGTATGTCTGTTAAACTTCACTAGAACTCGTTCTTCTATTCTAGTATCTGCACCTTTTACTTACTAAAAATACTACAGCTCTCTCTGAAACTTACTGACTTACTGACATTTACTTATCTATCCTAAAACTGAAACTTACTTCTCAACTTACACTCAAATTTATTCTTCTACCTAAACTCCCATTCTATGTATTGGTGGCTTAACATGTTTCAATCCACCCAAGGGCTTTAATTCAATTCCTGCACTCTGGCTTTGGCATGGAGGATTCAGGCAGACCCTTGTCTCACTGACTCCAACACAATACTGGGCTCAGAATTGTTTAATTTGTTAAACACTTCTTTAATATCCACTTACTTGGATGAAGGGGCAGATGCCTTCTCAGCAAGTTCACTGATGACACAAAGCTGAAATGAGTGACTGATATCCTGGAATTCTGTGCAGCCCTTCAGAGGGACCTTGACTGGCTGGAGGGATTGGCAGAGCAGAGCCTTTTGAAATTCAGCAAAGACAAATGCAGAGTCCTGTACCTGAGGAAGAATAGCCCCACACCCTGGTACTGGCCAGGAACTGACCTGCTGAGAGGTAGCTCTGAGGGGAAGGACCTGGGGTTCCTGGTGGACAACAAGCTGTCCATGAGCCAGCAGTGCCCTTGTGGCCTTGCAGGCCAGTGGTATCCTGGGAACATTAGGAAGAGCATTGCCAGCAGGTCCAGGGAGGTGATTCTGCCCCTCTACTCAGCCCTGGTGTGGCCTGGAGTGCTGTGTCCAGTTCTGGGCTCATCACTACAAGTGAGAAATGGAGCTCCTGCGGTCTGTCCAGCAGAGGAGAACAAAGATGATTAAGGGACAGGAACATCTTTCTTAGGATGAAAAACTGGGAGAACTGGGCCTGTTCAGCCTTGAGAAGAGACAACTGAGAGGGGACCTCACAAGTGTCTATCAGTATCTGAAAGGAGGGGATCAAGAGGACGGACCAGGCTCTTCTTGATGGTTCCAAGCAAGGGGCAAAGGGCAGAAACTGATACACAGGAAATTGCATCAAAATGTGAGGAAGAACTTCTTTACTGTGATGGTGACCAAGCACTGGGACAGATTGTCCAGAGATGGTGTGAAGTCTCCCTCACTGGAGATATTCAAGAACCATCTGAATAGAAGCTTGTGCCATGTGCTCTAGGATGATCCTGCTTGAGCAGGAAGGATACACAAGATGATCCCTTCCAACCTGAACCATTCCATGATTCTGTGACTTGGGCAAAGCATTTGACACTGTCCTGAACTGATCCTTGTCTCTAAATTGGAGAAGGATGGATTTGATGGAAGGACCACTTGATGAATAATGAATTCAAAGGGTTGCAATCAGCAGATCAGTGTTCAAGTGGAGACCATTGATGAATGTCTTTCCTCAGGGGTTAGTACTGGGACCAGTGCTGTTTAACATACTTGTTGGCAGCATGAACAGTGGGATCAATGCACCCTCATCCAGTTTGCCAAGGACACCAAGCTGTGCAGCGCAGCTGACATGCTCAAGGGGAGAGATTTCATCTAGGGCAACCTTGACAGGCTGGAAAGGTGGGCCTATGGGAACCTCATGAAGTTCAGCAAGGCCGAGTACAAGGTACCACACCTCTCCACCTTGCAGAGAATGATTTTGGGGTGTTGGACAAGAAGCTTGGCATGACCCAGCAATGTGAGCTTGCAACACAGAAAATCTCCTGTATCCTGGGCTGCCTCCAAAGCAGCATGGCCAGCAGGGTGAGGGAGGGGAATCTGCCCCTCTGCTCTGCTCCCCTCTGATCTTTTCTGCCCTGCTCTTGTGAGACCCCACCTGGAGTGCTGCATCCAGCTCTGGGGTCCCAACAAGAACGTGTTGGAGCAAGTGCAGAGGAGGATCATAAAGATGATCAGAAGGCTGGAACACCGCTGGTATGAAGACATGAGAGAGTTAGGACTATTCAGCATGCTTACAAGAGAAATCACTCAAGTGACCTGTTTCGACTCTTCAGTACCTGAAGGGTCCCCACAAGAATGATGGAGAAAGACTTTTCACCTGGGCCTCTAGGGATAGAACAAGGGGGAATGTCTTTAGGCAGAAATAAAGTAGATTTACACTGGATATTAAGAAGAAATATTTTACTATGAGGCTGACAAGACACTGGAAAAAATTGCCCAGAGAAGTTATGGATGTCTCATCCCTAGAAGTGTTCAGTGTCAGGTTGGATGGGGCCCTGAGCAACATGGTCTAGTAGAAAGTGTCCCTGCTCATGGCATGGGCAGCTTGGAATAGAGAATCTTAAATTCCCTTCCAATCCAATGATTCTATGTTTTAACTTGATGTATGAAAAGTATAGAACTTCTGGACAACAACAAGTAACTTTTTTGGACTTGAAGTGTTCCATAGCTGATGGGATGAACTACTGACATTCTTTTGAGATTTTGAAACACACTTTCTTCTTACCATGAAAACCAAATTTTTAATCGTAGTAGTCTTTAAATTTAAGTTCAGACTATTCAGCCACTAATTAAGACCTTGAAAAAAGTTGGAGGGATACAAATGAGAAAAAGGAAAATGTAGTATAACTGTTGATCTTGAAAGTACAGAGAGAAATAGCATACTAAGTAGAAGAATCAAAATGAAAATGAGAATAATACAGAACAAAGACAGAAGCTGACTTGGAACAGGTGACAAGTATAATGGAGTCCTGCTGATGTTGGTAATTTTTTCAAAAACAGTAAAGCTTTATTTCAGTTCCCATAGGAAAAGAGTAGCATCAAGATATTGCTTTAAGAAATATCCTTTGAAAATTTCTCTGGCATGAGTTAAGCAACAGATCACACTCGATGATGAACCTGTCTGACCTTAAAACCGCCAGTAGATAAAAAAATGTTGTTAAAAATAATTGAGGAAATATGTATAAAACAGTATTACTACACAGTTTCACAAATTTTTCTTAAATTTAATTTTTATGGTCTCTATTTCACCTCTGTAACTGTCCCTCTCAGAGCTTGATTCTAAAATTTAGATAATTAAACTTTTCCCTGTTTTTTTTTTTAGCTCTTGCTCTTCTTGTGGTTGTTCATTACCATTATTCATGATGCACATCATCAAGGCCCATTTGTAAACTCTCAGCTTTTATTCTTCTTACACCCAGATTTCAAGAGAAAGATTTAAGTGATGGAAACATTAAAAAAAAAAAAATTAAAACAGCTTTTGTATTCAGGACAGCTCAACTATTGAGACCTATTTAAAGTATTTTTATATAGTCATATACTTTCTGAGTTTGGATAAACAGAGAAATGTGGTGCATGTTAACACTAACTTTGAAAGCTCAGTAATTATGACTGGAAATCATCATTAAGCCTCCAGAAAACAATGAAATGTCACTTGGTTCACAATACAATAGGAATAATTTCTACTAATTATTCCTGTGATGAATTTTGTTCATTATCTTTTACTAGAGAAAAAGGAAACTGAAAAATCAATATTTCAGCTCACTTTTTTTTCATCTGGGAACACTAGTTATGTATTTTGCATAGTTATAAAGGGAACTAGAGGGCAGTCAAAGAGACTAAGAAATATTAAACTTGGAACTAATAGTAATTAACAATAAATGCAGCTGTCATCAACGTGCAGACAACTGCTGATTCAGAGGAAATTCCTGTCCCTTACAGTCTTTCTTTAGAAACTCACTTTTCTTTTCCCTTAAAACAATAATTTTGATGTCTCTTTAGGATGGATTATCTATATTAATTTCTGTGTGCATTCAGCATCTCTTTTTTCTTCCTTTGCTCATATAATGTCTAACTGTAACATTTGTTTCTTCCCACATTTGCTATTTAGCTTTTGCCTTTTTCCGTATCATCACTCAATCCCACTCCTGCTGATGTGAGATCTTTCCTTTGCTGCCTGAACACAGTTAGAAAAGCCAATGAACAGTTTACACACAGACATCTTAAGCTGAGGAATCACTTCTGTTGGGAACATTGGTCAAACAGGTTTTCAGCTTATACTGAAATTCTATTAATTGTGATGCAAGAGATGTCAGGATTGTGATCAACTGCTTTATGGTCTTTGGGGCATCTATAAGGACCAATCAAAACATCTAATCCATCTAGGATGCCTTGCAGTTCATGAACAAAAAAGAATCAGTGCTGTTGAAGACTAGAACATATCACAAATTTTCTGCTGGAATGTTTGCCCTCTTAAGATTCCAATCTATCAGGAAGAAATATGTTACCGTATGTGGTTCCTAGAGCAGTGATGGTCACAGTAACATGGCAATCTCTTACATGGGCAAGAAAGAGCATTTATGAAGGGAAATCAAAGATTTAAATAGTGTACATCATGGAAAACAATTTACAGACAGTTCATTGGGCAGAGAAAAAACCACCCCTTTAGAAACACACTCCATGGGTAGAGTCGCATATGCTTCAGGTTGTAATCTTTGTTTTGGGTTTCTGTCCTTGAGAGCCTGAAAGCAGAGCTCGAGCAGCCTGAGAAAAATCCTGGGCAGATTCTCCTAGGCCTTGGACAGTCGGCCACAGAAATGTTCCTATGGACTGTGACACCTGGGGGAAGCTCAGCTTGTTCACCACTGGGCACCTGACCTGACCTCAGCCACCCTGATGCTGCCTAGAACCCCACTTTTGAGCACATGAAGCTCTGAAACCTCAACCCTGAGGGGAAATTTGAGAAAATCAAAGAATAGGATTGCTTTCAGAGTGTTTTGCTTGCCTAAAGATAGTTGACTTAAAGTTATGTATAGCGCTCTTTGTAGTTTTTGCAGAAAATGGGTACACCAGAGAATGGCTTCATTTTTTCTTTTTTAGGGTACCTCAGCAGAAAGGGATCATCCTTGGGGAATGACCACTTCCTTCCATTTTTAAAAAAGACTAAATTAGATATAAATATAAAACTTTAAGGCAGGAAAGCTGGAACAGAAGAATCCTTCCCAAAATTACATGTAAAGTCTTATATATGTTTATATTTATTATTGCAGTTACAGTTTGGTATATGTTGGGAGACTTTGATCATTGATTTTCCTTTCTTTTAAGGATATAGTTTTGAAATCTCAATGTCTTGCAAGTGACAGTTACAGTTCTCACAGAATTCTGTGTACAACAAATATGTTGCTTTGTCTTTTTTGTAGATGAGGGAATCTGAAGTCGGCTAACCACATAAGTGAATGATGTAGCATTCTAACAGAGTTTCAGGGAAAATAGAGCATGAAATTTAGAGCATTTCTGCAGTTTTGATAGAAAACCAAGAGTCATACCTTGCTGGCTATATTCAGATGGTTTTAATGAAAAGATGCACATGCATAGAATAAAAATATATAAATGCAATGGATATTTTTCAGTCTCCCAGTGTAGCTATGACATTATGAGATAAGATGTACACAAATTTACCATTGCTAGTTGAGCTGTTTGAGTGGGACAATGAGTAATTGACCAATAGGTTTGGAAACAGATGTAAAGTGGCAGTGCAATGTTTCCAGTGGGGTTATTATACAACACTTGCTTTCTTAGTTTCCAGTATAGAAAGCTTTGGACCATATAATCCATCAATGAAATTGTTAACTAAATTAAATCCTGACTCAATTTAGAAATAAAATTTGATTTATGATATTTAGAAAGTTTTTTTAGTGTACTGGCTAAACACCTCACAAACCTCAGAGTTGCCTCACTTGCATATTAGTTGTGAACTGAAACCTCCTGAGTGAGTTTTCAGCACTCATCAGAGGGTTCTATGACAGTGGCTCGGAGCACTCAAGTCTACCTTCACACTAGTGGTCTAACTATGAGCTCCTTTGTCTTTACCCCCTGTGGAACAAGTATAGCTGCATGCAACTTAAATTCATAAAGAAATTTGATATAGAAAATTGTAGGAGAGATAAAAGAATTGGTAAATTCAAAAGCTGAGGTTGTATCTAGGCTGAATATCTCTGTGACAGCAAAGAAAATTACTAGCTGTAAGCAGCTAAAGGACATTCTGCAGTTTAAAATATGTATGCTGCTCCAGTTCCCATTCCCAAGGTTGTTTACTTTTATGGCACCATGGCTTGTGATATCAAATCATCTCATATAATGCTACTGACGTTTCAGTGCATGTCAAATACACTTTAGGGCTGGATGAAAGTGTGAGATTTTTAAAAAAAAAAAAAATTATGTCTCAATGTATTCCATTGCATTTCAAACATCGAGCAAGAGCAGCTTTGGAAATGTGTCTTTGCTAACTTTTAAGAAACAGAAAGCTGAATTCCATGGTTACATTCTGGCATCTGCAGAGTTTTCTCTGCTATTCTGAGCAATACTAGGAGCAAACTATTTTAAATAATTTATTGATAACTGGACTATTGTAAGCATTTGGTCTTATTACTGCAACATACATTATGTTTAATTCTGTGAGTGTTATTTGTTGCAATCTCTGCCTATTTGTATGATTATAATGTGGTGAAAATATATGGCTAGATAGAAAAAAGCATGCATAGGTCTGGAACTATTGGTTTGCACTTTTGTGCTTATTTGCTTATATATAACAATAAATTATGTACAATGACCCATAAATCCATCTCCAATTGTTTAAGTTATGAAGATCAGGATAATTAAATTAAATTAAATTAAATTAAATTTTAGGTTACTATAACAGAATCTCTGAAGTAAAAATCTATGCAAAGAAGATGATTTTAATTTACCTGAAAACTGATATCTAATGAGAATTGAGAACAAAAGTGTTGTCTTTTGTTGTAATGGCAATGGAAAATCTATGTTTTCAATTGTCTGAATTGCATCCACTAGCAGTACTCAGAAAAATGTACAGAATGCAGAGTAGCATTAGATCCCAAAGAGCATGTGTTACATATTTTATCTCAGAACATCATTTATACTACTGAAAGAGGATATTGAAGTTACCAGCTTATCAGAAAATTATGCATAATTTAACATTTTTGGAGAATTTAGTCTCAGGGTTCCTAGTTAGTTGCTCAGTCACTAAGTTTTTAGATTGTTGCCCTGAGTTTCAGTACAGTTCTTTAGGAGACAACTGCCAAATGAGATTTGCAAGGTGTGCTGAGCTACTCAAGCTGGCCAGCAGGAACTGCTAGGAAAAAAGGTGGGCTTAAGCTGTCCTCCAGTGCTTACAACTTTAGTGCCAGTGGGACTCACAGAACTGAAACTCTACTACATAGGGAGCTATTATAATTTCTCATGAAATGCACCTGGAAAATCCAATGGTGATGCTCCTCTAACCTTCTATTCAATAAGTCATGATTAAAGTACTCATCCAGGTTGCTGGAAAGGCAGATTCAATTGTCTCCTCTACTTAATAGGATTCAACCCACTCCCCCACGTCCCAAAAGAAAATCATAATGGCCACACTATAGGCTATTCTGAGTAAAGGCGTTCTCAGTCCCATGAAAGCTGTTTCAGGCTGTCTGAAATAATTGAAACTAGTGCTAGTGCTTTTGCAGTTGTAGTGTTCTAAGAATAATAATGGAAGAAAAGCTTGGTGGGGAAAGGTAATATCCCTAAAAAACCATCCAATGTAGCTGTAAGAAAAGGACAAGCTCAGGGTCATCTAAGACATTCCCCAGATCTACAGTAGAAATTTCATTTCAAAATAATACATGTAATGTGGAAGATGTAAGGCTAAAGAGAGAATTATTATGACACCTGGAAATGTGGACTTTGTCCCTACTTAGATAAGTACTTAACACCCATCACTTATTCATGGGACGAGGACTTGGCTGAGACAGATGGCTCTAGTTCCATTGTTGTTATACCCATTCACTGAGTAAAAATGGATAAAACAGGATATGAAGCTGGAAGCTGTAAACTATTATATTTTATTCTAGCACAAATATTAAATACTCTTCATTCCTGTAAGCACACATAGCTTGGGAAAGCTGTCCTCATCAAAGGCAATACTTCAGGTTTGTCAAATATGTTTCAGTGAATTATTTCAGATTGTCTCACCTTTATTTTATGTGGAACACAGTCTCTTTCATGAAATTTCTCACATCAAGTGGATTCTTCCAAAGAAAACATTTCTTTTCACCAGAGCTGCTTGAAAACAGTTTTCCCTTCTGGGCTGTGTGCTCTGGGATCTGCCTTTCCAGGTACTCACCTCCATGGTGGACAGGGCTCTGCTTGGGAAGGGAAGGGAAGCATGCAGGCTGGGCACACCTGGAGCCCACCCAGGTGTCTGCAAGGACAGTGGGTGATGCTCATGGCTCTGTCTCTCAGCTCAGTTGTTCTGATGCCACCTTGGCATCTCTCCTTTTTTTCTCCATCATTAATTTTCATTGGAAAATTAAAAAAGCTCTCCTGTGAAGTAGGAGGCATATATAGTCTCCTTGAGGGAAGAACTCAGGAGATACTAGCTGAAGTTTGGAGAGGCTACATTTTTACAGATTTTCAGAATAACATGGAGAATGCCAGTCAAACAATGTCCAAAAGCCAGGATAACATCCAAGTTGTGGTCCAGATTTCTAATCTCTCACATGCTGGTAACAACCTTGTCATTATTGCTAAAAAATTAACATTTTACTTTCCTTTATCTTGAAAAATTTAGTACTGACAGTTGCAGCCCTTAAATTTTAGAGCAACTCATAAAATCAGAATTAATTCATTATTTTTTAGAAATATATTTTCTCTAGGATTCCTTTATACTTTAGCTTCACTTTTAATGGGTGAAATTGAGTTATATTTGAATTACACACTTCCTTCCTGACCTGCTCTATTTTGCCTGTCATTGACAGAAACAGTTATATAATTAAAAAAAAAAATGGGGTGAGGGGAATAAAATACAGATTAGGACAAAAATCAAAAATACTAATTCACATTCTTGGTTAATCAGTACAAAAGTTCAGTTAAAAAATAAGGTCATATAGGGAATCTTTGGCTAGAAATTCTATGCTGCAGACCTTTAATAATACACAGAAAGCATAAAATTCAATCATATCAAGACTTAAATCTAGTTTGAAAAAGTGCTAGCCTTGGAGGTCTCAATTTTATTGTTGCAATAGTTTAGTAGTCAAATATTTGTCATTAATGGGAAGCATTTAAATCAGAATTAAGACTCCATGGATTGGTTGAAAGTCAGGTAATGCATATTTATGCAAAGCCCAAGGGAGCAAACAATGCATTTCTGCTTGGCATTGCGGTGTCATGAACAAGGTCAAGATTTTGCACGGAGCCCTCCCAGTGCTGCTACAGTAAAGGAAGAACATGTTGGCTGGCACTTAGCAGTGGTTTCTAGAGCTGGAAACACTTAGACCACTGGAAGTCTTATTCCATTCACTTCTCAAAATAATGATACTTCATAACAGGGTGTGATTTCCTGCCTACATGGATGGTAGATGCAGAAGCACTACCACAGCTTGTGGAAATAGTAAGAGTTAAAACATGCACCAAAAAGGGAGTTTTTCTGTGCAGGCAGCTGCCATTCACACAGCAAAGAGCCTTCTATGAGCTATAACCAAAACTTACAGGGAAATGGGGTAACTTTGCACTTGAAAATACAGTTCTGTTTGCATTGTTCTTTATTCCTTATTTTGATAAAATTTTCAAACAAGTGTTGCAACTAATGCTCTTTGTACTTCAGAATGTGTAATAGAGAAAAAAATAATTTTGCTATGACTCTTCAACTTAATATAGTTTTATACTAGTTGCTATATTAGGAATGCTATATCACATATTTAAAGATGCTTCCACATTGACAGACCACATCTCTTACAGTTTATATTATTTTTTTATTTTTCCAGTGCTATTTAAATGCTTTTAACTTTCTGAGATATTTTAAAATTAGCAAAGTGTTACAATTTGACATGATCAAAACAAACACTTCAATATTTCTGATTCTATATTTCTTGTAGCTCCCACGCTGTGAAAACTGAAGACACTTTGACCTTTTTTTCTGTTTCAGAGTGAAAACATATTTTTCTTTGTAAATTTTTTTCATCTAAAGGAAACTCCATTTATGGATGGACCCTGTTGTGACTCTGATACTATTGGGAGGCAGCTAGCCATCACTTAGAAGCAGCAGGCACCTCCAGACAATGTTTCTGAAATAGATTTTTCACACTGTTGTGATAAAGCATCAGCCATGAGATGATAACTCCCCTGCCCTGATTAGGAAATGTGTTACAGCAACTACTTTAGACTTTGACAGAACATTTAGCTGGCTGAAGTCTCACCCAACATGGACTCAAATTCAGAAATAATTTATATATTACTACTACAAGTAAGTGACTCTAAGTAGTTGCAATCAAAAAACTATTCATGAGATTGTTTAGATTTGAGTAGACAGTGGGAAGGGAGCATTATTTTAATTTACACTATGTCAGAGTTCCCCAGGGAACTGTAAAATAGTGTAAATTAAAATAATAAGAAGGGTTTCTTTTGTTTATTTCCCTTTTATATTCCTTCTGTTGCATTCCTCTTGTGGGCTTATATTTTAAAAAAATCTAAAACATTGGTTCCCCTGTATCTGTGTGTGCACCACTTTAAATTTTGTCCTAATGTCTTGAGGAACATAAGCCAAATAATTACCTAAATCGAAGCAGTTACCTGATCTTCACCAAACACAGTATTAAGAATCCTGATTAGCTGGTGAGGATGTTGGCTTTCCTTCTTTTTGGATGTTTTTAAGTGTGGATTATGTTTCAAAAATAAACAAAGTCATGGGGACACTAAGCTTTAGAAAAACATGTTTTCTTCTGATCAATTACTCTTTTCCCAGGAGCCATATATGATAGATGCAATTTTTCTTGAACTGTAGAATCTAAATACCCTTAACCTTGTTCTACAGCTTCCTCGCTAATTTCATTCAGAAAATGCTCTCTCTGAGTATAATTGGGACCCCTGATGCCACATTATACTCCAGAGAATTACAGCAAGAACTAAACTTCTGATTTGTACTATTCTGCATACAGACCACATTTTGCAGTGCTATTGTCAGACTAGGACAGCAAAACTTGGGGGTTCTGCCAATTATTTTCTTTCCTGGTTAAGACTCTTGAGTGATCTGAGCTCTGTTGAATTAAATAAAAGATTCCTGGTGGTGGCAGCAACTCAGTCCATGGAAAACAGTCCATTCTGCCTTTTTCATATAAGCAAAGCCTCTCACCTCCATACGTCACAGGATTTTGAACACTTACTTCAGGATGCCACTAAAATATTCTTCTTGATTCAGTCATGCCATCAGAAGTCTGTGCTTCATGAGAAAAGTACATCCAGTATTTAATGCATTTTGACTGAGAGCACCCAGAGAGAGCAGGAAACTTCTTTTATCTGTGTTTTCACCAATGTTAAGTGAAGTACAGAGAAGGTTAAAGCTTCCCAATACAGCAAAAGCAGATATACAGATGCTCCAAACCCAGCCCTGAGCCAGGCACAGTCCCAAATCTGTACAGCTGCATTCCTGTGGCTGGGAGCCATCAGCAGAGCCCAGCTGAGAAAAGGATGTGTCTGGTAAAAGCTTGGTTTCCTGATGGCCAGATTGCAGCTGTGCCATGGCCCTCAGAGATGAAATATGGACAGAAAAAGACCTGCACTGGCTCCCTTGGGTCAGCAGCATGCTTATCTGGGATTTCCCAACCACCCATGCAGTCTATGGAGGATCTGGACCAACTCAGGCAAGTCTTGTGTTTTGGAGGGTAGCAGTATGCCCTTCCAGGGAAAATTACTTTAGAATGTACTCAGTGGCTGTACAAGCCCTGAGCTTTTTTGAAGTATTCTGTAGATGCCCTGATTTATTATGCAAAGCTATAAGAAGCAGCAATAGCAGACATGTCAAGCATTTTAGGCATTACACAGTCCAAATAGAAATGTTTAGCGCTGCTCATTAGTGTAGTTACCTCATATGAAAAAGGCAATCCTGGGGTTTCTTCCTCAGTTTGCTTGCCTATGATAGCTTGCAAAATTATTGGTTAAGTAAGCAATTAACTAGTGTTTCCTAGGATGTGTTTCTAAAATTGAGGGTGTACCTACAGAACAGTCAATCTCCTCCTGCAGAGAGTTGAAACTCTTGAGTTTTTAAGTGGTACTGGGTGCATTGTTGATTTAAACAGCTTCAGGGTTTTTGCCTCTTGTTTTTCCTTCCAAGACTTGCATTAGGTGGGGATATAACAGCTTTTCAATGCAGTGGGTGACAGGACTATTGTGTTGTGATGGGGTGTGTATGTGTGTGTAACCATGGCTACTACCATCTTTCAGGCCAGTTTTTTCTTTTACATCACTGCAGTCATACTTTTGGGGTTACGCTATTTGGGTTTATTTCTGAACAGGAGCCTTTGAAATAGAAGTCTTCTCTGATACAGAGTTTTCCACCATCTCCTGTCTTCCTGACTTTGTGAAAAGAGGTTAGAGTTGAATTTTTTACGATTTGACTGAAGCTTTGAAAAGTTGATCACTTCTAGGCAATTCTCCAAGCTCACGTCTACTATTGACACTGAGAGCTGCTGTTTGTGATACCCTTCAGGAAAAGCATCCTTGTTGGAGATAAAGCCCAGCAAAGCAACCTAGCCCCTTTTATCACAGTGTGCAATGGGAGCAGGTCCTGAGCCAAAGCCTGCCAACATCAGTTGAATCTTTTCATCTACTTCAGTGTTATTGTTCAAGCCCTACAGTAAGTGAGTCTTTCCCACTGATAAGCAGCAAGCAGGAGGATCTGAGCTGGGGTAGTGAAGAGGTACAGGGATAGAGTGCAGTGCTGTGAGGTTTGTCAGTATATTCAGAGGGAATGTGACTTGGGAGACCCTATCTAAGAGTTAGAATTGGTCTCTTAAAACCTGCTTTTCTGCCTTAGATGTAAAAGACGCTGTCACTTATCTTCACGAAAAAAAAATAAAAAAAATTAAGCAAAACCAGTCCTTACAACTCAGTCAAGCAGCAAAGCTATCTAACCTCTGACAGAAAAATACTGAAAGCACTAAAGAAAATTCTGCTGGTTTAATGACTGCCGCTGCTTCCTTCAGATCATTTAAATCAGAATGAGACTTCATGTAAACATCAGAGCAAAGCAGTATAATCGTACAAAAAACAGCAGAGCTCTTCCAACTGTGAGTCTGGCCCCAAAAGCCTACTTTGAAACCAATAACTAATTTTTTTCAGGCTGGCTATTAAGAACAATCCATGACAACAATGGCTAATGGAAATAGCCAGTTCCAAAGTGTAGAGCTATTGTATTTCCTTCAAAAGAAATGGAGTTAATCAGTTATTACCATTAGCTGCCCTGCTTGAGCACAGCTTCTCCTGGAATGTGCTGTCTGTGTGGATTCATAAAGCACACCCTGTAAACTAAAGTGCTAAATAGATTGCAGCATCAATTTTCATTCTGCTTTTATAGAGGTCTACTTTTTACTTTATTCATACATATGTATGTTTTATTGATCCCATCTTTTGACAGGACAGATGTCAGTTACTGATAGCTAAAAAACCACCATGGAAGTATTAGACCAGCATGAGGTCATAATGTAGCCTATATTGCCTGGCTCTTATACCAGCTTCCTGGCCAGGGAGTTGGAAGGATTTGTTGAAGAATAATAATTCTAAATTTGCCATACTCATGAGTGCAATTAACTGAGAACAGACTTTGGGGAATAAGGAGTCTGCTGCTGCTGGCTAAGAAGTGATTAGTAACTGGCATAAAACTTCACTGTTCGGGTAAATACAAGAGTGAGACATTAAAATGCCAGAACCATCTCCATCTAAGCTCTCCATATCACTACTTATGACTGCTGACAACAGGCGTGTTTGTGATATGACATGAAGCCGGAATTAACTTTACATATAGAATTTTCTATTCTGCTCACACTTTAGAGACAGTATTGCTGTCTGAGTGATTGGTTATCAGCACAGCTTTTTGCTTTGATGCACTCTTCTCAAGTCACATTTGCTTTTCACACAGTCTGTTTTCTCACCGTTCATGCTACCCTCATTAGTATTTTAATCAATGCTCAGAAGGAGTGTAGAGGAAACTGCTGGTTAGCTAAAGCTAACATTCAAACATCCTGACCCTGGGGCCATGGTGAATGTGATTCTGCTGTCCCTTGAGACCTGCTCTGACATTTGATTGCCCAGCTGTGCAGACACCTCAGCAGCAGCCCAGCTGCCTGGCCATGATGGGCAGGATTCCAGTGTGGCTGGTATCCCATGTGCACACACCCTCCAGCATCCCAGACCCCAACCATCACAGCCTCCGAGGCTGCTGAGGGCAGCCTGTGAAGCAGCTGTGGGGCTGGAGATGAAGGAGCAGTCTGCCCTTACCTCATCTCTAGACTGCTCTTTAGCAGTGGTGTGGATAAAGCCAAGTAATCTTCTAACTGTAGGTCTGTGTCTCTCTTCTTTTGGCCACAGCCAAAACAATCTTTCATTTTATGATAATATCAGTCCCAGAATGATGTGCCACTCAAGATGCTATTTTACCTGATTTTCTTATCCGTGCTATTGGAGAACCTTGTTCTAGTACCTCTTTCCATACAAATTCGTCCCCAAAAGTCTTCCTTTCAGCCATAATTCCCCTTTTTTTCTTGTCTTAGTGAATATCCCATAACTGGCTCTTGCATTCCATATTTTTTCCTCAAATATCTTTTTTCCCCTCCTTCTCATAATGAATTTTTGGCTTTTCAGCCATTTGAGACTTCCCCCCTTCCCAAGGTATTTCTCAGTATTTTTACTACCATCAACTTTTCTTTCAACTTTCTTTTCCACTACAGAAATTGTCTGATATTTTCTCCCAAAACTTTTTTTCCCATCTGAGGCTGACCAGACTTTATGATTCAAGGGAAGAAGAGTAAATGTTGTGATATCAGAGGGTGGATTGTAAGATAAATTTTGAGCCAGATGTATCTTGCAAGCCCCCTCTGAAAAGGAAAGTAAACCCATAAATGAATAAGCACCAAATTGCTCTGTTTCCTTAAGTGCAAGTGGAAAATGTTTCTGCCCAGGAATATGAAAGAATTGTTGAGAGAAACCTTGCCAAAGTTAGTTCATGGCATGATAAATTACCATTTATGAAGATGCAGAGACACTAAGGTAGAAAAGTGCTGAGGCAGGCCTGCTGAACCTGTGATCACCATTCAGGTGCAGCAGCCTTTGGAATGTGACTCTGCTTGCTGGTACAGTGCAGAAAGAGTTACAGGAAACAGAAACAGATCACAGGTGATTATTGCAGCCCTGCTGGCCCTGAGATTGTGCCAAATGCTTCCTTGCCATGGACTTAACAACTCAGTGTCTGACTCTGTCCATTCATGCTGCCACAGGCACATTTTCTAGCTAGAAAGTAGCCAGGTAGGGCTTGTAGCGCTGAATGGGCAATTCATTTAGAGCATGACTAATGAAGAGGTCTGTGCAAAAGCTTTGGAGAGCATAACTCATTCAGAGCCCAGGTGGATTTGGACACTTGCCAGCTGCATAAATAAATATATCCTTATGATTGATTTAAGAGTGTATCTGCTTCTCAGTCTTTTCCCCTGCCACCCTTCACAGACACGGTAAGTGATTTCCTAAGCTGCTGGGCTAAGTTTTGGTTCTGCCCAGACTACCAGCTGCCTCAAAGGAAGACAATATTTACCCAGGTCAAGCTGCTCCTCTGCCTCAGAGCTGTACAGAAACCTTTCAGGAGGTAGAAAATTCCTTTGGTAAACTATGAGGAAGGGTCAGGTTCTAAGCTTTAATGACAATGGCAGGTCACCAGTCTTAGTCTGCCATTCCTACCAGAGCATGGCCAAGGTGAGGGTAGAACAGCAGGGACCAGGTGACCAGACAAGAAATTGCAGAGCTGGGGCATTGTGACAGGTTTTCCTTTCATGAGAGGTGGTGGAAGTTCAAGGGGAAAAAGAGCACTGGGCTCAGTGTGAGAGCCACCACCTGTACAAACCACTCCTGAAATGTTTGTCAGCAGACTACCTAAGTTCAAGATATTTCTCAGGGGCAACCAACTTTTTGTTTCATAATTCATTAACTATTTAACTATTTTTGGTGCACTGTGGTTTGCTTAAAAAGGCATCAGTTTCAGAACACTAATACATGTATTGAATATCAGCTTGTGCCATTTAATTTCCTCTATTCATACAAGTTGGGGAGCTAAAGAAAAGATCAAAATACTACAGTTCTTTCCCTAGAAATCAATAGCCTGTATTATTTTCAATCAATTAATTCAATTGCTCTCTTATTAATAGAATATTTTTTTCCTCCTACTATTTCCTGTTTTTTAAACAGAAAAGTCCAGGGAAGATAAAAGTGATTGAAATTCCACTTAAATCAATAGAACCATACCACGTGTGACCCATAAAAGAACTGGCTGCTCCTTTCAGTTGTACAGAATGTCATCAAACTTTAACCTTTTGGGGTTACCTACGTGGCAGCAAAATTTTTTTGTATAGGAAGACACAAAGTATGTTCAAAGATATTGTCACACATAAGTCTGACCTAAATCAGTGGGATAAAGGTGTCAAAGCATTTTTTGGATCGAGGCTGCGGAGTCAGATTCTGAAATTGTTCCTGGGCTGTTTTCCTCCTTTCTTGAGATGACAGTATTTTCTCTGAGTAGAGATTAAATAGAAAAACACCCAAAAATTTAAACACTTGTACAAACTGGGAATTCATTTTCATAGCTCAAATTCCTTTTAATTCCTACTGGCTTTATGGGAGATGTAATAGTAGAGATGTGTATCTTAAACACTCAAAAATATGTCTTTAGATTTAGATATAAGTGACAATTTATTTTGTCTTGCACAGGTAAAAATCTGTACTATCTGTACTAAATTCTACTGAAGTCTTCTAAATTTCACCTTTTATAATGAGACCTAATTTCACAAGTTGGTTTGGGCAATTGCTTTCCTTGAAAAAAAGCCACTTATTATTCAGGGAGAAAAAAACCTATAGAGTTTTGTGTTTTTTAAAGAATATACAGACTTTTAGAAACTTTTCAAGTAGATGTTTATATAATTTGGTTTGCTTATTTATCAGGGGTCAAGAGCATTTTTGAAAGGGCTAACAACACTTTCTGAAAAAATTTAGAGTCTGACTCATCTTATTAAAAATGGGGAATTGTGTGTTATTCCTGCTTTTCAATATCACAGGAATTACAGGAACAAAATCCCCTCTCCATATCTGAACACTACTGCAGGGCTATCTGTGTACCATTGATCACCCACTCTTCTTGTGTGACTGGAAATTGCTTCACATGTACTTCACTCATCTGTTGTGGTACAGAGTGGTTTATCTTTCTTGAGGCACAAACACACATTAATTAAAAAAATTGGAACTTGGAAGCATTTATCAGCATGCTCTTTTATTTGCTACAACAAATTTTGCTTTCTTCACAGTAGCTGCTATCGGCTGTGGTTTTGGTTTGAAAAACACAGGCTGATAACACAGGGATATTGCTGAGCAGTGCTGACACAGCATGAAATCCTTTTCTGCTTCTTGTACCACTTCAGCAGCAAGCAGGCTGGGGATGCACAAGGAGCTGGAAGAGGACACAGCTGGGACAATTAACCCCAGGTGACCCATGGATATCCCAGGCTATATGGTGATCTTAGCATGTAAACCTGGAATGAAAGGGAGAGGACATTTGGACTGATGAAGTTTATCTCCCACAGTAACCACCATGTGTGATGATGGGGCCCTGCTTTCCTGGGAATGGTTGGCAACTTTCCTGCCCATGGGAAATGATGAATAAATTCCTTGTTTTGCTTTTCCTATTAAACTGGTTTTATCTCAGGCCATGGCTTTTCACCCTCTTACTCTTCCAATTCTCTCCCTCCATCCCACTGGAAAGTGTGAGCTAGTGGATGCATTGTTAAACTTCCACAATAAGTTTCAGCACAAAGTTTAAGAGCTTGATTTCAGCTACTAAATTAAGAAGTTTGCCCCAAACCATGAGCATTATGACTGGAGACATGTCAGATCCATTCTGCTTTGGCTGTGCAGTAACCACTACCATTGGATCAACTAATACGGGATTAGTGGAATCAGTACAGCTTTACTTTCTGTAGCTCTTTGATCAGTGAATATAGATGTAATATAAATTATTACATTTGAATATAACCTGAGTGTATATGTTTTTGTAAAAAAGATATCAATATTTCAGTATGTCTCACAACTTGACCCTTTAGATCTCTTTCTGGGTAACTGAGAGCTTGTGCAATACCAATTAATAAAGATGAATCTTGCTATACATAGTAGAAGGAAAAAAATCCAAGTCAGCAAGTTCCTTTTATATGGGTTTTCTTGGTTGGAAAATCCTGCTGCAGTGCAAAATGTGAGAGCATGCTCATCTGTGGCAGCTGGAGCAAAGGTAGTGACACTGTGGATCTGTGAACTCAAACAGCCATATAGGTAATATTTACAGGGTTTTGTTACAGCTGGTCTGTATGAAACGCTTGTCTCAGGCATGTGACATTGCCACAGCTGAGGCCAAACACCCTAAAATGAAACAGAGTAGTCAATATGTAGTAAAGGCAGTCTGGACCTTAACACTATTTTCTCCACAAAATCACCATTATGAAAGGATCAGTAGCCTCCTGTGACTGAAGTGACAGAGATAATCAGCTCTGAGGGGAAATAACCCACATGGGGTTTCTCTAAAGAAAAGGTCTTTATTTATAAATATCTACTTCTTTTGTGGAGCTCAACAAGATGACACATTCCATGGTGATGTGTTCCGCTCAATTCCACAAGCTCAGGGGTTTTATAACTCTGCATTCCACAGTAAACTTACTAAACTCACTAAACTTAAACTTACTAAACTTACTGCTCAATAAGCAGTGGGACTAAACTAGGGAATCCCTGCTTTGTTCTGTTTTGTGTGTTGTGCTGTAGTCTTCTGGACAGCAACACTGAGCAGGGTTGGTAGGAGATCAGTACTCCTGGTCCTGTCATGCAGAGGCCCTCTGCCTGTAGTAAGTGAAAAAAATCTTGGGATACCAAAAAAAATGCTGAGGCTAGTTAAGAATAAGCAAATGTGTAGATAGGTGCTGTGAATGCTATGTGTCTGCACACAGACACAAAAGAGTACAGTAATTTCTCAACTATAAGACACACTGGATTATAAGGTGCACTTCTGGGTTGTTAGCAAATTTCTGAACTTTGTCCATATATAAGGTGCACTGAACTATAATGCACACTTTTTTATTGCAGTGAGGATCCGTGCACAACAAAGTAATGAATTAGTAATAGAATCATGGGATTGCGGGGTTGCTGGCAGGTGCTCAGTTTGCAAACATTTTTCACAGATCGGCACAGCCTTTAAACGCAGCCCCAGGCGCCCTCCCTGTGCCATGGGCCCTTGCACTCCCACCTGCCCCCGGCACCGGCTGGCACGGCTCTTGCAGCGCGTGGTTCGGCTCTCACTTCCTGGTTGGCAAATTTCTGAAATTTGTCCATATATAAGGCGCACCAGATTATACGGTGCACTTCCGGGCTTTGATCAAAATTTTAGCCAAAAGGGTGTGCCTTATAGTCGTGAAAATACTGTACTTGGTGTATGTGGCAGAGATCCTTCAAGATATTTCTTACCCTGGCAGTACCACACTTTTTCAGCAGCTCCTTCTTTTTGATCGGAGGAACTGTGATAGGCAGAAAAGCTGAATATAATATGCCATTTTTGCTCAAATAGCACCCAGAAAAATGACAGCCATTTTATTCTGTCATCCTGAAGAAAAAGTGTGTAAGTCCATCAAAGCCAAGTGTTTCAATCTGCTGCTGTTCGAGCCTTCAGCCTTGCACTGTGGTTCTCATGAAAATGAGTGCTTATACATTGCTGAAATTTCAGAAATGGCTATAGAATAGAAATAACAAGAGTTTTAGTGCCACGTCCTCTCTAAGTTCCAAACTGACTTACTAATTTTCATACTTGCCTATCATGTAGAGTTTTCCATCTCCCATTGGAATCCAGACTCTTCACAATACCTGGAGAGCTGGATGACTGGAGAGGAGATTTTTAGAAGTGAGTTTAGCTCACCAACAGAAAATTCACGGGGTGTTACTTGTGTGCAAATAGGAAGATAAGATTGTACCTGAGTGATAATCATGGGATAAAATCTCCTGCATCTAAGATCACTGTTCTGCCCTCTAACTTGAGTTAGGTGCCAAAGTAATTTCCTTTTATAAGACATCTAAAAGAGCAGAAGATTTTTGTCCCATGTAACTTGATTAGTACCTCTCCTTGAAGAGGAGTCATAGGATCAGGTCCTTGCTTAGTCTGATTTAGAGAATGGCTTTGACCCCAGTTGTCTCATTTCCTTTTGATCACTCTCACTCTGCTGCCTTTGCCTTCATTATTTGAGGACAGGCCTTACCTGTTCTACATTGAAAATTCAGAACTAAAATATAATGTAAATATTTGCAGCTGAGGCTGGACTTCTACAGCTACCTCTTATTGGTTTGTGCAAATGTTTCCCATTTCCATTGATGTTCTGCTGAGGGTGTAAAGTGGGAGCAGTGTGTTTAACTTAGGGCTATTAATTACACTGCATCTGAATACTGGATTTTGAAAATAACGTCCTTTGTGAATCTTTAACTCTTTGACAGGGTCAGGGAACAAAGCTATTAAGTTCAGGCTTCATGTTAGTGAGAAACACGCAATTAAACAACACCGATTTTTGTGTAACTACACAAATGCCAATAAAACCCCCTGCCTGTAGCTCAATGTGAATCTTCTGCTTCTGCCTTTACACAAATTTGGATTAAGGTCTCCATGCTTAATTCTGCCTTTTAGGCAGACATCTCTGAAACAGTCCATTTTGAGAGCAGAGTTTTTGAAAAGATTAAACTTACCTTCTGCTAAAAATCTGAAACATAGTTTAGAAAAAAGGGAATAAATTCTACCACTGCATGCAAATATCCTATTTAGAAGAGGATAATAGCTGTGGTTACAGTAAGCAAATCATGTCTTCCTAAGTTTTTTAATGAGAAACTTTTGCTGCCAAGCCCCCATTTTCATTTTTGCATGTCTCCTCTCATTTGTTTTGACCACCAACCATTTTCTAAGTATGGCACAGCATGTGCAAAGCAGCACCAAATTATGATTTTGATATCAAATCCTATTTCAGTTGATCAAACTTAAGGACCAGACATGTTCAGTAGTTTTCCAGTTAATCATCTACCATAAAGGGGACACATAATTTCCTTTATGTCAGTCTATACATGAATGTTAGATTATTTTGAAGCAGTGCTTTTCAGCTTCTGACATGGAGACTGCCAAATTTAAGGACTATTTCCAGATGCTATGTGGAGAACATAAGAAAGAAGCACACCTATTATTATTAGACTTCTGCTCTACTCAGCAGCCCATCTGTTTATTATAATATTCTTGGAAATGTATATAATTTTTTTTTTGGAAGGCCAGTGTCTAGTCGCTCAACCCTTGTGCACTGTCAAATCTAAAAGACCTTATGCCAATTTGTACAGAAGGCTGAGAAACATAAACCAGACATTTTGTCTGTGTTTGTACACATACAGAAAGTAGTGTCAGGAAACAGCCATAGGCACTGGATCACAATTATCTCTGCTATTAAATTTTAGAATTATTCCTGGAACCCACTTGGGCCCTGGCCAGCCTGCATTTTCCCGTACAGTTCCTGAGCATTTGGAGAGTTATTAAAAGGAGGAGACCACATTTTTTCTGTCTTGGAGAAAAAGATGTTTGTTAGTGTGGGTATAGGTGGATTCAAGCTAGTTTGAGTGACAGAGAATGTTCTTACCACACTGAATGTCATAAACACGGGTAGTCCTCTTGTAGTACCTTACTGTACTCCAATTTGAGTAAGAAATACAGTTCCCATCCTCTCTTATTTATGAGTGTTTGTGTGTATGATTGAACAACTTTTTCATTTTTGCCCTAGGTTGAATCTCTCCAAAAAGCAGCAAAGATTGCGGTTATGAAAGAGATGTAAATGCCATAGATGTTTTTAAGTTTTTATCTCCTTCAGCAAAAAGATCTTGCTATCATGGGTCAAATCTGATATTTGTATTGCATATGTTATTTTGGTTCAGACTTTTGTTATGAGGACACTGTTTTCCCATTCTTTCGGAATTGAGTCATAAATAAATTTCAATTTATAAGGAGACATTTTTACAGTGCTTATATGTTTGTCTATTTTCAGTATTCATGCAATTTGTACTCAGGTCTTAAAGATACCTGCATATCACCCCTCACTTCTGAGCTGCTTTTCCATTGTAAAACATCAAGAAAACACCAGCTTGTGTCCCCAATAAATAATACAGTCCTTGTATGAAAGATGCCACACCTTGCTACATTCACTTAGAAAGACAAACTGCTTTTAAAAATACTTTTAATACAACACTCAATTTGAAAATAACATACCAGATTCTGATTATCAAAACTGTAAATCATAACTTGAAAAATTACTGTTACAAGAAATTGTGGTTCCTGAAAGGCCACACAGGGAGAGGAGAAGGAGCAGGAGCAGGCCAGAGAGGAAAGGGAAAGGAAGGGCAGGGGACGGGAGTTCTTTGCCCAGCATAACAGGATATCTGTTTCTCCTAAGGCTGTCCCTCAAGATTGCAGCTTGCACAAAGCTCTGCTGCCATTTCCAGTCCTCATTCCAAGCTATGTACTTGTATAGTGATCAACATAACAAGGAAAAAAAATAAAAGACTGTTTCCTCTCATATTTTTGATGGGTTTGTCTCAAAGATTGACATGTATTCTATTACATGTGTTGTTTAGCAGTTAGCAAGGAATTGCTGGGCAGTTGAAATGCAAAAATGTTCATGATCAAACCAAAATATAATAGAGAACACTTTATGTGACTAAAGTTGTTACAATCTATGCCACAGAGAGGAGAGACATTAAATATCATTTGAACAAGATAAAATTTGTGTAATGAGATAATAAAATTAATTTGGTGTGAAATTCAGTCTATGTAGAGGAGCTAAAATAAATCTCTGTAAGTGGTGTACAAGCAGTACATGGGACTTCTGTGGAGAGAAACTTCATGCCTGGGCAGAAGTCAAAGTACTTCATGAAGGTCAGAATTATTCATTTTCATTGGTGTTACAAAAGATTACAAAAAGTGTTGAAAGAGAGGTCCAACTGAGGAAACAACACCATGTGCTATCAAGAGCAAACTGTCAGTAAACAGTGAATCTGCTGCTTAAAAAATGTCAGTACAAACTGAGCTATAGAATTCCACATAATGGAAACATGCAAAAACAAATAATAAAACCACAAATAAGGCTCTTTTTTTATTGCCTAAAAATGTTTAGAGTTTATACTTCACCTGTTTGTTAAAGAGTTTCTCTGCAGTGTTAAAAACCTGTATATTTATTTATATCTTTATATTTTTATATTTTTTACATTTTTAATACTGGAGGGATGAAAAATAATTGTAAGATGTATACGTACAGTATATGTATACGTATGTGTATAGGATAGCAGATGTAATGATTCTTCTTCTTCTTTTCTTCTTCTTCTTCTTCTTCTTCTTCTTCTTCTTCTTCTTCTTCTTCTTCTTCTTCTTCTTCTTCTTCTTCTTCTTCTCCTTTTAAGTCTGAAAGCACAACATGTAGGTCCACAGGAAATAAACTCCAGATGTACTTTCAGGCCACTCTTAGCAATTTGATTTTTTAAATCAGATTCTCTTGGAAAATATTGTTTCCTTCTAAAGAGCTTATTGCACATCTAGAAAATTTTGGAGCTCTTTAGTTTGGAGGTTTTTCTGTTGATATTGTTGCACAGTGTTTCTGAAAGAAACATCTCAGCTTTGGTTGTGTTGTGGAAATTTCCATTCCACAAACTCCTTCCTAAGAATTGGTAAACCAGGTCTTCCTCAGTATAGTAGTTTCTTTAATATATTTGTAATTACAAAATTCTAAACACTCTTCTTTTTCTGGACTAGTGGGTAAATACAGTTATCGACTGCAAAAGGAGATTCAGATTTATTGATTAATACAGTTGTTTTCCAGAGTAGTGACTTCAGGTGAATTTTAAGGTGTAAATGTAAAAGTTTCTTGCCTACAAGAGTACTTAGTATCTTCTTTTCATATTGGAAAAGGATAGTAAATTCTATAGATTCCTCAGAGTTGACCTTTATCTTTTGCTTTTTTCTTTGCTGAAGTACACTAGATACTTGTCTAATTTTTGCAGCAAATTAATTTAATCTAGAGAAAAAAAGAGACTTCTGTGTTTTTGTTTATGTCTGCAAATATCAAATAATTATTGCATTTCTCCTGTCCTGTTATTTAAAGGATTTTGTGTGGAAAATCCATGTTACGTGTCATAATGATAACAGTAGAATCTTTGCATTACCAGAACTGGTTTATCAGTCTCAGGACATAAAGCAAAAAGTAGATTTTGAAGAAAATCTCAATATTTTTAAAGAATATAAAGTTAGAAATGCAGATCAGGTTTGGAAGAATGATCCCTTCTTCAGAAATCCTTCATGCTTATACAGATAATATATTAAGAAGTCAACTATCAAGAAATAGGGCGTGTTATTCCACTTACATCAGAAAAGCTTTTTGTGTCCTACCAGAGCGAACACAATATGTGATGATTAGTAACAATGTACTCTGTCATAAATTGTTATTATTAATTATTTCTATAGTGCCATAGGTGTGTATACCATTGTACAGACAAATAAAATCTGACAGATCCTTACCTCAAGGAGCGTGCAGTCTAAATTGCACATAACACAGTAAGGGGTGGCAATAAACAAAGACAGCAGGTGGAGGAATACAGAAGGCAAAACTTCCACAATTGTGAGACATGCAATTCAAGAGATACATATCCTGTTTGTTCCTATTTCTTCTGTGCTGTCATTTAAAAGGAGTGCACACAAGAAAATGTGTGAACAGTGTCTGGAATGGCAGCATATTGGAACCATTTCTGTTTGAGTTGAAGAGCACTGGAAGAAGAGATATAAGATGGTCTTTGCAGTAAAAAAGGGCAGAAAATTTCTGCCGTGGATGAGCTGATATCTCAGCACAGTGGAGAGTTGTATTCTTCATGAGATCATGTTTTTGCAACACCATCAACACAAGACTTCCTGTCATGTGCTTGGGAATTGCTTTCGTGCTAAGGAACAGGAACAGATCATTCAGGCTCAAAAACAATCAAGAAGGAAGTCTAGCATAGGTGAGGAGAGGCTGCAGGTTTGAGTAAGGAGCTCCTGACTAAACTGAAGCAGAAAAAGGAATCATACAACAGTGGCAGTAGGATCAAAGCAGTCAGAAGGAAGATAGAGACGCTGTCTGAGCATGCAGGAATGGAGTTAGGAAAGACAAAGCCCGCTTGGAGCTGAATCTTGGCAAGAGTTGTCACAGAAATGAAGGAAAAGGAAGGCTAGGGAAAATAGAGGCTTTCTGTGAGTGGGCATGGGTTCTAGTGACAGAGGTCATGTAAAAGGCTGAGGTCCTCAGAGTCCTCCTTTAACTCAGCACTGGTGAAGCCACACTGGAAGGACAGTGTCCAATTTTGGACTCCTCAGTACAAAAGAAATGTGGAAAGAGTCCAACAAAGGGACACAAAAATGGTGTAAAGACTGGAACATCTTTCTCAAGAGGAAAGACTGAGAGAGCTGGAACTGGTAAGCCGGGAGAAGAAAAGGCTCAGAGGGAATCTGATCAATGTGTATAAATACGTGAAGAGAGGTTGCAAAGATAATGAAGCTAGGGTCTTCTCAGTTTGTGCTTAGTGACAGAACAAAAGGCGATGGGCACAAACACTAACACAGGAGGTTCTGCCTGAACGTTAGGAAAATCTTTTCCTATTGTGTGGGTAACTGAGTACTGGCACGGGTTGCTTAGTGAAATCCATCCCTGGACATGTGAAAACCTGACTGAGCACTGCCCTGAGTGTCCTGCTCCAGCTGACCCTGCCCAAAGCAGAGCACTAAACTGGACGAGCTTCAGTGGGCTCTCCTGGCTTCAGCCCCTCTGTGATGCGCCAGGCAGTTACAATGCAGGTAAAAGCAGAGTTTTATTTCACACCACTATGGAATAGACTCACCTGCGAAAAGAAAAAAACCCCGGCATAAGTATGATTACTGTTGTAATTATCCGTAGAGATAAGATATTCTACTATTTGCATAATTAATTTTATGTTCAGACGCATCAAAGGTAATTTAGTGTGAAGCATTTTATTAGGTTCCTGTCAATAGCAATGAAGAAGAGTTTTATTTCATTTCACTGTAGTTCAAAAATACTCCTAAGGGTGCTGTTTCTAATTTCCTGTTTGGGAAACCAATTGTGCTATTAGCAAAACAAAATCCTCTGTTGTTTGTAGCAGCAATAGTCAGTTTTTATAATGCTTATATCTTGGGAGATATATGCAGACGTTGAAACGGAACAGATAAGTCAAGTGACATAAATCTTCAGAATTAAATCCTGAAAGCATGTTTAATGGGATGTTTGCTGTGACACATGGTTTACTGATGTTTCTAACCTTGTGACACCGTTTTAGTTACATTTATAATTAATTTGATTTCAGCCATATTGCTAGCAGAATTTTATTTTGAAGCTATGCAGTGAAAATAGTGTTTTATTGGAAAATGCAACAGATCTTCTAGCAGCATAGATACTGAAATAATATACATATAATTACTTTTGTACATTAAATGCTAAGGTTGAGAGAGAGAATGACTAAGACATTCACAGGATCAGTGTAATTGCCTAGACCACAAAAAAAATTGAATTGAGCCCAATATTTCATCAAAGTGGAAAATTGTATCTTCTGCATATTTTCTACTGTGTAGATTAAATGAGTGCACTAAAATAACACATTAACATTTGCATACAAGGTAAACAGGATATATATTATATGTATGATGTAGCCAATTTAACAGTGCAGCACACATATACTAGCTATCTATCTGATTAGATATTTAAATAATGTTTGTTTTTATTTCTAGTGCAGTTCTTGAGAGCTAAGTGCACTCAACTGAAGTTTATTTGCTGCTTGAGTCTCTCTAAACAGAATAATTTCTTAGAGAGTGCCTATGAGCTACCCATGTAAAAAAGAAAACATTAGTCAGTGTAAGAAAATATTACATGGTAGAGTATTATTTGTCTAAAAAACACTGGTGTTTATTCTGGGCATTTTGTTTGTCTTTAGCTTATGTTCTTATGTTTTGTGTTTATTAGGAGATTTTGTCCTTATGACTGTTTTCCTTTATAATCGCTTCAGATAAGAATCTTTCTCAGATCATTATGAAAGCTACTGATTTATAATTTCATTCATAAAAATTTCTTATTCTACAGTGTCTCTTTAGTATTCTCTAAAAGTTGCTGAATTTTATTGACCTCATGATTATCCAAGTTGTGTATACTTTTGATTTGCTCCTACTAGTTTAGAAAGTGCCCTTTTAAGGGGAGAGGAAATGTACAGTAATTTTTCTCTTTCTCACTTTTGCTTCCTTTGTTTTGTTTTGCATTCTGATTTTGAAGGACAGGAGTAAAGCACATATTTAAGCATAAATATATGCTAGTGTCCTGTTGAATCCATTAGCTGTGTGTGTCTGAGTGTTTGTCTAAAACACAATTAATGTAAAACAGGTAAAAAAAAAAAGCACCAAAATCTGATTTTACAAAAAATTCCCCACAAAATTATTGATAAATGATTAATATTTGCATCCTTTAAATGCCCATACTACCAATGAATGATTAATTTCACGCTCAGAGCTATCTGAGAGATCTGAACTCGTGGCATTGAGTGATCCAGAGATTTATCTTACACTTACGGGCTCTGTTTTGCCCAAGCAGCAATATAAAATCAGTAAAATTACATAATGTTTTGCACAAAAATTCTTCCCATTTTTTCCTGCTTCTTGCATTGCTAATGTCTCTAATTCAGGAATCAATTTTATAGCAGAAAAGTTGTTTGGAAAAAAAAGGTTCTGCTTTGTGTTTCTGAAGACTTATGAGATTGAATCCTGAAAGGCGTAACTGGGAGAAGTGAAAATGTTTTGAGCTACTTTCAATTTTATTATGAGTATGTGGCATACCTTGTGTAATAAAAAAAAAAACATTGTGGTTGTGTTCCTATCAAATTTATTAGGATTTTCACAGGAACCATCTGTTTTATCACTATCCTTCGCCACCAAGAAGAAGAAAACCTAGAGAATAAAGAAACTAAAAAAGATGTCAGAAATATTCCCAGTGTTCACTAAGCAAAGATTAAGAAACACTTTCTCATGAGACTTGCAGTGTTCAAAGATCTAATTTGACAGACGTGGAAGATCCCTAATGACAGCAGATGAAAACAATTTCAAGGGGGCGATAACAAGCCTAAAGACCAAAGAAAAGAGATAAGGCAAGGAACAATAGTCTTAGGATAAGTATCTTATGTCAGGACCCTGAGGATGCTCATAGAGAAAGTCTAGAGAATTTCAACTGATGGATGTTGAAGGGTCTTGCCCATTGGGAAAACTCAACAAAACAATCAAAAATATCTTTTCTTTTTCATATTCCAAAGTTGGAGTTCACAGATTCTAACTTCCAATCTTACTCTCCAAACTCTCACATTATTTCTTTGCTCCAGAGTCATGTGGGTACAATAACATAGAAGAAAAAGTAGTAGAAATAGGATTAATTGAGCAAAAGAGATACGATCTCTCTCAGCTCATTTAGAAAAATGAATTATTTTAATTGAAAGTCTGACACATCTTTATAGAGTGCGTGAAAATATAGGCCTGGGGATTTTTTTTAAGGTTGGACTACAGAGGTTCATTCAAATCTTTGCTGAACAGCTCACTGAAGCTCTAATTGAAACGTTTAATTTAGTACTCCATAAAAATACCTCGAAATACATTTTATCACAGTACCAGCAAATATTAAGTGTTACTTATTACAAGGAGGGAAAAATGATCCTGTGAAAATTTGATTTTTGCTTCAGAGGTGCCAGAAGGAAGCTAATTAACAAAATGCACACTGCATACATGAGGTAAGTCAGTTTTGATTATACACTGAGATTTTCAGTGTGAAAGGACAGTGCATTTTGTCATTGTTTTATAATTCTCTTTTAAGCAGCATGTGGGAGAATCTGTAGCTATCTACACGTACACAATATTGTGCACTCTTTAAATGGCAGGTATTCATTTAAAACTCAAACAAAGGAATCAAGGACAACAGTACCATAAATCAAGGACACATTGAAGAAAACTAAAGCTATATAAAATATCATTTTCTTTTTTTTTTTCCTCTTTGTCTATGTGTAATAAAAAATGTCTTTTGAAGAAATTCTCAGTTACGTCTGACATTTCTAGTGATGAATGCTTGTGTTCACTGGGGCATACTAATAGGAAAAACAAGGAACAATTGAATGTCTTGAAGTAAAATGAGGGTCATTTTAAAGATATGCATAGAGGAGTCTTACACACTAATAAATGCAGCCTGTGTAACTCAAGGTTGATAAGAAGATGAAAAGTCACATGTCTGTGAAAGAATGTGCAGAAGTTAAATCCTTCTCCTGCATGAAAATCTCTGGCTACTTTTACTTTCCCCAAATATTAACACAAAAACTCTAGAACTACTCATTTTCAAACTGCTCTGCAGTTTGCTATGGGCCCAAGAAAGAGATCTAAACAAGGCTTTAGATCTGCAGGTCAGGGGGAATGTGGGACTCTGCAAGTCTTTCATGAGAGTGGTACATAGCAAAGTCACCATTAAAGGTGCCTCAAAGATCTCCTGGAGATGGCCAATGAGCAATGAGCGCACCTCGTTCAGAACTTACTACATCAAAACCTTTTATTGGCAGCATTGTCCTGCGAAGTGGTGGTGGCTCAGTTATTCTAAGTTTTCATTATTTTTTCATTATAGCAAATTATTAATAAGCCTTTTTAAAAAATAAACAGGTAATTCATGACTTTGAGATATTTTCATTCTGCTGTTGCACTTATGAAGATTTACTCAATCAAGTGTGAATTTTAATGAATTAAAATAGTAATGTTTGACCAATTGAGGAGCCATAATTTATGAAAAACAAGAAAGAAACCCTATCCTGAATTACTTGCTAAAACTCATCAGCTTAAGCAGAAGGAAGCTACAATTGTATATTTTATGAGTATTTCAAAACTGCTTGGGTTGAAATAAACCTGGTGAAAGTTTAAAAAAAAAAAAAAAAAAAGAAAAAAGTAAAAAAGCCATTCCAAATTGGAAATAACAAGAGAAATATATCAAATTTCTAGAAAATTTTGACTTACAACCTTAGAATTGGTTTCATGTAAGTTGTTACATATATTTGTATGGTTAGGGATACTCCTGAGACTTCAAAACTCATAATCTTTTTATTATTCTCCTTACATTTATCTCAGGTTTTCTGGTGAGAACACTGTTTATTCCCTGCTCTGTTGTAAGAAAAAAAAATTAAGCAGGAAGAACTGATTATGATCAAAAGACATAATTAATTTATGCTTGAAAGACAAATAGAATTAGGATGGCATGTTTTTGTTATTTTTCAATAGTTTCTTTTAGATGAAATCAAAGAAGTGAACCTTAATTTGCAAATTACTGGAGCAGGTATAGAAGGTAGTGTATTAGTTAAACAAAGATGTTCTGTGGGCAGCAGAATCACAGAAGGATAGATAGATAGATAGATAGATAGATAGATAGATAGATAGATAGATATTGATAAATAGAGTTGAGAGAACCGAGTCTTGAACAATTTGAATGTACTGAAATAGCTCCTAAAACTAAAATAGTAAGAGGAGCCATCAAAACCACAATAGCACAAGGCAGAACAAGTAGTAGAAATTGTCATACACCTAAAATCGGAGGGATGGGGCTATTTTTGACAAAATAAAAGATCATTTAGTCTTGGGGAAGTTGCAAAAAAAAAGAAAAGTAGAACTATAGCCTGCCCTGGTCAGATCAAACTCAGACCCTGCTCAGATCATACCATCCATTTTCGTGCTTGGCTCATGTCAAGATAATAGAACAAGATAAAGGCATGAGTTTTAAGACTGCCTTTTAGATGTTCTTTTACTTTTTTTTAGAATTCCAGTATGAAAAGTCATTATCACTTTATACTAATGAAAATCTTTTACTGTACGCTAGAATTTTAATATTCCTAAAATGAGTGAAAACCAAAATGATGGAAAGAAGCATCTACTATTAATATTTCTTTGAAATATTAATAATTATTTTTCTAGTTGATGTCAAAGTGATTCTATTTTTATAGAGAAATATTGACTTTGAAATAATCATAATAATCTAAAATTCTTGGTACAGTGACAAGCAATGCTAAATGATTTCAGCTTTTTATTTTAAGTTCCATAATAAAATTACATGAAGAGGATGCTACACAGGACCACAAACCATAACAATTAAAAATATGTGCTTCAGTAAGTCAATATAACAACTTTGAAATAAATAATAAGTTAAGATTGCTTAAATGCTTCCTGAAAGAGGAAATCTGATTGGTAGTATTCAAATATTGAATCAGAGAATCACAGAACCATTTAGGTTGGAACAGTCCTTAAAGATCATCTAGTCCAGCCATTAACTTAACACTTCCACATCCACCACTAAACCTTGTCCCTCAATGCTGCATCTGCACAGATTTTAAATACAGTAATTTCATGACTATAAGTTGTACCCTGTTAACTAAAATTTTGATTGAAACCTGGAAGTGCACATTATAATCTGGTGTGCCTTATATATGGACAAAGTTCAGAAATTTGCCAACCTGGAACTGCGAGCCACAAGCTGAGCCGCACGCTGCAAGAGCTGTGGCAGCCCGTGCCAGGGGCAGGTGGGAGTGTCAGGGCCCACAGTACGGGGAGGGTGCCTGGGGCTTCCTTTAAAGACTACGCCGATCCGTGAAAATAGTTTGCAAATTGAGCACCTGCCAGTAAACCCCGCGATTGCACGATTCCGTTACTAATTCGTCACTTTGTTGCGCGTAGATCCTCACTGCAAAAATAAAGTGCACCTTATAATCTGGTGCACCTTATAGTTGTGAAATTACTGTGCCTCTAGGGATGGTGGCTCAACCATTTCCCTGGGAAGCCTGTACCAGTGCTTGACAGCCCCTTCAGAGAAGAGATTTTTCCTTAAATGCAATCTAAGTCTTTCCTGGTGCAATTTGGGGCCATTCCCTGTCTTCTTGTCACTGGTTACCTGGGAGAAGAGACTGATCCCCACGTGGCTACAGACTCCTCTCAGGTATTGCAAAGAGTAACAAGGTCCCTCCTGAGAGTCCTCCAGACTGGACAACTCCAGCTCCATGAGCAGCTCCTCACCAGACTGGTGCTGCCCATCTTCATTGCTCTTCTCTGGACATGCTCCAACCCCTCAATGTTGTTCTGGCAGCCAGCAGCCCAAAACTGAAGATGACTTGAGGTGCAGCCTCACCAGTGCCAAATACAGGGGGACAATCACTGCCCTGGTCCTGCTGGCCACACTGTTGCTGGTGATGTGACAGAGTATTGTACTAAGATGTGTCAAAATTGTATTTGAACCCACAGAAATACACTAGAATAGCCCCTAGAAATATTTTTCTAGGTTACTTTGGTCAAGGCTATTATAGAGCTCTTCAGCTGAAAATTTAAAATAAAATCAAGTAAGTTACTTTCAGTCCATGGTAAATTATTGGACCATTAGCAACAAAATGCTAGCACACATAAGAATAAAAGTTGTGAGAGTCTACAGGGGTCAACATTTTTTTTTGCATTAGAAAATAAATTTGTCTGAATATTTTGAATACTGTGGCAATCTTTTAGAGGCTGCAGTGGAGAGGAAAGTGACTAACTTATTTCTTCATGTTTTTATCTAAGAAGAAAAGTTGAATTTACCACAGAATAAAATACAAAGAAAAAGCATTCTAAAATGAGTAGCCATTTGGAATAAGCTTGTTGAAAGAGATGCAATGGGCAATATTGAAAGTTTTTGTAATTGCAATAGGGGAAAAAAAGAGTTTCAGGCATAGTTGCCCTTGTCCTTGAAAAACAGATGTGGACAAGATAAATTATTTTTTTCCGTTCTAGTACATGTCTTATTCCTTCTTTATGGGGCACCTAATATATTACAAAGTTACAGTGTAATTTAAGTATATTAATGACCCTTTTCATGGCAAGCACAATATCTTCACCAATGTTACTAGTTTTTTATTTTTCAGATATTGTCTGAAAGTGTATTTCTGTTAACAACAATGCTAAAGCAATTTGAGAACAACTTAAACTTCTCAGAAAGCCAACATGAGGAATAACTGTGTCCTGGTATTGCTTTCTATAACATCAATTTTTAAATTAGGCCACCCAAAACCTGTGGGTAAAGAGAAGAAAATTGATAACATTCTGAAAAGCTTCTAATGTTGCTTTTTAAAATATAGACAAAAGCTTCAAGATATGAAAATGTTATTTTGTTGGTATTCATCCCATAGATGCCATATATCATCTTATGACTTGTAGTTTCATCATTGCAAGAGCTGAACGACTTATCTACCAGTCTGTTAATCTTCTTTTTAAGGCAATATATTTCTTTCTGAAAAATGCACATAAATATTTTCTCTTTTCTTACAACTGGCAATTTAATGTACTCCAGCACAAATTAGCAGTTTCAACTTCATACTTTTAAGTCCTTCTTAAAGAAAGATAGGTTTTGAATTTCCTCACTTTAAATTCTAGTTATTCTTGTTATCATTGTGCTTGGGATAAATTTTATACCTTAAACAAGAGTTGAATTTTGTTATGCCACTACTATTAGTTAATTTCTCCATCATAGCATCAATATTTAACTTTCTTCTTCCCCACAACAATTTTATTAGGCATTAGGCCTTTATTTGTCCACAAATTTAGAAGCCTTCTAGCACTGCCCTTCAGTTCAAATAGTTCTTACCTTCCCTTAAGGATATGGAACAGAAAGAAGTCATAATGACTCTCATTTTCTTCCTTGCAGCAACTGAAATGGCAAACTTTAATTCTGTCATTCCAGTGAGGTGCCTTGAGGCAAGTAGAGCCTGGCTTTGGTACCAGGTGGGCTAACCATCGTAAGTATTCATATCATACTTGAGTAGGCCAGCTGAAAATCTGAATTTTTTTCTTTTCTCTTTTTCCATTTTTATGTTATTATATCCAAACTGATGACAAAAATAATTTATTACTATTATTAAACTCTGGCCTTTTTCTTCTGCTACAGGTTCCAACCTGTTTGGTGTGGTATAGCGGCTTTTGTTTTTCATCCTGTTTCCAGCTTCCCTATCCTCAGGATAGTCCAACTGTACCATTTGAATATATATTTCATATGAAATGTGCATATGATTTTTATCTGTAATATATGAATGATAAGCTTACAGATTTCCTTATCACACTGTTACCTGTTGTGCTTAAATTTTAAGTGAAGATATCTAACAAGGTCAGGTTTTCACCTGGTCCATCCTGTCCCAGTCTGGAGAGCATCAAGAGGCTGATGTTCCTGTCCAGCTCCTGCTTGGGCTCATTTCACTCCCAGAAACATCAGCCCCTGACAGAGCCACCCTGTAGCAGCTCTGGGCTCCTTTTCCTTACAGCTTTGCCTGTGAGCCCATATCCCAGCTCAATCCCAGCTCAGTGCCCAATTCCGGAGGCTGCCCCCACTGCCTGGCATCCCGGGATGCAAGCTGTGGGATCCTGCTTTGCCCCTTCAGAAAAACCCTCATGGTTGGTGATCCCCACCCCTCCCAACCCATAAGCACCCTGAGATTTCCCTAACACCCTCTCTCCAGCCACAGAGATCCTTTTGGTACAGCCGTAATGACCAGCTTCCTTCCCACTTGTGTTTGCTTTGACGAAACATTTCTATAACCATCCGCAAAGGTATGAGCTTCATAATGCAGTTTAATTTGAAGTTTACCTCGGTATAAAACAGTGTGCTGCCTTTGTCTTCTCTGGGAATAAATCCTAGACACCAGTTTTGCCTTGGCTATGAACCACAGAGGAGGAGGAGCTGCTGCAAGTGAACCTTCAGAGAGACATGAGGAGTAAAGCTTTTTATGCCAAAGAGCTGCCAGAAATTTTTCCTGTCAACAAAACAATAAGGCAACATTATGTTAGTCAAAAATATGATCTTGATGCATTTAGCTCCTCAGTCTCTTCCAAAGCATGGTCCAAAATCGCTGAAGTGATTGCCATTTGACAGGCCATTGCTGAACCTTTTGTGACTTCTTGTCACTCTTCTGTATTATATCACTGAGTCTGATGGGAGCTGAGAAAGCTAACCTCCTTATACTGAAATAAGACTTGGTATCAGATATCCAGCAAGAATATTTGGGTTCTGAGCATTCTGGGAAATGGGCAGCAATTCTGTGTGCACAAGTTTAAAAACACAAGATGAGATGTAAAAGTCAGCATTGGAATGTTTCACATGCTGTAGCAACTATTCCAGCCAGAAAATATTTGATGTTTCAAAAGTTGTTAGAATCATTATCAGAAAGTTCAGAGAATACAGTTGAGTAAGCATGGTCAAGCTAAGTAGAAAAATTTCCTATGGAAGGTCAGAAAATTGGAGTTGGAACAGTATGTACATGGTTTCTGCCAGCTTAAAACTCAAGTCTTTCCAGTAAGTTAAATGATCAGTATATCTGAAATAATTAATGGGCAATCAGAAAGTGTTAGGCAACATAATTTAATCGATAACTTTCAAATGCGACGTGAAAGTTCTTCCACTGCAAAGTACATGCCTTGCGATGTTCATGCATGCATGTAGGGAAGGATTTGTGTAATCTGGATTTAGCCATCTAAAAGTTGTCTTGGGGCATCTCTCCTGCCATGCATATAATGGTGAAAGAACATTCAAGGGATTCTTCTTACTAATCATATTCAAAATCAGTCTTAGCACTCAAGTGGATGTTTTTTATTAACTATAAAAGGAATACCAATAATACCAAAAATGGAATACCAATTGGGATTTATTTAAAATTTACTTTTGTGGAGTAATATTAGGTCAGAAAATTCATGCAGCTTGCTGAACATGAAGCTTATCCTCATTGCCTGTTATGTGCTGACCCTTTCATCAATATCACAGTTTATGGGATTATGGTGGTGACAGCAGCACAAGTCTGTTTTATGGAGAGGAACATAAGGAATTGCTGAATTACACACAATGTATGGGTAAAGATATGTCAGCCTTTAATAATGCATGACAGAAGTGGAAATGGTGTGCAAAGTATTTCATTTGCTTGAGAATGACTCACCTTTCCAAAAAATTGTAAGAGAGACAAATCACAACTTCAAACCCGGAAAGGTTCATCTCTTACACAATGCTATGATCAATATATAAAGAACAAGTTGCTGTGTTGAGACCTCAGTCATCTCATGCTCACCTCATGTTGCACTAGGTAGTTGAGCAAGGAACTTGGATGTACTGAAATATTTTTCTCTGTGAGGTTGTGTGATAAAATTAAACATATGAGTCGCAATGAGACTTTAAGACAGACACTATTTCTGACCATTAAGGCAAGCTAAAATAGCTCCTCTAGCCTGTATCTGCGTTAGTTTCTGTCCTGTATTTGGGATATGGCAACTGCAGTGTGTTCTTGGTACATCATGGGAAGTCACAAGCGCTGTAGTAATACCAAAATTAAAGAATAGAAAAGAAAGGAAGTGCTGATCACACTTCAATTTCTTCGAGTCAGGACAATCCTCACTCATAAATTTTCCTGTTCAATGTGAAGATTAAAACAGTTATAAACATTATGGGCATACTTCAGCCACCTAGCTAGATATTGAATGGATCCTTAGAGATATTTGCTTCTTATCAACTGTTGTGGGCCTTGGACACCTGTTTCACTTTGAGTTGCAGCAATACGTCAGGAAAAATATTTTCTCAAGCAAGGTTGGATACTTTTGAAATTTGTGAAAGACAGGTAGAGGTTTTGTTTTTCACCTTCTATGTAAAAAATTATGACACTTCAGAAGAAACGAGTCTGAGCAGTGGATGACAATTATCATTGTCAGGTGATTTGGCAGGAGGTAGGAAAGGAGCTCCAGGTAAAGGATCTTACTCTGACATCCATGGAGTCCAGCCATCAACCCACAGTTTCATCTGTGGGAGGCCCTGCTGTTTGCAGGATCCTCACTGCTTGGAAGAAAACAGATTCTGCAGCCTGCAACAAACTTGTCTAGCATGGGGAAATCACCAAAAATCCTGATAGCCAGTGGTGTCCACAGCTCCTTTCCCAACAGCAGGTGGCTGGCAGAGCAAGTCCTTATCACAGAAGTTTATAATTCAAAACACTTCTTGCATAAGTGTACATGTAGATTGGGTACAATCTGATTGCTATTAGTGATGAACACCCTTCAGCATTTTACATGCAGATTGTTTTGTAGATTGCCTTGCTGGCGAAATAAGGATGTTTGTCTTTGTATTTAAGATATGTTTGAAGGGCCTAAGAAGGGCAATTTGAGTGGAAAATGATGCAGGAAGGAATAATTATTGATCCAGATTTTCAGTGTAAATTTAAACCTTCCATTATATTTATAAACCCACAGATAAATGTCAAGCTTTTTTCTTCTGCTATTGCATACCCTTTTTTTTTCTGCTAGAGAAAGGGAAAATCTGTTGAAATGGACCAAGGATGACCATCCAGTAAATATAATGTGGTAGTGTCTGAAGACACTTTGTTTTGCATTGGCCTGAATATATCCTTAAGAGACCAGGTTTCTCAAAGAGTACAGTTAGGACTGAGTAGTCATCTGACCTACAAAATGGTACACAAACTTAATCAGTAAGAAAAAACATAATCTATAAAAGCCCCTGTATAAATAGAAACTTTAATCCTTCTGAGGTAAAACAAAGACAGGGAGAAAACAATCCGTCAAAAAAAAAAAAGAACAAAAACCATCTGGCATAATAAATCTAAAAAAATCTGTCACTCACATTGGTCAAATTTCTGGTAGAGGAAAAATGTCATACAACTCTATATTAAAATAATAGAGTATGTTTTGGTGCATGAAAACTGATGTGATGGAAGGTCAAAAAAATCCATCTGTCCCTCCATATTGGGTGATGGTTGTTAAGAGAATTCTAGAAAAAAAGGAAAAAATTATGAATTAGATAATGGAGAAAATTAATTATAAACATTCAGGATCTTTCTAGACTTGTCCTTGTGAGACTGAACCTTTACTAGTGCCATTTGAAATCATTTCCAATTCTTCAGGATTCATAGAAAATAATTTACAGCTATGGTCTGATCTTACTGCCATTGCAATTGTGGCAAAAGATGGAGTAACTTCCATCACTTGAAGACTGGAACTATAAATCTTCTTTGCCCTCAGTTCTTAGATATTCCTCTTGTCTAGATGCTATTCAAACAGTTTCTTACAGGATTAGGAATGAGAAATTGCAGAGGGAGTGGTGCAAAATATTCTGATGTCGCTAACTTTGGAACTGGTAGCAAAGCTGATCCTACAAAATCGAAAAAATGTCAATATTTTACAGCAACTAGGCATATCTAGACTATTCATATCCATTTTATTCCCATTCTCACATTATATGCCACACTTTAGTACCATCACACATTATTTTATAACTGTCAGAGAACACTTATCCTTGCCATTGTTTTAAAAGGAAGTGTGATATTCTAGGGAAAGTTGACATGCCTAGATCCCAGAAAGAGAAGCTACAAAATGTTTTATTCTACAAAAGCATCTCCAGAAGCTACTGGAACACACATCTTTGATACTGTCCTATCTGCTCTGTGTGGTGTGTGGAAAGTTCTCTGTAGTATTTGTTTGTGAAATATGTCACACAGCTAAGAGATGTGCTCCTTACCAGAACTGTTCTGTGCTTATCTCCAGAGATTTGAATGCTGATGAACAAGCTCCTCTAGGCACTCTGAAAAGTCTATGAACAGACCTCTCCAAAACAGCTGTGAGAATAGACTCAAAGAGGGGAAAAAAGCTTTCCAAAGGTCATGGCATTATATGGTAAAATCAGTGAGCCACAGAAATCAACTCCCATCCAAGAACAGAGCAAGCAGAACACTTTAAACAGCCCAGGAAAGGAAAATCTGGGTGATAATGTATAGGAGAACAGGAAAAAAATATAACATTGCCTACTGAAAGTATTAGACACAGATCATGTTATTAAAGAGGGAATAAAAGACAGAATTCCCTCAGGAATCTTACTTGAATTTATATAATTTCTTCATTCCCTTTGCTTCTTAGGTGAAGTGAGAGAAAATAATAATTCATAAAAATGCCAGAATTTTCTTTACTTTTTGCTTGAAGGAAGATGATAAGGATTAAAAAAGATTTCTTTCTTCATTTGATGTCAGAAGAAATATTTTTATTTAGTGTTTCAGCAAAAAATAAATTTATCATTTCTAGTATCGTGCAAATATTTTTTCCTATAGCTCTGAAATGACAAATTCCTATCCTGGATTTAAACACTATGTATAGAAGCAGGATTCCATCACCTGTTTCAATGAAATGCACAGTACCTTTCAATAGTTTTAAATTTAAAAAATACAAGACAAATAAAGCATCTGAACAATCAATTTATCTAAAATTCAGTCTTGTGACTCTCTGATAATCTGCAACATATTGATAGCATTTAAGTAAGTAAGAATAGTAAAATAATATAAAGGTTCTTACTTGTACTGGGTCTCAGAAACACAGTTTTTAATGCAGAAAACATTGTATTCCTTAGGTAATGCTGTTTGACCAAAAAAAAAAAAATTCCCCGGGTAATGTAAATGCCATTGCTCTCTTCCCTGTAGTAAGCCACTTTGCATCAAATGAAAATATTTGCTTTTTGAGATGCCTCTCACAGGAGCAACTATCAATCTTGCAATTGATGTGATTATGCATAATTCTGAATGTAGTCTATCAGCCCTCGAGAAACTTGTGTTCTTTGATAAGTACTGGGAGAACAAAGTATCCTGACATTTATTTAGAGAGTGCAGATGGGGACTGGGGTGATGTTTTCTTCATGATTACTCTTGTTTCATCGGGGTAGATTGAAGTGGATGTAATTGAAATGTTATGGTGTCTTAATTTTCTCTCTTAGTCACTACAGAACATTGCAAACTATTTTGCTTGTTCCAGAAATGCAGAATTAGTAGAAGATTAATCAGTTTGGCCGTTCATTCATCTATTTAAAATTGTAATGGTGAAAAAAATCTGGATGAATGGCAAAAACCTGCCATAATCTGTCTGAGGAAAGGACATATGTGTTTAAGCATGGAACTGCAACATAATTTTTCCCATTCTGAAAGTAGTAGAGCAATTTGGAATCAGCACAAAGTAAAGGCAATTTGCTAAAGACGATTGAAACAGCACAGATGATGGTCACATATTATAAATACATAAGGAAGAAGAAAAGCATTTTACTGTGACCTATTCTTTGGCCTCATCTGTTAACAATATTAGTGTTATTACTGTATTAATTGTCTAATATTAATTATAAAAGACTTTATATTGAAATTTTTTATGTTTAAATACATAAAAATCTTTGTGGACCTGTAGATGACATTTTCTTTTTCCAAGCAAAGGGGTAAATTGGTCTGTTGTTTTCAAGAATTTAATTTCCTCTTAAATTTTTTTAAGCTTTATTTCTTATTGTTAATTATTTTCAAGGTTAATGAACAGGAAATTAATTTTCCTATGCAATTTGCAAAATCCAACATTGGTGGAATGTCCTGCCATGTGAAACGTTGTGGCTAAGTGTAGATAAAATAATGTCAAGGAATGAAAAACAGAGCATTTCTGCATGTGTATGCTTCTAATATTTTACATAAATTAAAGGCATTGATTAATACACTTGCAGTTGATTCCTTTTGTAATTGCTTTCTTTCTTCAGTAAGACTCCACTTTAAGGGCAATAACAACACAGAATCAGAATGCTGTGGTTAATTATGTGTTATGGCTTCTAAATTGTGTACATGATTCATTTGGATTCATTCTTGCAATGTACTTGCACAAGCCAAATAAATAAAAATAAAAGCCTCCTATTAATAATAATTTTTTGACACTTGGCATAGTCTTTTGTGTTGCCTGGAAAAATAGACACACAGCTGTTAATTGACAAGAAAAGTAATAATCCTTTGATTACAGTAGCTAAAGGCTGTCCTTTAATGGATTTTACTTGTCACTTTTAATTCTTTTTAATCTTAGTCTGCATTTCATTAGAATGGCTTTATCATTCTGATGGCCCTCCTGTCGTTACTCTGATTGAGTTAATGGGCTGTCGTCATACCACAGAGCTCTGGTATAAAATATAATAGCATTTTATTTATAGTCTTCAGGGACATTTTAAATATGATTGCTTTGCCAATCAGCTTTTCTGGTTTTACATGGTACATTATTGCAAATGGAATGCTGTATTTTGCTTTCTCTTGCCTGGTAGGTACTCTGAGCAAAGCTTCTGTCTTAATCTTCCATGACTTAATCTACCTATAAAATTCAACGGCCAGTTGGTGAGGGAGCTAGCAAAGGACTGTTATCATTTTCTGTTCTGCTCTTCAGCTGCGAGTTTGGCATTCTGTTTAAAAGCTACATGCCTGCACTGCAGTTTTCCTAACAGATGATACAGGTACTCGAATATTATTCAAAAATTACCTACGGTCTCATAATACATCTATTAAAGTAGATCTATCACTGTCTTGTGTTCTCAACTACAACTGTACAGCTGTAGAATGTGTGATATTTAGGCCTTTATGCTTCATTTACTCATCTTATAAAAAAGGAGTGTTCAGGGTACTGTATTTTTTCTATGATATTGAGGAGTCTGATAAACTGCTAATTTTAAAGATAATGCCACTTAATAATTGTGGGACATGGATTGGGGAGCTCATGATAACTTTTTTAATTACAAACTATAAAAATGTAGCTGGTTGCACGAAGAATAAAGTTTGGATGGACAAGAATATTTTTCTTTGTTTTAGGTTGAGAGAAGCAATATCAGCAAATTATTGTAGAAAATCCATTAATAAATTACTTATCATTATATTCATTATACAAATGGCACCAAGCCATGCTGTTGTTATTGACCTATATAATACTCTGCTGCAGAACAGATGTCATAATTAAAATAGGTAACTTTTTATTATTTATTTTTGTAAAGTTACTAGTGCATGGCTTATATGAAAAACTTGTCAACAAGTCAGGAAATAAGGAAGAAATGTGGAAAGTAGCTAACTAAACTCATACATTTCTATTTTAACATCTGTGTAGACATTTCAATTTTCCCATCTCTGTAGAGACTTTCTAAAATGGGGTGAAGTTTTCCAAGAATATTAGTATATATATTTATTGTCAAAAATATTGACGAAGAACCAGACATATGCTAGCATATTGCTATCAGTAGGTCAGGTTTTTCAGGACAAGAAATAGAAATGTAGAGGATTTTTAAAAAACGGTTTTCTAGAAAGAAAAAATGTAGATTACATTTGAGGTAGAGTTTATAGTGTTAAACAGCATTTTCTTGGAGAGGGCTTCTTATATATTTTGAGTTTCTCAAATCCATTTCTAATGTTGTATAAGAAAAGTGCTATGTCTCTCAATGTGTATATATTAATATCTACATATTGATATGCTTGCAATGCTCACTGCTCTTGTAATTAACTGTTTAATCAGAGAAGGAGAATTAAACATTAATTTCATTTTAATCAAATAAATTTTCCTTTAAGGCACAATTTCACATGCTACATTACTAGCAGACTTTAAGCATATAACCAATAAGGGACTGTATTGGTTCTTTTGCTTTCCAATGCATTAAATTGCAGATGTTAAGTGCTTAAGAAATCATGTGCTGCTGCAGGTACTTTGCAAGTTCCAGATGCAACTATATTTAAGTGTTCTAACCAGTGACAGAGTTTCCAGAAGAATCACCTCTATGTTTTTCTCTTGTAACTACCAGAGAACTACCATTTCTAATTTTTATCTGATTTCCATTATTATTTTCATTCTTACAGTGCCCAGGAACCTGAGCTAGGTAGGCATTGCATTTGAGTTCTCCTATATTATTCCTGCATAAGAACAATCCAGTATGAAATGTTTCCATCACAGAGAAAGGTCACTTTCCAAAATGTGTTCCATTGAGTGCAAGATCAAGATATGAGGAGGTTTTTTATAGTAGCCAGCTGTCCACATTTGGAAACTTTTCAAATATGAATATTTTCAAATCACTATACTTGGCACCCTGGGTCTTTTCTTCAGTTTTCTCTTGTTGGGTTAGTGTAGCAGTATCCACATCAACATTGGGATATTGCACAGAAATTCATTGAAGAGCACTGTGATGAATCAAGACATTTGTCTGGTTCCTAGACATTCCTATTCTATTGTAATTTTTAATGATTTCTAATATTCCACCAACTACCTAAGTATTTTCTAACAACAATAAGCCATCAATTAGATTACTGCTTGACTTGGATAGAATCAGCCTGACCTGTTTTCTATACCTACTTGCTTCAGAATTGCTGTCTTTAAAGCTTGCCTAAAGATAGGCACATAGATCTGTATGTATTTGCATTTCCTTCTCTCCTCTATAAATTTGCATTCATGGATGTTGCCAGACTAACTCAGTAAATTTACTATTTTTCTAGTCTGAGTTAAATGATGGACAAGAGCAGATGATGGTTTCATATGGGAACTATTAAAATACACTGGTCATAGAACTGTTTTCACTTACCAGAAGAGTACAAAGAAATAAAATGACTCCCAGAAATGTTTTCCTGCAGATTCAATCCACTGAGCTGAATCAGCAGAGAAAAAATTAATAAATTTAGAAGTGCTTTATGAAGGATTCACTTACTGTCAAGAGTTCTGCTGGACTGCCCTTAATCTATATCTAAAACGAGGGCTTGTTGACAAGGGTAGGTGAGTGGTGAAAAACAGAAGAGACAGGAAAGACAGAATAGACATTTAGGGAAAATTGGAGGCAAAAATTGACAGAAGGCAGGAAGGAAGGGGAAAAAAGGAGAAGGAGACTAAATAAAAAATACTTAAGAGTGACAATAGAGAATATATGCAAGTGCAAAATATCAGGATTTTTATTTCAGCTTAGATGGATGATATTTAATGCCCTAAGTCTCTAGGCATCCTAGCAATAGATGGGCTTATCTTTTTTCTTCTTGCTTTGTTTCAGTACTGCACTATGGGTTGTAATTAAAGCTGGTCTAAGATAGCAACAAAACTGAATAAATTATTCATTGAAAACCAGCAACATTTTCTAAATAATGTATTCAATGAATAATATTCAACTAAAAATAGGTACAATATACACAGCATTCTGTGCAGACTCAGAGATGGTCCTTGGCCCACATTCTCTCATAACAAGTATGATAAAATTGATTTGGCTCTGTTTTGGAGGAGACAAGCAAAAAAAATATTTTTATTTCTAACCTGTCAAGAAATTCTATATTAGTGCACTTTGCTGTTAAAATTTTAAAGTCCATTTCACTATCCTAATGGGCAAAACTTAACTAGTCCCTGCATGGAACTTAGCAGCAGCCTAGACATTGATGATAATGATATGATTATGGTAGGAAGAGGAAAATAAAGATCATTCTATTCTGGTAAGGGTGTATTTGTTACTTCAGAAAAGCTTCCAACACCCAAAGAAAATGAAGAAAAAAATGTGAATAACAACAAAATGGTATGTGGAAAATTTTGAGTGCAAGTAGATATGAAAAAGGATTTGCATAGTAGATAGAAAACTGCCTTGCCTTACTGAGATATCTTTTTCTAAAAGTCCTTTGCAGCTTAGTGGCAATAGAAAGGACATTAAAATGGGAAAGAGAGGACATAAAAATTAACAAATAAGTACGGGAGTATAAATTACGGAGTCTTTAAAGGAAGATCAAAGGAGTAGAATAAAAGGCAGTCTGTTGATCGAAGGCCTACAAGATTCAAAAATACATTATAAGTGAAATACATTTTATCAATGTTGTATAAGTATACAAAAATCACATTTTGAATATATTTTATATTTGTATATTAAAAAATGATGCAAAGAAGCCAAATATAATCAACATGGTTTTGAGTAAAACTAGTAAGTTGAGTATGAAGCAAGTGAAAGTGAGATAAGAAGCTTATCTGTTCTTTTACCAATCATTAATCTAAACACTAAGATGTAAGCTACAAAAAAAAAAAAAGGTTTTTTTAAACCACCAGACCTAGCCCACTCATTGCTAAAAGTCTTTCTGAACCTTTGAAATGTTTAAGTGACTATTGGGTGATGAGGGATATATTCCAGAAAGCTGAAGAACAGGTGCTATATCAGAATTCAACAAGGCTGATAAACCTAAAACCATAAAGCCAACTTCATTTCTTAGCAAATTAATGCAAACACCAGTGTGCAAAGGTGTTCATCTCCTCAGCTTTTCTTCTATTTTCTTTGGTTTCTTTCCCAGAGCAAACATCACTTTGTCCGGCTTGTACAATCACTACAGATTAGAGTTGCTTCTTTGTCGTTACCACTGCAAAGGAGGAAGGAGTGGTGGAACATATTTTTTTCTTGGTTCTCCCATCCATAGGATGTTTCTGGTGGACCCCATCTTGCTTCGTTTGCTATAGCTCTGGTTAGAAAATACAATTAATTTAGGACAGTACCTTGGTTAATTATTTTTTATCAAGATTTCTAGGAAGGCATGTCAAGTCAACCAAGCACTTCTTATCTAAAGGCCTATTTTTGCTTCTGGACATGGAAAACATACAAAGGCCAAAATTATTTTTTTTTTCTTGACAGTTTCATAATTTTAATTCTTAAAAAATCTTTCTGATTTTACTATATAGACATGGAAATTCATGTGGAGCTCGTTGTCAGTTATGAACCCCCAGAGTAATGAGGCTGAGATACATAAAGTCGTGTTTCTTACTATATTCTGATGTTAGGAGTGTTCAAAGTACAAAGCCAAATGTTAAATATATTTAGAACCGTCCCTTTCCCACTGCTTGATAAAAAGTTGGGCATGTTACAGCTAGTTTTACAATAATATTTGCAGTTTAATTACATTACAAAAATATGTGGTTTAGTGCTACCTTAAAGAAATCTGTATTTTTAAAGATGTTATCAAAATAATCTCATTGAAATGCAGGATGGTGAGGGAGGAGTTATTGAAAGAACACTAAATTTTATTCTCAATTAAGTTAAATACATTGTTTGTGGCTTTAGCACACAACAGCATAGATGCCATTCTGTACAGAAATTATTCTCACCCTACTTGTCAGAACTTTCTGAAATATAATCTATTAAAAGCAAGAACACTGAAAGTAATTTAGGGAAAATACCTGTGTTTTGGCTCATTCAAATTGCTTTTGTTAAAGCATTTGTAATAAATAGAACCACTCAAAAGTTTCTTGTTCAACAGAAATCACTGTAATCTGCATCCATTATAATAGCATGCAGTGTACTCCTTTGACAGCAGAGCTAAGCAATCAATATGCTCTTTTTCAGCAATCTCTGCTGAACCAATCTCATATGGTTAATAGCTGAGACAGATGCATTCTATAAGAATTTCACAATAGTACCAAATGCATGTTGGCCTCTTACAGCCTTCTGTTAGCAAGCAAGTGCTTAAAACAATACTGCAATAATGTCTTCTTTAGCTCTTAGAATCATTTAAATGGAAGTGTTAAAATCCATATTTTAAATCTGGAAGAAACTGTGATATAGAGATGTAGTTTAAAATACATAAAAAGAAATTATTATATAGAACCAACACTTTCAAAAATCTAAAATGGTTGTATATGCAAATACTTAGCTAAGATACCCAAACAGACTTCACTTTATGTAGGCCATAAAGAACACAAACAGCCCTATTATATATAGTCATGCTTCTAAGTGATATAGACTTTCTTTTACAAATCCATATATCTAGCTAACTGTATTTGTCCCTATTTTGTAAATAATTTTCTTTGAAGTTTAATTGCCTTTTATATTTATAATAATGTCTCACTGAATGTATAAAAATGTCAAATATTAGTTAAGTCTGTATAATATATCTGCTTAGTCACATAGGCATGTGAGGCAGAGAAGCTAACCCAAGATGCCCTGAAGTGGCTGTTAAACAAGTCTGTACATGATATGTTGGATTGAAGTATTAATCTCACTTTTAAGGTGTTTGATAAATTTAATGTTTCTAATATCTACATGTGAAGGCTGACATCACAGAATAGTAGAACCACAAGATAATTCAGTCTGGAAGAGACCTCAGGAGGTGTCTGGTCCAATACCCTGCTCAGGCAGGGTCAGATATGAGCTCAGACCGGGTTGTTCAGGGCTTGTCCATCCTGGTAGTGAAAATATCAAAGATATATAATTTTCAACCTCTCTGGGTAGCCTATGCCACTGTTTAATCCTTTTCATTGGGAAAAGGTTTTTCATCACTTTCAGTTTGAACTTCCCTTCTTTCAGCCTGTGCCCACTGCCTTTCAGCCTACACCACACACCTCTGTAAGGAGCCAAATCCATCTTCTCAAGAAGCCCTTTGTAAAGTACTGCTGGTAGATATTCCAGAGGATCCAAGTCAAGGTCCTTCACCTCTCCCCACAAGGAAGGAGATCCATCTTGACCATCCTGGATGCCCTCAGCCAGCAAGGAAATAACTTGTAATTAGGTGGTGCCAGTCTCTGGAATTTCCCTGGTGGTGTAGTATGCCATATTGCTAAGGTACTTCAGCTTTATTATATACAGAGATTTTGAGAACATCTGCAATTCTTCCTTTCACTTCTAGTCTCGCTCCATTGGGTCATAGCTCTATTTGTGATCTTATTTTTCACTTTGAAAATCTGAGAAGGAGAAGATTCAAAGTGGTTGCAGCAATAACTGGAAAAGTAATGAAGAGATCTTTGGTTCACATTTTGGGCTAAAGAAATCAATGGGGTGTCATGAATTATGTAGATTTTTATAGCAAGTGCAATGTATAAAAAATATTGAGTTGCTTAGTGTACTGTCTACTGATCCATTTTCATAGTGAATGACATATTTAACTAGTTTATAACTAGTTAAATGTATCATCTATCTTAGTTTGAGATACATTCAAAAAGTATCTTTTCAATGACAAATAAAACTTTGCCAAGTATTTTAAGACTGAGCTGTACCTTGAACTGAAATGATGATCAATTAAAATCATAACTTCTAGTATAAGAGTAAAATCAATTTCTTATTTTGATAGATGAGACAAAATCATCACATTCCTCTCACAAAATAATTCACTTCAGTGCTCAATGTCTTCTAGAATTATTCAATAAAGATAGCAATAATTATCATATAATATTTCTGTCATGTCAAATATCATTGAAATATACTCTTTGTATAGACCAAATTTATCTTCCCTTACTTATCCTAGAAAATGTTATTTGCCTGAATGAACAGAAGACAGAATTTTCTCATCTGCTACAAGATTCAGATTTTTAAAGATCTTTCAGTTTAACTTTGATGTTTGCTGATATCATTTTAATCCTGGACATGCCAAAGGTAGTTTTTGCAAGACAAATAAGGAAGACTGATAAACTGGACTGAACTTCAGCTGACTGCACTTGGACACAAATTTAAGTCTAGAGAAAAACCCAGAAAGTCATTATATTTCTCAAATTTGAGGAACAAGTTTCCCTAGTCATTATTCTTTCTTTACAAAATTTACCTAAGCTTTCATAGGCAAGAACACTCTGCTCATGTGTGTTTACACCAGATTTTGATATGGACTCTTGAGTACTGCTGCAATATAAATAATTAAATAATTAATACGTTTAATTATGCTAATAGTAGAGCTTTGAATGTTCAGGGAGGGGAACACTGATATTCAATTTACCATCGATCCGATTAGCAATCATGCCTTCTGGAAAAAACTGTGATATTAAAAGTATAATTAATATAATTCTTTTGGCAAAAGAGATTGTGATTTTTTTTCAGAATTTCTGACCCTTCTTGGGAAAAAAAACTTCCAAAAACATTTATTTCTTATAAAGTTGCATTTTATTTTGATGTGGCAAATGCATGCAGAATGAGCAATAGGTTTATGATGTCATTAAAGTCTGGCACCACAAACTGGAAAAAAATGTCAATTTTTATTTACTGTTTGACTTCTATGTGTCATATATTGCACGTCTAATTTGATTTGGCAGTTGCAGACAGTACAGATTATGTAAGGAAAAAGAGTGTTGCTAGTTTGGTAAACACTTTTAATGAGAAGTTTCAAAACCTTAATAAATTAATAATGTCGGAAGCACAAAAGATTCCAAATCCAAAAACATGAAATTGAAATTTTAGGCTATGGCAATTGACAAACTACACCTCATAATAAATAAGAGAATCAATGTAGCATTTTTCTCCTTTGAGAATTTCTACAAAGAAAAAATATCTGCAGTTCTCGTCACAGATTAAATATTTATTTAAAACAGTGTACTGGTATTAGTCTCTTTTCAAATTTCCTAAAACCTCTGGGTATTCTGAGCTATTAAAAATTGTTACAGAGGATTTTAGTTGATTTTAGAGAAGGTATTAATTCTGCTAGAGAACTTGTTGCTTTGCTGACACATTGGAGTTATATTTTTGGCCAACTTGCTCATTAATTTCTAGGCTTTCATGCACCTTTTTCTTAAATATGCAGATATTGATTAGAATTTTCAATAGTAAAAGTACATTTACATGTAATTGCTGCAGATTACCCAGATGACAAGCTCATTATTGGTGGAAATACATATTCCTGGAGTTTTGAAAGTCACAAATAGGTTTGTCATTGCTTCTGTCTTCTGTTTGCCATGCTGCTTATACTCATATCCAGTCCAAAGTCATGTTCTCCTGAATGATTTTGTCCTCCTTCCTCATCACTGCAGCCTATGAACACACCTATGAAGGCACTGGCAAGCTACCAGAATAATTGGGGACAGTCAGTGTGCTTTGTTTACAAAGGCCATTAAGTTTCCAAATTATGTGTTTCAACAATGTATCCATGAAGTATTAAATTATTATCCATTACTAACATTTTTCCAGCCCTGATATTGAACATTTATGGACATCAGGGTACGGACAGAAATGCTAGAATGACCTATGTTTTACAACATAACCATCCAGAAGGAGAGGTAGAAGATTTAGGGGTAAAAATTAATCTTTTTTCACATTTTTTATCACAGAAAGAGATAAAATTCCTTAGAGAGGATCAAAGTTAAATACTTGTTAGATTGCAAAACTGGTTGTAAGAGTATTAGGAATCTGAAGGTTTACTGGGCTCTAGGGATAAGATATAATTAAAAGACTCTGCCAGGATAAAAAAATAAAAAAAACTGGCTGAGAAGGCAGGTTTGATAACTGTCTATAAAACCTAGCCATGCAGTGGTAAACAAAAAGTCACCATTTCCCTGTAGAGCATGGTAAACAAAAAGTCATAATCTCCCCACAGGCCACCCTCACAACTTGACATTCAGGAACAGCACTGAAATAGTGGCACACATCTTCAGGGGAGAGACCAATCCAGACAAACCATCCCAGAAATGGTCAAGCTCATTTAACTTTAGTTACCTAAAATCAAGTGTCTAATATTTTTCATCCCAGGCCCCAACCATTAAGAACAGTTTTTTTCATCTATTTTAGGACCCTTATTTCACAAGGACCCTTGCTCAGGGGAGAATTATTTCTTCATTGAATGCAAAGGCAGTCTAAAGTGAGTATCCACTTAGTGTCTAGTCAACAGCCAAATGTGGTTTTGGATGGTTGAAGCATATATCCATTAATTACAATTCATTTATAATAGAGCAATATGTTGAATTGATTTTCACCCTGGATCTATAGATGTACTGTTGAGGACTAGTTTCAGGACTCAGCAGTTTCCTACTAGATATGCAAGAAGTAGGTAGACATTTGTAGGGATTCATATAGGGAAATATCTGAAGTGGTACAGAAGCTGAACACCTCTGCTGGAGCAGTAACTTCTCATAGCACCCAAGCTCAGAAAATGTGTGTAGGTGCATCTCTGTGGGTGTCTGGGTAGGTAAATTTGGAGATAGCCACCCTTGTCTGTCACTTATCATACACAATTGTAGATTCAGGAAAAGGCATAAAAACATTAAAAATTTCTGGTCTCCTCAGTGCATTTGTCTTGACAGAAAAGCAATGCTGAGGAAGAGAATGCATCCTGCATCTGTGGAATCTGGGGCTGATGCCTTGGGGAATTATGAGATTATCTTTATTGTTTTTATTGCAGTACCATCTGGGACTACTTGGCTTGGAGCTGGAGCCTTCTGAGGCAAATAACATGCAAACAGCCTGAGGGTGTCTGCCCTGCATTTGTTTTAATTTTAATTCAAATAAAAAGGACAGCATATATACATATATATATATATATATATATACACACACACGTGTGTATGTATATACACACACATGTACACACAAACATGTATATGCACACACACATACACATATATATCTATATATCTATATATAAATGTAGGGAGAGACAGACAGACAGAAAAAGGAAAAAAAAAATTTAAGGAGGCAGGGAGACTTCAGTGAGGTAATACCTTATTGGTAGCCAAAACATCTATTTTTGCATTACAGCAAAGGAGAGGCTTCCTGAGGCAAGGATGCTGCATGGTTAGAGGTAACCATCTCCCATCATATGGGAGATTCTGAAAGTAAGTGTGAAAGTATTTTGAAATCCAAGTACAGTAATTTCACG
>VRYO01002734.1:22154114-22211175 GCA_009812075.1 Sialia sialis
ATTGTATGTTAGTCTTTATGAAAAAAGAGAAACGTTTTTTAGACTGTATTTGAACAAAATATTACACACTGAGAGAGGGCAGAATTAAAAAAAAATTAAACTGTCACACTTTTTTCTTGTTATTAAAAGAGGAAATTTGACAATGTTGTTTTGAGCAGTCAAGGTGGCTAAGACTTTAGCTGTCCATGCAGACTTCTTATGGAGTGATGCATATGGAATTGACTTTATCTGGGCTATTGCACATAGTAACTCAAAATTACCTGCCCAAAGCATAATCACTCTCTTCATTTCTGCACTGCTTGCAAGTATTCATAGGGGAAAATTGCAGGTATGCTGTGTGATTATATAGCACACACTGAACTCTGGCATCCCTCAAACAGTCCGACAGACCTTAATGAAATATCAGCAAAACCTGTAATTTGTTAAAAGCCCATTATCTTCTTTAACCAAAAAATACCCATGGCTACAATATAGCCACACAAAAAAAATTATTCTTACAAACAAAAAATTCTGAAGAGTCCCTTTTTATTATCATTTCTTTTACCATAATAATGATAGCACATTACAAGTACCTACTACCCCTGTATTAACAGCAGGAGTTCTGGACTTTCTGGTGAAAAATAACTTGCAAAACCAGCTTTCCACATTATTTGAACACTGATGGGGTCACACTGGTCATTCTCTTTTTAATCTAATACAAAAGAGAATTACATGTATTGGACCAGCTACTGAATAAGTGTCACCGCTCATCCATTGTTTGTTTGGCAGTTCCATCACCCCTAGGGAAAAGGTCTGTCAAGGGACATCCCACCTGGGAAGAGATGCTTGGTCTCTACTGACATTACAAAATTCAAAGTAATAAATGACCTAGAAATTAGGATTTAAAAAAATAATAATAAAGAAGGTGGGGTTTTTTTCTCTGTTCACTTCAGAGAAGTTAAAAGGCCATGCAAAAACAAGTTTTTACTAACATACTTTACTAGGAATACAGGCACCTGCAATCTAACACAGAAAAGGGTTTGAAATTACCAAAGTTTAGGAGTCAAAAAATGGAAATGTCTCCAGCTTCATGTTCTAATCTAATGGGGCTGACCTCTTTCCCTTGTCAGCTAAAATTGCCAGCAGAAAAGATGTGAAAAGGTCTCAGTTTTTCTCTTTGCTATAATCACTGGACCCACATTTCCAAATTATATTAATCTCCACACTGAAACATCTAGACTAATAACTGTTCCCTAGAACAGTTGCCTGGTCTTCCTCATCTGGTAACATTTTCCAGTGCCCAAAGATATTCCACCTGCCTCCCAGGTAACCCTTCTAGAAAGGTGTGAGTCTTGAGCGGAGTCCAGCGTATCAAACAACCCTGTATGGATGCACTGATACCACAGGAAGCTCAAAAGGAACTCCCAGTCTCTCATTAAGCCTTTGGCCAACACAGACCATGTAGTCTACAGAACAGCTCATGTTGGTCTGAAGTGGATCCTGAGTGCAGGACTTGTCACAGTCCATCTCTGCTGACAAGATGTTAGATGCACTCACCCTTGAGAGCGTCTAAGGTAAAAGCTACTGCACAGGTGGGAGAGAGCATCTAAAGCACTACCTGACAGAGCAGGACTAAGCACATATCAGGTAGCAGTGTCGGCAGCAGAACCCAGCCCCAGCACTCAACTGAGAGCAGAGTCTGGACAGTGCCCATTCAGATACCTGCCCTTGGGTGTCCTAGCCATGAAGTTAACACCTTCCCAAAGGCCTGCACTAATGACTACACAAGCTGGTGCTCAGTAGCACTATCTTGTTAAAGTCATCTTCTGTTACTCAGCTGCAAGTAACTCTTTGGCAGTCCATGGGAGCAATCATTCTTACAGTACTCTCTGTGTCCCTGCTCTTAGGAAAGCTTTTCTTGGAGCTGGTAATGAGAACCCCCTCCAGGATAATGGGAAATTGAGTGTGGAAATGTTCTGTGGGTGCCAGAGGTCAGCATCTGTTTTCTAGCTTTTCTTGCCCTGGTATTGAATCTGCAGTTGGATTTATTTGTGCCTAAACAAGCTAATGGAACCATGCAAGCTTACTGCTGTGCAAATAGCAGGTGACTACAGACTGATAATGTACTGTAGCATGATTCTCTGTGGCCTCAGAAAAATCTAAGCATGCAATTCAAAGCTGATGATAGCATTTTTTGGCAGATTTTTTATAAATAGGTAGGTGTTCTAATAACTAAATTAAGTCTGTGCTGTATCACCCTATCCATGGTATGTGTGGTACACCATTATTTACATCACAATTCACCCTGAGCGAAACTACAGCTAGTGAAAATTCATTCCTATAACTAGGGTAAAAGTAGTGTTATACTACCAATCAGATGTCTACTACAGCACTGCTCCATGCAAGAAAACATTACAGGAATGAATGGCAAACCTAAAAAAAAATTCTCATTTACTATGGGCTGATGCATGTAGGGTATATGAGAAGGACAGGGACTGTAAGAGTGAGTCCAGGGCAGGGACACAGGGATGGCAGAGCACTGGGCACTTTTGTGAAAACACTGAGGGAGTTGGGATTGTTCAGCTTGGAGAAGGTTCCAGGGACACCTTACAGCACCTTCCAGTACTTAAAAGGGCCTACAAGAAAGTATGTAAAGTTTAGAAAAGGGGCAATGGCTTTAAGTGAGAGGATAGGTTTAAATTAGATTTAGACAATAGGGAGAAATCCTTTAAAGTGAGGGTGGTGAGGCACTGGAACAGATTGTCTTGGGAAGTTGTGGATACCCTATCCCTGAAAGTGTCAAGGTTGGATGGGACTTTGAGCAGTCTGGTCTGCTGGAAGATGTCCCTGCCCACAGCAGGGAGTTGGAACACGTGTGATCTCCAAGGTCACTTCCAACCCAAAATCATTCTGTGGTACAATGAGTCTTGCATATAGTGCATCTAGCTTATATTTTGCATACTGTGAAGCTAAGGACAGAAAGCATAATTTGGTTAAGAAGGATTCTGCCTCTAAATTCTTCTTTGTATTGTATCACTTCAAAATCCACCTGAATCACTTCAAAATCCACCTGGCTCTACAGATTTCCCGAGTGCCTCCAAGCCAGGTTGCCAGCTTTGGACTACAGGAAAGCACTTGCCCACAGCAAGCCAAAGTGTCCTCCTGCATACAGACATCCTGTGCTGGGGAGATTAAACCCTGAGGAAAATCTTTTGAACATTTCTAAAAATAACATCTCACTTCTTATTCTTCTCTGCCAAAATGAATTACTAGTATTTTCCCTAAGTAAAGACTCCAATAGCATCGCTATTGGGAACTCAGCTGCTCTGAATCTGAAAATCCACCCAATAAATCCAATAAAGAAAACCACAGAGGAGGAAAAAGAGGGTGTTATTCTAATACACTTCAGGCACATGGCCAGGCAACTTTCATGTATTTACAGGGAGATGGACAAGATAACCTAGACTATATGTCCTTTCTTCTCTATCAAAAATTGCTATGGTTCTATAATTACATCAAGCAAAATCATGCCCTTTTCATGCTGCAAGTGGTGCCAAATGTTATCAGTATGGAAAGGCAGGACATTTAGACCACTCAACCAGGTGAAGTCAGTCACTGATATTATTTTCCTTGAGTGCTGATAAGGGCTGCTCCGCTAATCCAGTTCGTAGACTGCTTTGCTATATTGTAATGATATTTGCACCCTGGAAGACAGCCACACACTATTGAAATGATGCTTGATAGTGTTTCTGTACCAGTTCCACTTCAATTGACCTGATTGCAGCGTTATCAAAATGTGCAGTTTATAGAACCTAAGCTATATTTGTGTCTCCTTGATGGAAAAGAAAAATCAGTCCCTAAACACAGAGACCTTATTGTGTAAGTTAGAGATTACTCTTTTCTTGAGTGCAAGAGGGAAAAAATTCACTTTGGGGGCTCACATTCTTTTCCCTGCTACTTTAAAGCTACAGGCTGCTAATGGACTGTCCTTCACTTCTACACAGAGCAGCCCTAGTGTTTGACACCATATTCTTGATGACAGGCTGAATGCAGGGTGGACTATGGAGTGAACTTTTTAAACATAACTCAGCAAGTTATTGTTCCTACATTTAATATAAAGCCCTCAAATCTAGAAGGGTAGAGAGAAGTCTAACAACGCAACTGTCACCCAAGGAAGAGCTGTACAATATAATATGGTCACAAATGCCCCATTTGTATGTAGCAAAACCTTTGTGCTCTACTGAGATTGGGTGAATCAGGGCCAAATGTGGTAGAGAATCTGGTAGGGGAAGTCACAAAAGGGGAACATAAGCTCTTCTGACTACCATGGAGCCAGGACTTGTATACGTGACAAGTAATTCCATGTAGTAGGAGTGGATCTGTGAATTGAAAGGGTTGATTTTGAGACACCCACACCAGCCTTTTTCAGACATTTTGCTTTGGACAAGATTTGGGATGCTCACTAGGAGTAGTGGTTCCCACTACACGTGTGGCTCAAGGATGTTGGCAGGATAAGATGTTAGTCTGCACTTTTATGTTTCCATTGTGGTTGAGGCACATTTAGAATGTACCCTCAGCAGTTCTTCTGCTGCAGTTTTCCTTGAAAGAAAGCCAGCTGCACACAAAGCTGCTTGGTGAACCAAGCCAACCTGCAGGAAAATGAGGTTTTTGAGTTTGCTTCAGAAGATTGCTACTGCTATTATCTAAAATACTAAGGAAGAGGTGGCCGCATTCTCTGAAGAACCCCTGCTTGGCACTTGTTTTGTCTTTGGGTTTTTTTTAATTTATTTTAGTATAAATAGATTTAAAAAGTAATAAAACATATAGCCTTAAATACAGATATTTTAAGTTTCTCAAGCCTGCACTGCAATTAATTTCCTTTTGCCTTCAGAATCTCAAATCTCTTTTATGAGGTGCCCTGGCTGAGCTACAGATGGTGTTACACCAGAGTAATGATTACACTGTACTTTAACACTAGGTTCCAGAATGTGTTAAGAGCATGTGAGCAGCTTTTGTGATCCTGGAGTCCAACCAACCCCATACGTCCTCAACAACCCAAGGGATTAGAAGAAAGAAGCCTTATTTCAATGAAACCAAGGGGAATGCAAGCATGGGAGCTACTGCTGTACATGAGAATTTCAGAATTTCCTTCTGATTGTTTTTCATGAGTTTGCAAACAAAGGGGAAAATAACTTTAAACTCCACTTAAAGCTGTGGCTAATTCAGACAAGCTCCAGCCTTTGCCTTTCCTCCAGCAGCTTTTAATTTTTATTTTTTTTTAATCTGCACACTGACATTCATTTTAATTGGAATTCAACCCAGTGCAGAACACTAGTCAAGCTCCTAAATTTTGCTCAAGGCGGGGCAGAGAATCATAAGTAGGTTTTCTCTGCAGGGTTGAATTTATTCCAAAATTAGAGTGTCACATCACTACATTTCAGGGCAATACAGCTAATTACCAAACACTGGATCTGAGCAGAAATGCAGTAACTTCAGAAAATGTCTTGGTGGGCAATTAGTGTTTAAAAAAAACCAGATTTTTTTGTTAGTTTGATATATGATAAATTTTCCAGGGAGAAGTATGATTTCTGAATTAAATAATTCCTGAAATGGGCTGAGTTTGTGCCTGCTGTATGACTATCTTGTTTGCTTTGTCACTTTAATTTTCCATTATTTTATTGTATGCTGACTACTTTTTTGTTTATTGAAAATATAAGCATGGCATTAATTTTATTATCCTATTCTGCATGCAAGCATGTACTACATTTGCAAATGAAGAAGTGGTAAGGAGAAGCAAATTCAGTAAGAGAGTTTATTATGCATGCATAACCAAGCAATTGCTTGTTTTAGAACAGTACATCTTGAACAGTTGAGATAAGGATTGCCAGGATTTAACTATGACTTTTATGAATAGAAATTTTAAAGAAATATCTACTGAAGAAAATACTTTAGTTCACGGACCTCCGCACGTTTTATTTTAAGTAGCAGCCAAAATTGTTATATTTATTATTAGACTGAGTTAAAATCTGAAACAGAGAAACTAGGGGAAAATTTACTATTAAAAGATTAACTTGTCATAAACTGTCATTATTGTAAGTAGCCTCTCTTTTATGGCATCTTCAGTAAAAATGAAGTGAACTGAAAAAAGATGTTGTTCGACATTAACCATAAAATCAAAAAAGATGAAAACAAGATTTTTTAAATTTAAAATAATATCAAATACTCATTCCCATTAACTTTGCACTTTGGTGTAAATTTCAAGATATTAAAACTATACAAGAAGCGAAGGCACCATATGTTTACTTGGAGTGATTTGTGAAAATACACATCATTAGGAGACCCAAATTGGTAGCAGGCATAGTAATGACTATATTTCTCCTAACAGAAGAGTATAATGTTGAAGCATTATTTAGTGATGTCAAGTTCTTATCACTTATACACAATAATATCATATAGCAATTAAATATTAATCACATAGCAAAAATATATAGTAATGTAATATTAACATTAATTTAATATTATATAGAGCATATTTGCATCATTAATGTAATAATGTTGTAATAATATGATAATAATATGTAATAATGTGATGTATGTACCAAATATATTAGATGGAACTATAAAATAGTTTTGTAGTTATGCATACTATATTACAGACACTAAATAGAAAAATGCTGAAGAATGTATATCAACATGCTGAGGTTTCTTTTCAGTTAGATAATGACCGTGAAGGTTTTCTTTCTGTCATCTTTCATGGCTATATTTTTCCCTTGTACATTTCCTCTGGTGCTTTGTCATTTGTTCCTTTATTTTCAAATCTTTGTCAAATTTTTCCATGCTTTCTAGATATCTTCACTCACTAAACTTATTGAAGATGTAGTCATGTGTTCACTGGGCTAAGGCTGGAGTATGGGGTGCTATTTCTGGCACAGCCACAAACCTACAGGCAAATCTTATTCCTGTCATTCAGCGCTTGCTTTCCCTTTCTCCGTGGTGCTGGAAGCGTAGAGTGTTGTACTGAACTCCTTTGCCCTGGTGATTGGAAAAGGGACATGAATAAATGCAGTACCACGCTCCCAAATTGAACAGAAAATTCACCTTTTAGTAGGAGAGACATGAAAGAGAGGCCAAGTTCGTGAGGAACTGCTTAGCTATTTAACTTTAGAAAAGCATCCCAGCTCCTGAGGAAGGATTCATAAAAGCCCATTTTTTCTCATGTTATTTCGAAATGATATCTCATTCAACATGCTGGATTTATGCTGGGCTCACAAGAGGCAGCTGTGATGGCTAATGCAGCCCTACAGGCTCCAGGAGGGTGCATACACGTCCAGTGCTGTAAAGGTGAGTCCTGGCGCTGTAATTGTGAAAGGCAGCCAAGCTTGAGAATGACGTGTTAAACAATAAATACAAATTAATGCAATCATATGACAAATTGTCTTAAAGATGAAGACAGAGATGACCACATACATCACATATGGATATAGCTAGGCAAAACTTGTCAGAGTTATTCTTCTAGAACAGGATAAGTATTTTGAGTATATGAAAATATCTTGTACTGAATTCGTAACAGGAATTTTCTGTAGAGATGTCACTGAATATGGCTAAGCATCCAGTATCCAAGAGCTGCATTCCTCTCAAATGGGGAAAAAGAAAACTTTCAGGCTAGCAGTAACTGCTGTTAAGAAGTCTGAATCTCACTTGATCACACCTGTCATAATGCAAATGAAGTTCTGATTGCTTTTAAATTATTACAAACTTAACTTCCTTAATAAACTAGTCAAAGCCCTTATGAATCAAGCCAGAAATTCTGCTTTTAGAAATTTCGCATGGCTTAGTATTTATATTAAAAAGGGTGGAGACTATTTCTAAATACAAGCAATGAGACGCGACAAAAATTTTATTTTTATTTCTTGCACATTTCTGCAGTGCACTTGTGTTATTCCCCACATCTATGGGACATGGTTGTGAATACTTGCACTAGTGAGAGCGCATGTCCCATCAGAGAGCTGTTGATATTGTTGTGAGCCAGTTCAGAGCAATCCAGCTACACATTCATACATCTTGTCTCATAATGCCTGATTTTCTGTTGGGTCTTCCAGACAGGCTGTTGACAGTGTAGTGAAAAGCTGGCCAGGGATGAAAGTTAACTGCAAGACACAAATCACCAGATATGGAAATGCACTAGAACAGGTTGCTTTCAACCAAAATGTAAGGACTGGAGTGTCAATGGGATGGATACAAAATACTGAGGTTTAGAAGCTGTGGCAATAGAAAGTTTGTGCAGAAGGCAAGTAAATACAAGAAAAACACCATATAAAACAATTCCCCCAGGCTTAGTAATATAATTGCTATTCCAAGTTGTTGAGTTGTTTTTTTTCTGCCCATCCACATTAATTCTTTGTTAAACTCTTCATTCATATTCTAAGCACCAACTCAGTTGGAGTTACACATTAGTTTATTAATTACATTCATATTGATTATGTTTTCATGCATGACTTTACACAAATCACTAAGTGTGGTCCCCGGACCCTCTTGTGCAATTCAGTGAATTCTCAATGGGCTAGAGGACTGTTTCTGCAATCATAGTGTCATATAATATCTCGAGTTTGAAGGGGCCCAGAAGGATGATGAAGTCTGACTCCCTGCCCTTTTTCAGGACCATGAGAAAATAAACTATATGACTGAGTGTTCAGATGAAAATGCCGTTCCTTTGCTTCTCCCTTCCTACACACAGTTACATAACCAAATATCATTCCAGTGGAGCCGGTGGCAAACAACAGAGATTATATTCAAGTTTTTTGTTTGTTGCATTTTAGTTAAGAGCAGACAGTTTGCTATGTTGGTTTCAAATACTGGAAGGAAATGTCTCTTCATTAATTCATTGAGTCATCTATTTTAATTAGATTAAGAGTTAGAGAGCTTACACATTTGTATTCATATTCATATTCATTAAGGAAATGCACTGTTACCTAATAAGATTGTGCATTGTTTCATGACACAAATGGTTGGACTAACAGGTTATAAAAATCAAAGCTAGGTACTACTTATGTTGCATTAAAATCATTAAACATTCAACACAGAATCACAGTTTAAAAATAAAGGAGAATCCAGAGAGTCTGTAAGGGATATAAATTCAGTCGTTTCTTTAAGACTCATTCGTTAGAAATGTGATACAGTAAGGCAAGAAATTTAATGATGGTATTCTTGGAGCTGGGAACTTCTCATTTGTATTTATAATTGGTGATGGTGAAGCCAGAAATATTCATTCAAGTTGAGGCATGCCAGCCTGGCTCATTTTTTTGAAATCAAGCACCTCTACATTGCCCTGTGTTCAGTAAATTCATGGGATTAATGGACACCCCAGGAGATCTCATTTTACAGCATCAAGCAGCAATCAGCTGCTTGAGTTGTTGTCTCAGGAAGCCTCAGGTCTCCACAGCAGCAGTAGAAGTGCTCATTACGTCTCGGTAACATATTCCCAACCAAGTACTTGTGACAGAATTAGCTCTATGCTATAAGTTAACCCATTTGTGGGAAGATGAGGATGGATCATCTTTTATTTGTTCAACAAAGTATCTGTTTAAGATCTTTTTTGTCCCACAAACTGACATTTTATTTTAAATTGTATGTTGCATTATACTGTTCTGTTCCTAATACCAACAATCATACATGATGAATTCAGGAGTACAATAGATGTTTGCTATCAATTTTATAACATATTAGTATTTCACTCACAAAATACCACAGCAGGGAAAAAAAATGTAGTCTTTTAAACTGCCATTTTCCTCTTCCACATCTTGATTTGTTCTTTTTCAAATCTGTCTCTGCAAGAATGTGCTTCTCTTTCCTATTAATTTTAATAATCTTAGTAAATCTCCCTTGATCTAAATTGTATCTTCCTTTTTGTTTGTTTTGTTTTCCCATTTATTATGCCTGTTATAGCTGGATATTGCAATCTCATTAGAATCAGTTTCAAAGCTTCCATTGAGTCCAGCCATGCTGAGCTGTGCTGGAGCCTGGGCTGGAGATTGAGGCTGCTACAGCTGTGGTTTGTTACAGCTTCTGGGAAGGGACTTCACCAAGGTATGAGGGTAGGGTGGAGCATTTTAGGCCAAACATTTTTGATAGCCCTTCATTCCCTTTTGCAACATGTCCTTAACCTGGGTGATAGCATAGACAGAGAAGCTGGTAAATGGCACAATGTGTCACAACTGATCATGAGCAAGGGGGTTTCTCCACATCCTCATGAAGGCCAGGAATTTACTCTAAAGATATATTCTGGCTATTTTTTTTTTCTATGAATAAATAATCAAAACTATAGCAGACTTACAGCAGATTAATGAGGATCACTACCAATTATACAGCCTGGTAAACACAGAGACTGTCAGGAAGGATCAGGATTCTGTCTCTGCCTTGGGTTGTAAGTGAAGGAAAGTAAGGACCAGAACAAAAAGAAGGCAAGAGAATAAAGATGCAAAGTCATGCAGGATAATCTGTAAATTGAACAGGATAGCATGGGATGTAAAGATTCTGTTGTGTACCCCTGGAGTGATTGCACACGGGATGAGAACTGAAGAAAACCACTTGGCACTTAGATACTAGGACTACTTCCAGGCAGTTATTTACTGCAGCATGGTTGAAGAATATTGGATGGCAGAGAGTTTAACTTTGGAAATTGCCATAAGGGTGCCATCAATCTACAAGTCAAGTGTCCAGTTTTATTTAAAACTCCACTACAGTAATTTCTCAAATATAAGGCGCACTGGACTATAAGGCCCACTTCCAGGTTGTTGGCAATTCTCCGTACTCTGTCCCTATACAAGGCGCACCAGACTATAAGGTGCACTTTTTTTTTTTTCAGTGAGGATCCGTGCACAACAAAATAATGAATTAGTAACAGAATCGCGCGATTTTGGGGTTTACTGTCAGGTGCTTAATTTGCAAACATTTTTCATGGATCAGTGCAGCCTTTAAACGCAGCCTCAGGTGCCCTCCCCGTGCCGTGGGCCCCAGCACTCGCGGCTGCCCTTGCGGCGGCTGCTGCCACGGCTTGCACTTCTGAGTTGGCAAATTTCCGAACTTTGTCCATATATAAGGTACACCAGACTAAAAGGCGCACTTCTGGGTTTTGATCAAAATTTTAGTCAAAAGGGTGTGTACCTTATAGGCATGAAATTACTGTAATTTTAATTGCCATGTGTGCTGCAGGGTGAGTTTCAAGTCATAAGCATTTGGCTAAAATAGGGATAGAAAAAGTCTTCCTTCCTTCCTTCCTTCCTTCCTTCCTTCCTTCCTTCCTTCCTTCCTTCCTTCCTTCCTTCCTTCCTTCCTTCCTTCCTTCCTTCCTTCCTTCCTTCCTCTCTCCCTCCCTCCCTCCCTTCCTTCTTCCTTCCATCCTCACTCTGTTCCTGTCCTACCCACGTCTTTCCTATCTCCCTCTCTCTCGCTCACATGCATTTTTTCCAATCAGAATGCAGATATCTTACATTAATCTTAAATGAAAATACTCTTTTTTGCTTCAGGTCAAGTCACGGAATTGTAGATTGTATGAATTGCAGAGTTAACAAAGAAAAGTATATAGAATTTTATAACTCACGTGAATGCATTTGGGGAGCTGTAGAAGAAGAAGAATATATGTGTGTATAAAAAAAATTTGTTTTTCCATTTGGACTTCATTGAGCAATTTGGAATTCTTTTTTTCCATTGGATAACCTCAGGCGCTGAGAAAAACCAAAGGTTTAATGAATCACTCTTCTGTACTCCAGTTTTTTAAAAAAAACAAAAATGAAAAGCTAAAGCGCAGAAATACCCTGATTTCTGCTTAAAAACATGTCATCAAATGCTACAAAATGCAACAATGATGCAGTATCTTATAGAGGAGTTTTAAGTGAAGGTGAACGGTATAAATATAATTCAAATATATGATTAATGCTTACCCTGTAAGACATTTTCTGAAGTAGATTGCAAATTCACATGATATAAGAAATAAATTGACCAATCTGGATTTACTAATAGTATATTAATATTTAATCATAAAATTAAATTTATTCTCTATTGCTATGAGAAAAGAAACCCACTGATATTAGACATATTGCATCATTTATGATATTGAATAAGTCTACAGGAACCGGTTTTAATATTGCAGTGTCTGCAAAGAAAGAGTCCAACAATTTTAAAAGAGAGAGATTTAAATGTTTAATGCTATTGTTATTAAAGACTATAACATGCTATCTGATATGATTAGCCTGTATTTTGTAAAAAAGGCACTTAATAAAAGTGGTTCTAACAGCCATATATGAGTTGTGTGATAACTATTATTATGCTCACATCAAATGCTGTGTTTCCTACAAATTTTCCTAAACAGTGATCAAAATCATTGTTGAAAAGTGCTTTCAGCTAGCTCAAATATGAAAGACACTACATATAAGTTATACATTTGTGTATTTTATAAAAGAAGCCTTTAGGTCAAAATGTACAAAGATCTTAAAAAATGTCAAGTACATTTAATCTGAAAACAGGTGACAGACAAGGAAACACATCACATCACTCCATTAAATGCAGTGCTAGAACACATGCATTGTACTCTAAAAATCACAAGTGGAAAAGCAAGAATGGGAAGACATAGATGGAGTTCTAACTCTTCAGATTAATTGATGATACCTCACTCATGAGAAAAGGAGTAAAAGAAATGATCACCTGAGAAGAGGAGAGACAAAGTAGTATGAATCAGTGAGCAAACTGAAGGAATTGACTTCGAATAGAAGGGAGAAAAAATGTCACAATCAGATTCACTGAGGGACTCACATTTGTACAGAAAAGCAGGACTATAAGGAAAAACTGATTTTTTTTTTCCTTCTTCTCTATAGCAGGAACAGTTCTTCTGTCCAACTTAAAAAAGCCATTTCTAGTCTATATTCATTTTTCCACAGTCATATTGACATGTAAAATCAGTGAACCATATCTGCAGAGGAGCTGGAAATAAATTGAGATCATCTATAATTTTTTATCTTTTTAATCTTACCCATAAAGCTCTTAACATGTTCTTTTAAATCCCTGGAATATAATCCTAACTGTAAGAATCCCACATCTGTTTCCAGTTTTGCCAGAAATTGTTTCAGCCTCTACCACCAGTAATTTTGACAGTTCTGATGCCCTTTGTATTCTCAGGCTGTCCTTGAGTCATATTTCTTCATCTTCTTAGGGCTGTTGCTCTAGTTACAGAATTGCAGCAATTTTTTTTGTTGTTCTTTAATAGCAGTGTTTGTATTTTGAAATTGTTCTTTAATGACTTTATGCTTGGAAACTCTTTCAAAGCAATAAGTCAAATGCTAATGCTAGCATTAATATAGGGCATAGATTAGCAAGAGGCCCAGAGATAAAAATCAAGCAGCAAGACATAAATCATTAAGCATATTTAGTGTATCTAGATTTTCCTAGATCTTCAAATCAAATTTAGTCAATCAAATCACATCATATATTCCTCCTCATAAATAAATAATACTTCATCTTAAAATGACACCTGCAACTTCAATGTAAAAGGTGTCCTTAAGTCTTTTCCACTGATGATGAGAAACCTTATGGATTCCAGCCTGAATATATTGCAGCATTTATATGTATCATTTATGCCCGAGTGTATTTCCCAGTGTGTTTGGAAATTGTGTATTTGTTGTATTCCATTTAATTTCTTTTTTTAATCTTTTTTAATCTCAGTAGTTGGTTAATACAGGGGAGGAGATGCTTTATCACCTTCTTTTACAGCTGGGGGTGTCCTCACTCAGATGCAAGACCTTGAATTTGGCACTGCTGAACCTCATGAGGTTCACATGCATCCACTTGTTGAGCTTCTCCAGTTCTCTCTGGATGGCATTCCATCCCTCAGGCACGTCAACCCCACCACTCAGCTTTTTGCCATCTGTAAACTTTCTGTAGCTGACTTGATCCCACAATGTCATCTGTGGTGTTCTGGAACAGAATTCATCCTAATATGGACCTGTGGGGACACTACTCATCACTGACCTCCATTTTAGCCCTTGATTTTCTCAAATTGAGCTTCCTTTTCATTTCTGTTATTTCCACTCCATTTTTAATATCTTCTTTAAGCTGGCTTCATCCTAGAACTCTTATTTTTGCACTGCATGCAATTCCAGGCAGTTTTTTCTCAGTTAAATAAATTAAATATTGATAATTATTCTCTCATGTTTTAACCCCATTTGAAAACTAAGCTACCATGAAGAAAATTAACTCTATCTCAGCCAAAAACAGTACATATTTCCTTTTAGATATAACCTTTTTCAATATAAAATTATGTAAATGCTCAAATTTTATTAATTCTGTATTTTTCCAAAAATTAAACTGAATACACACAATTTTGCATGCAACTCACAGTTAGGTACCAAGTTACCTTTGCAGGTCAACTCTTTATCACGTTTTCAGAAAACTAATGCATGCAGCTCCCTCCAGTCTCTGAAAATGAGGAGTAAAATATTGAATCACATTGGGATGTCTGAAAAATGCCCTCTATATTCACAACAAAGAGTTTAATCATATGTATGCTCCATTTACAATGATTTGAAATTGAGTAGAGAAAATCTCAAAGTTCAATTCCTTTAGAAAGTTACCAGAAGGAACCATGTGTCTTAGAAAAGAGTTTCTGAAGATCTGACTAGATCTGCTCATGTTCTTTGAATCCTTATGTGAGATAAGGTTTGTTCCAACCAGCAGTGATAATTTTGATAGTAAACAGATTAGGAATTGGTTTACATGTGCTATTAGTCCCAGCAGGGCTGTACTCTGACAGGCATGTAGGACCTGCTAAAAGCATTACACTTCTCAGCATTCTAGCAGCAAATGGATGTGCATATGATTGGAAATGTTGCAGTAATTGGATGAGTGTGAAAAATATGAAGAGGTATTTATTTGCAGAAGTTAAATGTTGCCCTCTGTGAGTCAGCTGAGAATTGGCAACATCTATTGCCTCTGAAGAAAAATCCTTTGCACTAGATAGCTCTGTAAATCCTCACTGTAGATCCCTCAGTGGCAGAAACTATGCATTGAGTTTTCAAGGTGCAGAATGGCAGAACACATGTGAGATAAATTAATATGTTCAGTACTGCCAGCTATTGCAGCAGAACAAATCACTTCTTTTTTATTCTATCTCCACAGCTAAATTTCCCTAGGAAAGTCTTTATGTAAGATAACAGCCTTCTCCAGAGAGGAAAAAAAAAAAGAGAGAGCTTTCAGGGAAAAGTTCATTAATTTCAACCAGCCTGATGTTCAGTTACATATCTTAATAACAGGACATTTTTGTGGTACTCAAGTCTCACGCTGCACACAAGTACTTTGATTACTTCCTGCATTCTATCACCTGCCCGCTGAGTTTTAAAGATCTTTTAAAATCTATCTCACGCTAGCTGCAGAAGAAAATATATAAGGACATAAAAATTATGTGCAGGTACCCCTAAAACTGATTAATTTGGAAGATGTGCTGAATGAGCACTCAAAATGAACGTTCTACAACTGCTATTTCTACACATTTATGCGCAAATTTGACCACCCAGAGATGTTCTGTACCAGCCTGGGCAGTTCTATATATTTCCAACAAAAACATTTACAAGTGCTCACAGTAATGATCCAATGAAAATAGGAATTGCAGATTGAGGTCTAGTTTGCCTAATTTAGGCACGTAACTTACTTTTAAACTCCTTATCCCTACACTTCTGCTTGAAAATCTCTCCAGTATATCTATGTCTTTCTCAAATCATGAGAAGTGAACTGTCTCAAAGGTTCCATCTTCACTTTGGTCTTTCCCAAAAAGCACACGCACCCCAGGCAAACTGTCCATTTTGCCCTAAGTATCCTCAAGTCTGTCTGGTACTGTTAGATGTAGTTACTATATCTTTCTTTATTTCAGTCTGTATGAAGAAAGCGTAAGGGCTGCGTTCAACCACTGCTGGGGTAGTTGTTTTGTGACGTGTTTTTGGGGCATTTAAGGGTTGCCTTCTTTGAGAAAAATCATTTGGATTTTCATAAGACTATACAGGGCATGGAGAGGTCGGTGATGTCTCATCTTTGCTGCCTGCAGACTGTGGTCCTTGCACTGAATGTTATTCTGGAACTGCAATCATTTTTATCTCAAAGGGAACTATGAAATGAAAAACCCTGGGAATGAGCTATCACACATGGAGTGGGAATGATAGAGGGCCAGATTCTAGAAGCCAAGTTATTTGCTAGTGTAGATGTACCAAATAGTATTTTACAGCTGACATTTCACCAATACTGAATCAAGTGGAATAATTACCCTCAGCATCTTGCTTATAACATTACTATTAGCATGTCAGAATGTGATTTGCCTTGACTTTCATTGTTGACTTTCATTTGATTTTTTTCCACTCCTACTTGGACATTTTCCCTTGTATTTGCATTTACTCAGCTATTCCCAATCTTGTATTGATGAATGTGATTTTCCCCTCCAAAGTGCTGCACTTGACACACAACTTGCTGAATTTTATTTTGCTGATTTAAGATCATATCTGAAAATTATTACAGGAATTTTGAATCTTGATCCTGGTCTCTAAAGCATTTCTATGTCCTATGCTGTTAATTAGTATCGTTCATAGATTTCATACATAATCACAATCCATTTTGTCATCTAAATCACTAATGAAAATATGTTTAAAAGTCTGGAGACTGTAATCTGTAGCTAATTAATGTGCTTATGTTTGTCCAATTTCTCCTTTAACCTCCATCCTGAGAATCCCCAAGGGGCACTTTGGTAATGGCATAAGTATTTAAAGCTTGCATTCATATCTAATCTGGTTCACAAAATTATATTTATGTTACTATACTCTGATTGCTTATGTCCCTGAAGAGGGAGAAGCCTGTTACTTACTGAGTTCTGCATTAATGTGAGTTAGCTGTTCTGTCACTAGTTTTGCATTCCAATTTAGAAATAGGTAATCAAAAGTGGGCTAATGATGCTATATTTTTCTCATATTCTATTAAAAGCACCATGCATTCACTCCACTATATTTATAGAAATCCATGGGTTTGTAGAAAATTGCCTCTGTAAGTTTTATTGTATCAAGTGACCTACTTTTCACCTTAGTCCTTTTGAACACAGCAGATATATTTACTGTCAGTTACTGAGACAAGAAATGTGGTATTGTTTTGTCTAGATCAGCATCCTTTAATGGCCATGCAGTCTATTAAATATCTATTACAGACTCTGGATTTAATAAATGATTTCTAATTGACTAGATGTCAGTGGCAACATTCAAGAAAACTCAGTTACATGGGATTTTTCATTGATTTTCCCTATATTAGAAAATTAAATGTCAGCTACCATTAATTGCATTTTCACAATATAAATCATACTGCAAAAGTAACTGCTAAGTGAAAGCACTTCTAGCCTAACGTGCTAGAAAGTATTTTTTTTAATTAACCCAATATATAAACAGTTATTACAGTTATGTGTCTCTGTGGGTCAAATTGATGTGAATGCAATTGCAGTCTATAATACAGAACCATTTGCAGGCTTCTAGAAAAAAAATGCATTCAGAGTTATATTTTGTGCTTGCTTATCCTTATACACTGCACTGTCTGCACCCAGCAGCACAGAAGTTGGTTAATCCATGGTTTCTAGTTCTTAGCTACAAGGATGGCACCACCCCTTACATCAGCTTGCACCTCTGTTTTCCATGACTCAAAGACAGAACTGCTAATTTATATTGTCTTATAAGTATACACATATCTACCCGGGCTATTACTGCCATTACTAAGGAGGGTTTGATCCAGAATAAAGTTTGAGTCTGTGACACATATATTCCTTACCACTGAAGATCCACAGTTCAAATGTGTTGGTGCATCTTTCCTGGCTGTCTGTGTCTGCATTTGTGTGATCAGACCATCATGATCATGTTTGCTTTCTGCAGGTGCGATTCCACGGATTTTCTTTCATGTGATCACATTTACCATGCCAAATCAGTCTGTATGATCCTAGTGAGATGGTATCGGAAGTGTGGATGTGAAAATTCATTTGACTATGCACAATTTACAGTAGTACTAGAAGTTCTTATGCCTCTGTAGGGAAAGAAAAATCCTTGACCTTTCTAAAGCATGTGATGTGCCATTCAATTTCCCTGCATCTGATTGATAAGCAAGCAGGAAGTTATATCTTTGCCATGGCAGACAAGCATAATTAAGCAATAAGGCAATGGAAGTACTTGTGATTATCTTAGGATGCACCTGGGAGCTGCCTTGTTGCTATTTTAAAGCATCTTTATGTGAAGAGAACTGTATTAATTTCTGCTGAGAAAGATAAACTTGGCAGTTTGGAACGCTCATGAGCAGCAATTTCACTTGTGCTTTACAGAGAGTGATGTGGTGCGTTCACCCCAAACAATTAGGCTTCTCCTTCAGCAGAAGGAAAGATGGAGCAGGTTGTAAACATTTAATTGACAGTTCAGACCAAGAAAAAAAAAAAAAAAAAGAAAAGAAAAGCACAGCCCCTCCTGCAAAACAATTATGCTTTGGCTGACTTCCAGTGAGTGCAAAACTTACATTTTTTACCAGTTTAGAATAAAAATATGTTGCCTCCAACACTTGATTTTCAGGGAAGACATCTCTGCATAATTAATACTATTGCATCCACATTCTAATTTATGCATTTTAATTATATCAAAGGCCTGGTGAATAATTAATGCTAGAAAAACAATGGGTCTGAAGCATAAGCTGAAAAGTATCACTTTTTAATAGGCTCTGTAAATTTAAATAACTAATGAAAGCTATTTAACTATTTGATTGTGAGAATATTTCTCCCTCATACAATCAAGGATTAACTACCATAATTGAGCAGACTCTCAAGTGGAGAAATGTTAGCTCAAGTTAGTTATTTTCTGAGTGTACTATAATATATAGATCCATCTGAGCTATTTGCTTGCAGGAAAGAGATTTATTTGCATGTTTCCCCTCTGGGAGGAACTGGCATATGATTGGTATCATCTATAAGATGCAAAATCAAAATTCTGGGCACCATGTTCCCCTTTGACCTCCTGTCTTCAAGTAGGTCAGTTCATGCAAGTTTCATGGGTAGATTTAGAATTTAATCTAAAGAAATAGAAAATAGAATTTATTATCTTTGAGTTCAGCAATCTGAGAATTAAGGATGTAGGCCAGGTTAGTAATTTAGAGCCTTGCAGTTGTTGGAGAGAGATAGAACCTCTGGAGAATTTAATCTCATCCTAAAATGGGTTTTTGAAATAGATGGGATTAATAACCCTTTGGCAGTCTAGCATTTTTCTGTTTCTTATAGAAGAAGCTTAGGATACTGTCTTACCCATATACCTATAAGCAGCCAAGTTTAGATGAAGTTAATCTCACCAGCAAAGGCAGCCTATAAAACTATGGTGTAAAAAAGACCTACTCACACCAATCTGAGGGTGTAAAGACAAAAACAAAGGCAAAACAGAAGGGCTCACAGCACAGAGCTGTGCAAAGTTCAGTGGGTCACACTGGCAGCCAGCATTGCTTGCTTGGCCAACTCTCAGGTTTGAATTGTGTCACTCATTAAGAAAGTCTTTCCCCTCTGAAGGGTTCAAAATGTACATTTATATTAATCTGCCATACCCAAACACCATCCTCCACCTGCTCTGGTCCCTGGAGCTGTGCTGGGCAGTGTGAAGTGCTAGGAGCAGGCTGTCCCAGATGTGCTGCATGTCCTGGCTTTTCTGTTTTCTGAGTTTGTCACACAAAGAGTGCATAGGGACAGCTGACAGCACTGACTGCATAGCATGGGAGAAAAAAAAACAACTAACTGCATAGCATGGAAAGCCTGGCAGCAGAAAGTACTCATTTCTTTAGGAGAGTAAAATGGAACAGCAAATGATGAATTACTGCAATCCCTGGCAATATATTACATACACTCAAGAAATACCAGCTTGTCAATATGAATATAAAATGAATAGCTTCTACCAACTTTTTTGTTCTTGTTTTCCATATCAGAAGTTTCCACTTCAATGCAAAATGTTTAAGGAAGTGTCATAATAACAATAACAGTATATTACAGGACTTTCAAAAGAAAAAAGATTGACAAAGGCTGTTGCCAATTTTGCATATTAGGCCTTTCATTTAAGTCCTCAGTGACTTTTGGTTCCTATGCTAGAAATTTTCTCTTTTTACCTAATATTATGTATTGAATTGAAGTATTTGACTCCATAGCACTCACTTGTTTCACTGAGGAGATAAGGAAGGCAACTATGTAGGAAGGAGTTTTTTCCCTGTTTTCAGCTGTTTGCATGAGCCTGGACATGTGCTCTCCTCAGTGGCTGTGGTCTGTGTAAAGCAGGCAGGAGTTACTTTCATTTTGGTTAGGCTGGCTGGTGTGTCCCTTCATGCAGGGGTCAGGAAGGACAGGGAGGAGCAGAAAAGGTTCTTGCAAAAGTGGCTCTGCTCCAGGGGAATCTCACCCAGCCATAGCAATCTGCTGCCTGGCCCCAGTGAATATTTCATAGAAGTCAAAAAGCTGAACACAGGGAAATCTGCTGTAGCATCAGATTAAACCAGTTTATTTCTTGTAAGCAATAGTACCTGAAAGAGCAGACAGATACTGGGGCAATCTGGGGCTGGTGTCAGAGTCAACAGGCTGGTACTGGGGGCTAACTTGTTCTTCAAGGCTCAGCTTTCCTGCCAGCAGCTAGGCAGTATCCTGATGACATTCCTCTGCACCCCATTCCTCTCCACTTTTTTACTGCAGAACCTACAATGGGTAGTAAGAACAATTCCCCAAGAAACACAACTCTTTTATTGAATCCTGTTTAAGGAAAAAACCTCATTATCCTGTTTGGGATGGAGTGTGGTGTTCCAGCTGTGCAGTGCTTGCAGGGTGGCTGTTGGAAAGAGTTCATGGTCTCAGCTCAAGTGCCTCCCTTTGCTTCTGCCTTTGCAGGACTATGCTGAGAAGGAGAAAGCTGCAGCTAAGGCCCTGGAGGATGTGAAGGCTAACTTCTACTGTGAACTATGTGACAAGCAGTACCACAAACACCAGGAATTTGACAACCACATCAATTCTTATGACCACGCTCACAAGCAGGTAAACCTGATAAATGTCTTGCATGTTACGACGGTTTCTCTTCCCTCCTCATTGACTGTGGGAGGTTTCTAAATTCACCCAAGTAGAAGACAATTCATCATTTGATGTTTTCAACTTTAGCATGCTACTTACCTCTAAAATAAAATAAAAAACATTCATTTTAATCACAATTTCTTTTAAGCTATTCTGACTAAAAGACTCCAGCCTTAGTTTTAGATACATGCCTAATACCGATGTCCGGACTTAATTTGATATATTTAAATGTGTAATTATGTAAAAGCTCCTGGCAGGGGAAAGGACCACTTCCTCAAATGACCTCTTTTGACCCTCCCAGTCACAGAAGAGCCTCTATCCTTCATGCTTTTACCAGAAGGCATATGACCATGCTGTTTCAAGCTGGTTGTGCTGTTTCAAGAGCAGAAAATAATTTCTTTTTTCTTTTTTTTAAAAAAATGTATCTGTTTCTGGAGTTAAAACCTATGTCTCATAATTTTTCTCATGTGAAATACATTTTGCCTTGCACACAGAACACAGATATAAAATAATCCCTAATGAGATGTTGGAATCCTGCAAAAAGATAATAAATACTAATTTTTTATCACTTTTTTTTATCAATTTTATCACATTTGTGTGTGGTAGGTCAATTCTACCCATATGTGCCTATTAACTTTATTTCTTGCATCCCAGTTTTCCTCCAATTTTAGCAAAATCCGAATTTCAGTTGGCAATATAGAAGGAAAATGCAACCAATTCATATAAACACTTCAGAATTTAAAGAAAATGGTTTGCAAAGTCCAGGAGCGAACATTTCTGAACCTCTGAAGTGAGGGGCCGCATCTGCTGACCTGGCCTGCTGAGCACATGTAGCTGGATTCTGTAGATGGATTATTTTCTCCTGTTTTTACAAGTGCTTGCATTTAAGTGCTCGCGTATTGCATGCATCCAAGTTGCAAGGGAATCTGTGTCCTCTGTGTGATCACACTTGTGGGTTCATAGGGGTCAGGAGCTACCTCAAAAATATGTGAAACCTTTAGGAGTTGCAGGTACTTCTGACAGAGGATTAGAAATGGTAATGTTGAATAAAATGAGCAATGCTAAAGGCAAAACTGCTCGCTCTCCCTGAAAGCAATCTTATTGTCTTCTGCAGTATCACAGAGCATGTAAATCACCCTGGAATTTTCTGTGTGCATCTATCACAGCACTTCATTAAAAAACTGCCTGAGGTCTGCCCACTTATCAAATGCTGAACTATCCTGCTGAAGCACCCCAGTCAGCTACCCATGGGTAATAATGGGACTCTTTTGTCCCATCACTCCCAAACAAGAGTTATGCATTTATGTATCAAATCAAAAGCAATTCCTCTCATCGCCATTCCATTAATTAATCCATAAAAATGTTTATAATAATACAAAACAAATGCTTTTCCAGATCTTAAACCTGTGACTCTAATCCCTGTAAATCCCCATTTGCTTCACAAAAGATCTTTTCACCCTTCAGCTGTTTTTTTTAAGTCATCAGAAATGCATCTGAACTCAAATGGAGTCATTTGTGTTCTTTCCTCTTCACACACTTCCCCTACATAAAGCAGTTTATGCTAAATCAAACAGCCAGCTTCATGCACCAGCTATGATTAGGTTGTTGGGCAGGGTGGTTTTGGCAGGTTTCTGTTGCAAAAGGGCTTGTTTAAGCAATAAAACTCTTCTTAATTTTCAGATAAATTTACTGCTTTAAAAGCTGCCAGACATAGTGCTAGAAACTGAGTCTGCACAGAAATGCGCGACACATACAGAATATCAACTGGCAGTGCTAGCTCACCTCCTCCTGCCCTTTCAGATGTAGTTCAGAAGCTCAGTTAGTGCAGGATTAGCTAGCTACCCTCCTGATGTGACAGGCTAATTCAGTCTCTTTTCCCCTCTCACTTCTTACCTGGTTAGCCAAGTCTGGGAAAAGCTTTAGTTTGTCTCTAGGAATAGTGTGGATGCACTCTTTTCTCTCTGACTTTTATAGTCAGAAAAGCCTCTGTTCTTCATGCTTTTATTAGTGTAATCTTAAAAAAAGAGAAAGGAAGTAAAAAAGCTAATTTATGATTTCCTGTGGGTTTAGTTAGCTTAGTTTCAAAATGTTTATTCTGGGAGGGACATTAGCCACTACAAGAGCTTCTTCCTCTGAAGGTATATTTTCTGTTCCCAACAGTAATTTGAGGGTAGTTTTATTAATCTGCATGGATATGTTCAAAACTTCATTCTTCTAATGGAGAGTAAATTAAAATGAGACACTCTTTGCATCTCAGTAACAATACAGTATAGTCCTCCCATGTGATTTCCCATTCAAATGCTACTACTTCACAATTTGTATTAAAGTGGGAATGATGTTTAGAGAAGATAGAAAGGCAGAAAAAAGGATATTGCACTGAGTCCTTAATCATGTCTTTTGTTTGTCTTCCAGAGGAAACAGATTTCATTCAGAGAATTGTGGCTTCAATTTCCAAATATTATGGTTTCATAAAACTAATTTTGCAATCCATTTTCTTATAGACGATTTCAACCAGTTGTTACGGCAGGAAGTGCTGAGTGCTGGACCTTGCAGTTGGTACCAACCATTGCCCTCCTCTCCTCAGAGGCTGCAAAATGTTATGATGGCAGTCTGGCCTTGTTTGCATAAATGGCCTTTCTGCTGCCTTTCTGTGTTAGATTTTTCTAAAGCAGTATACTCAGAAATACTTTGTCTCTCTCTGCTTGCTATGTACCTTCAAATTTATAGACGTAAAAATATGATATATGTGAGGTTCTAAACCTCCGGTGCTTTTGACGCACCCTTCGTGCCAGGTTATCGCTAAACAATTAAAGCAGCTAATAGTTGCTAAAAAGGTTATTTATTGTAAAAGCTCATCAGTCTTCAAAGGCACAGTCATAGACATTAAAGTCCATGCTAAGTTTTAGTATAAAGTCCCAAACAAAAGCAGGAACTGTCCCCAGGGGTCCCAGAGAGGTTGGTGCTGCTGCTGGAGCTCCTGTCTTCTTCTTGGGTGTTGGAGATGCTGGCAGGAACAGCAAAGCAAAATAGAAAAAATGGCAAAGCAATGGCAAAAAGCACTAACTTTCTCTAATACATAATCTTATATAGGATTTTTCCAACAAACTAAGGTGCAAATTCTGACCACTTTCTCTCAACCTGTTAGAATTCTAATTTCTTAACACGTATAAACTATGTATATGAGCTATCTTATTTTATCTGAAAAATGTGAGCAATATTCTCACTGGAGTTCTATTATGTCTAAGTACTGTTACAAACTGAGCTTCTAGAGCCTGCACTGAAAACAATAGTATGTTTTTCAACCTTCACTAGAAATTGTCCTTCTACCCTGATATGTGGACCTTTTACTTACTGAAAGCACTACAGCTCACATTAAAGCTTACTTACTGACTTACTGACTTACTGACTTACTTACTTATCCTAAAACTCAAACTTGCATCTAAACTTATATTCAAACTTCATCTTTTACCTAAACTCCCATTCTATGTGTGGGTTGCTTGACATGTTTCAATCCATCCATGGGCTTTAATTCAATTCCTGCACTCTGGCTTCTGCCTGAAGGATTCAGCAGACCCTTGTCTCACTGACTCCAACAGATATATGTGTACATGTATATGCATAAAATTTTGGCGGACTGTCAAAGATCAATGCCTACATCTTCATTATCTTCTAACATTGTAATGACCCTGGAGGGTTCTAATATTATTTATCTTATTTTTGAGTTACATTGTCTCACTATTAAGCCATTCTTATCCCTTTGGTTGTCTTGTCAGCATTACTCTCAACATCTTCCCTGACACAATACCATAATTTTCATCGATATTACCTGCTATTGGAAATTAATTTCTCTCAGAACACTGCTGGATAAAGTGAACACGGGAAATCTGTCTGATTGGAAGTTTGCACTCCCACCCAGCTTTACCACAGCCCTCTGCTGTTAAATCTGATTCTTAACAAAGCTGGGACAGGAGTGTGAGTGACTGTCCTGGAGAACCTCATCTTTCATCCCTGTACAGCCCTGTGCATACATCTCTCATTGGCCCACCATATATCAGCTAACCCACTTGAATTCACAGCTGTTTACTTTGTGTTTTTTCCTATGACTTTGTAAACTCTGGGGCAGCAGTCACATTGAGTAGCCCATTTGATAAATCTGCAGTTTCTCTCCTCAAGCAACAAGGTGAAGGACACTTGCTCTCTCTTGCTCTGCATTCTCTGCAGCAAAAGTTAGCTGCATCAGAACAGTGCCGTGGCTCTGCCAAAGCCATCTGAACACTGAAAAGCACAAGGGTCCTGGTGTGAATTCATTCAAAAGTGATCAGGATATAGATAACCAAGATAGGCTGCTATGGAAAAGTAATATGCGTGTGAGTAGGCTAAGCTGAAAATAATATATAAGTGTAGTTATTTTTAACCATGCTGTGTGCCTCTTTAAAATGAAGCTAAACCTGAGCAGAGATGTCTACTTGGTTGACATTATTAAATGGAATCTTTTAGTCACTCCAGTTCATGCGTGGTGTTCATTCATTCAGTTAACATCAAAGTAGTTAGAGCTGTAAATTTTTTGTATAAATAATCCTCAGCAATCAGCAAGGCTTTTGATGTCAGCAAATGAGAAAATCACAAATCTGTTCCATATACTGCAATATAATAATTGTGAGGATGATAATAATAATAATAATAATAATAGAAGTAAGCAGTAAAGAAAAACAAGACTGTATTGCCATCTTGGGGTTTCTGATGACAAAGCAAGTATTTAGTTTTGTTGTCAAAATGTAGCCATACAGTTAAATGCATCGTGTTGTCTCATATGTTAAAAAATACACAAACTAACAAAAACCTATAAAAACACCCCACAACATAAATTTTAGTGTCCTTGAAGTAGACAGTGCTAAGTAAGTGACCAGAAGTTTTGGTCTCCTCTATTTTACATGCACATACCTGTATTTTAGTATTTATATCCATGCATACTAGCATTTGGTTGTATTTTTGGCATGGGAGCCTGATTTAGTGTGTACAGCTGTTGGCACTTACTGTTAAGCCTTTATGGTTCTTGTGGATTTCAACTCTCATTCAGGCAGAGATTTAGCTCCTGTTAAACATCAAAGCTAGCAAATATGCTTACATTTTAGCTAGCATTGCTGCTGCCACCCAGAAAACACACTGATAAGCTAACTCAGAGAAAGCTCAAGGAATGAGTTTAAATGCTGAGATCTTGTTAGTTCGTCTTGAGGGTGTTTCTTCCAGCATCTCCATGTTCATTGGAGGAAAAGTAAGTCGCATCTTTTGGCTCCAAGGTAAACCTGTATTATCCAAGCAATTTTCATTTGGAGGAAAAAGAACTGGTTTGGCAATATCTGAAGAATTTGACCTTGGAATCTGGGAAATTAGGCAAACATACTAAGAAACCTTCTTGTGGACAAAGGAATGCATATTTAGCTGTAAGAACACACTAATCACAGACAGGACTGCACCAGCACGATGGTCCCCTACTATATGTGCTTGTGTAGTCTCTGGTTTTTTTTCCTTGATACAAAGGGAACTACTGTTGCTCTGGTGCTCCCATGTGGACAGGGCTGAGGTCCTTCCCCGCTCCTGTACCTCTGCACCGGGACTCTGGCCTTTATAGTGCTGACCTTTTAAAAGCAGGACACTGGCCCTGACTTTGTAGGGCCAGGTTTTGCACATGGGGTCTGTACTCTGTGGCCTCCTCAGGAAACAACCTGAGCAGTAAAAAATCTCTTAATTTCTTGCTTTCAGTTAGCAAGTGGTGCTGTCTGCAGTCACCAGAATTCTGCTCCTGTAACTCACAAAAAATCACCTTGGTTTGATGCTTGACAACAAATACATCCATACCTGTAGCAAAACGTTCTCATTCCTCACATGTCTAGTAAGATTAAAGCAAAGAAGTCAAACAAGAGAAACAGTAATATGGTGCTAGATTCCCCCAAACAGCTGGTTTATAAATGGACATGAGGTAATGCAAGAATTTTGTACATCGTAGTTACTGTCCTATTTACCAATGCATTTCCATCCTCCAAAACAACTATCACATACACAAATTGTTATATGTGTGCAATTTAGAGGGTTTGAAATTAGGCCTAGTCCTGAAAACTGTGAACTTTCTAAGAGGTAGCCTTATAAGCAGCCCCCTGAAAATATTAAAATATTTAGATGTTTAAAATGAAGGATGCTTATATGTTTTACAAGAGAGGGGTGTTAGAGATGGAAGTTATTACTATTTCTATTTTCCGTCTCCAGAATATTTGCCATACATATCTTTAGTCAGATTGGATGCTTTTGACACATACCTCAGAATATTGACATTATGATTCAATACAGTCAACAGTTTTGCATAATTTTTCCACAAAGTATTCTTTAATTTCAGTGAAATGCCTGGTCATTTGTAAATTTAGACAAATCTATTACCAGTTTATATTTTAACTATATCCACTATGCAGTTATTTAGAATGATCACCTCTTCCAGTATAACATTTGTCAGATACTTCTGATTCTTTGCAACATTTTTTTTCCCTCGAATTCGGGGGTATGGATGCTGTGGGATTCTCAAATGTTACTTTATTTATTTATTAATCTAAAATTTAAATAACAATTTCATTTTCTCTGCTCTATCCTTTTAAACACATCTTTCTCTTCACTTGGAAACAGCATACTCTTGACGTTTCTTGTCTAGCCTAGTTTCTTTTTATATGAAGTCCAAAGCTAAGAGCAAAGAATTTCTATAGTCTGTCCTATCATTTTGATGTCTTTTTGCCTTAAAACCACACTTTTTTCTTGCTCATTGTGAAACTAGCAATTTTCTTGTTGCTTACTTATTCCTGTGCCATTTATTGCATTCTCTAATTTCTGTTATAGATTCACGCTTTCTTAGCTGTTCATCATGCACTGATTTTTCAGAGTATATTCCTGTTCATACTTCCCAAAATTATTCCTACTCTGACTGTAACTGTTCCCAAAGAGCAAGTTTTTGATAGTTTCTTGCTGAATAGTTATGCTTTTCTCCCACTGCCTTTTCCATAATTAAACTTTAAAATTTTCTCACTCTTTCAGAATTTATTCATGTGAACTAACTAATTTCATTCATCATTCTTTTATCTAAATTAGTTTTGATTATGAACTAGATTACCCCAATGTTACTGGATTGTTAGATACACAACTGATTGTGATGCTAATAATTAAGGTTTACAAACACTGTATTTTAAGAACAAGCTTTGCATTGCTCTTGGTTACAGGGCTGAAATGTTGTTTATGGATCACAAGCTTTAGCAAATAGCAGTAAAAAATACATAGCGTTTTCAAAGTCAAGAATAAAGAAGTCAGAAGGCTTCAATGCTTTTGGGACACCCTAAAGTGATACTTTCATGTATCTGCCCTTTAATGAAATCTTTAATCTGTGGTTGCATGTTGTTTGCACTGGGGAAACGTCCCTGACCCAGTGCTGAAGATGGACTTTAGAATTTAATCTGTTTTGTGCAAGGGATGCAGCTGCTGCCTGCTAAAGAACGGATGATGCGAAATGAGGGGGGAACAGAGGGAGAACAAGTGGGTTTGGGAAGCAATTATGGAAATAGGTGTGGACAGAAACTGCAAGAAGAGCAAGGCATGGAAGAATCTCTCAGAAATTAGAAGACAAGGGAGAAGAAGGAGTTACAAGAGGAGAAAAATCAGTAAATGAGGAAAATACCAGGATAAAGCACAGCTGGAAGCTCTCAGTGGCAGCCACTTAGCACCACCAATGTCTGCCATGGCATTTAGGGGTGAGGAATTGGGTGAATAGGCCATATTTCATAACTCTAATTTTGTTAAAGAGAGTACCATGGATATTGTATTAGTGCAGTGTTGTATTGAAAATAATACAAAAGACTTACACAACATAAAAAATGGCTGGGGTCTGGAAAAAAAACAAAGAATGGAATGTATAATGCCGTTTTCACATACATTTTCATCTTTTACTACTGCTAGATAATATAAGACCACACTTTTCTTGTCCTGAATGCTTCTTTCTGTTATTTAGACACAGAGAAATCCTGCCTTTCAAAAAACATGTTTGCATCAGAGCTGCTGTTCTCCCGAGCACCTGCAATCCAGCAATTTTGAAATGCTGAAGTAGCAGTTCAGGGGAACAGTTCAGGGGAGCAATCAGGCTGTGTCACACACCAGAAACTAATGCAAATAAAGGTAACATAAAGCAAAACAGCATTTAAGTACAGGAATAGTGTACAAGAGATGCACAAAAGCAGAACATAAACAATATGATTATTCCATGGCTTCACTGAACTAAGAATATATATTTTCCCGGTTTGACATTTTCTTAAAATTAAAGCTTGTTTTATAATTTCATGCAATATTTTCTTAAATGGCATGAGGGGAGGCTTGTTTTTATAGGTCTGCTACACAGAGATGCTCTCACTGCACACCAGAGCAAGTGCATGTACCAGAGTAGCTTGAGAGAAGCAGAAGCAGAATTATCAAATACCACTGAGCACACTCCGTGATCAGGAGTGACTCGAGGCAACACAATCCAGAGAAATGTCACCAGAAACAATTCTTTATTATGAACTTACCAGTCTGTGCAGATCAGCGAGCTTTATAGAGAACTGTTAAACCTGCTGCCCTGCCAGTGCTTTGCTGCTTTCTTATTACCCAGTGATAAAGTAAATAAATTGCCAGTATTCATCCTTTTTAAATTGCATGTTATTTAGAATAATGAGATTCCTTTCATCATTAGCCCTCGAAAAAAATGTTCCTGCAAATAATGCAGAGCTTCTTTTAAATTTAATGTCTTGATAAGCTAAATTTTTAAATGCTAGAATGCTATGGAATTACATTTGGTGTTCTTTAGAATGGATGCTAATTAACATGTAAATTAGCAATTTAACCCTCTTTAAATTGGAAAAAAACCCCCATGGGACACCTAATTTCATAGTTGTTAATGATAGTCCAATGACTGCAGAATTTTCTTAAGCATTTCATTATATATGGAATTAGAAAAGTACACTATAAGATTTTTGGCATTTAAGACATAGCAATAACCAAAATGTCAGTTAGAAGTGCTTTTCATTAATGCCTGTGTTATTGTTCTTTCCATTCATCTCAGATGATATACTTTTTAATTACTAAAGTTTTAAAAGTAATTTTCCTAGCAGGAGGAATGGTTGATGCAGTATAATGGATAGCTTATTAAAATAAGCAAGGAATTGTATGGACTGCATTTGTAACAAAACCAAAAAAGATCATGCCAAACTATAGAAAAATACAAAATTACCCCTCAAAAATCATTTTGGATTTTAATATTGTAGAATAAATCCTCAGAGCATGAAGGAATACATTCTTCTTCAATTATATTTAGACAGAAGATGCAGTTAACCTGGTGGAAACTTAGCATCTCTGGTTCAAATGATTTCCCATTGCCTCAAACTTTACTCCCATTAAAAATACAGACAAAGAAAAAGATCACAAAACTAAATTAATTAAAACATTATGTTATGACTTTTTCAACATGGCAATGCTAACTCAAACCAAAACCAAAGAATTAAAGTAAAAGATTTCCTAAAACATTCCATTCAAATTAAATAAAATTGACCAGGTCATACTTCTTTATCCTAGTACAAAAAAGAATTATCAAAATCAACATATTCCTCTATGGTTCTGAGTTCTGAAGTGCAAATAGATGCAGAACACAGAATATTAATTAAATGAGCCAGGCATATAGCAACTAAATATTTATGTTTAGATTATTATTCCCTGTTAACCTTTAGGGCAGCTAGACTCAAGTTGTGCCTGTATTATTTATTAAATAAGATGAATTATGTTGGGGGGTGTTGTCCTTTTAAATATCTCTGTATTCAGGGATACAGAATGTTTCCACCTTTTAATACCAGCTATAAGGACAGAAGAAGCAGAATAAATAGCATGTTTGTGCTCTACTTCAATGCAAAATGTTACCATCCATGTGAAACTGCTCACCATGAATTGACAAGAACTGGGCAGGACTGAACACAGAGGTGCATTCTATTCCCTGTGGCAGCTCCAGAAGACTGGCAAATATTACATAATTCTGTGTATAGGCCACACACTTTGCACAGTTGGTTGGGATTTTTGTGTTAAATCAGTAGATCTGAAAATCCTGGTATCATTTTAAGGTCAGGGTCCACAGGATCTACAGTGAGGTGAGAGAGGCAAAGCCCTGCCAGATGCTGAGGTTGGCTTTGATGACCGTGTGCTCACAAGCACTGGAACTCTTATTTGGGGAATGACTTTTAGATTAAGGTATTATTCAACTAGATTAAGGAACATGTTTCACAGGATATGCCACAGATGTACATATATTACCTGAGGCAGCCCAGTGCCATAATCAGCTTTTTGGAAATACAGCAATTAGCTGTCAGTGCAAAATGTTAAATGCTCACAGAAAAAAATTACAGTAATTTCTTTTGACTAAAATTTTGATCGAAACCTGGAAGTGCACCTTATAAACCAGTGCGCCTTATATATGGACAAAGTTCAGAGATTTTCCAACCCGGAAGTGTGAGCCACGGCAGCTGCGCGGGGAGAGCCGGCAGTGGATCCTTGATGCAAGAAAAAGATGTGCCTTGTAGTCCGGTGCGCCTTATATATGGACAAAGTTTGGAAATTTGCCAGGTTTGACAACCCGGTGCACCAAGTCTGGTGCACCTTATAGGCGTGAATTTACTGTACATTTCTCTTGCCTTCTGCATAAATTTTGAATTTACTGATAACTTTCCCTCACCTGAAAAAATGATAGTATAGTAATTTCACAATTATAAGCCGCACCTGATTGTAAGCTGCATGTCGGGGTAGCCAGGTAGAGCACGGGATTTGTCCATTCAGCCGCACCTGAATATAAGCCGCACTTTTTTTTTCCTTTTTTTTCTTTTTAAGCGAGGATCCATGTGTGACAAAGTAACATATTCGTAACAGAATCACTGTTTGGTGTCAGGTGCTCAAGTTGCAAACAGTTTTCATAGACCAGCAAAGCCTTTAAAGGCAGCCCCACGTGCCCTCCTCGGCTGGCTCTCACTTCCAGGTTGGCATTTTGCTGGGATTTGTCCATAAATAAGCCGCACCTGATGATTAGCTGCACTACTGGGGTAGGCTGGATTCCTCAATGAAAAAGGTGTGACTTATAACCATGAAATTACTGTACTTTTAATCCCATTGACATACACAAAGTATATCTGGCAGTATAAACATCTGTCTAGAATCTGTATCTATTGTAGTTCTGTTCATTTTCAAAATGCATGCACCTTCCAAGCAGTAATTAATATGCAAGAATGTAGCTGAACAATTGATTCCTGTGGAGCTTTAAGTCATGCTTATCAGCTATGTTTGTGTTCAAGGAACCTTACAATGTGTCTTGTACATCTTTAAGGGGCATTCCTAGCAGAAACAAATATTTTAAAGCAAAATAGAAACATATCTGTGCATCACCAAGACAGCAGTAAAGAGGGTGAGATTAGTAGCTTCTTATCATTACTTAGTTAAATGCATTAATTAACATATTTTAATAGATCTCTAAGGGAAAAATAAAGGAGGTAACAGACTGATCGTAATTTCACATTTTTAACAACTTTATATTATATTTTATATTTATATTTATATTTATATTATTTATATTTATTTCATCAGAAGCCATTAAAAAGACAAGGGGTCTTTAAGCAAACTCTTAGATTAAATTTCAAGGGAATAAATAAAGAAATGTAAGTGATATGCATGTGAATACCAAACAAACATACTAATGCAGGTGATGGAGCCGTAAAAAATATATATATTTATTGAAAAGAAACCAGACCAAAACCAAATCAAACTAAACCAAACTAAACACTAACTTTTCAGGAAATGTTTTTAGAGTGGAATGGTTACTCAAGAATGTGATAAGGTCAAAACTATAATTCTTATAGAAGATTTACATCATTTAGTTTCAATCAATATGAAATTGTTCATAAAGGTGGACATACTTTGCTTCAGCAGTGTTACTTTAGAAAACTACATTTCAAAATTTCTTGTTAGGTATGTAATAATACTTTAATTAATTACAGCACAACCACACCTTTTGTTTTTCATTCCTGAGATACAGAAATGATAAAAATCGCAATTTAAGACTTTATGTTACATTGCTCTTTAGATGCATTAACATCAAGCCACTTGATATTTTCTTTTTTTGTATTTTTATTCCAAATTTTATTCTCTCACTAAGACTAAAAAGTAAAGAAATCCCAGATATTAAAGTTTTCTGCACAGCAGAAATTCTAGTGCTTTAACAAGTGTGTTAGTATAGAGGAATTGACAGACATCTCCTGGAAACCTGTGACATACTTTATGCTTATAGTTAGCATTTCTTGGCTTGTTTTCAGCTCATAGCATGTTGATGGATTCCAAGTACTGCTTCCTAAATACTTATGTTGAAAAGTCACATTCCATTGATGTGTGTTTACACTTTCCACTTAGGATCTGTGGTATTCAACAGGGTTGAGTATGAAAAATTAAATCATTTCTGGCAGAAGAAAAACAACGTATGGCTTGTATTCTGAACCGGTGCTGGACCTCCCATCTTAGCCCAGATTGTGTGAATATCAAATCATAATTAATTGAGAAACTATAGAGTAAAGTAATATAATGTTTAGGGGTAAACCAATCCAATTTATTAAGGAACATAATTTCCAGAGGCAAGTGGTCACAGCCCAAAGTCTGAGAGTTCAAGAAGTGTTTGGATAATGCTCAGGCACACTATGTGAGTCTTGGGGTGTCCTGCGCAGGGCCAGCAGCTGGACCCAATCATCTGGCTCAGAATATTCTGTCATTCTGTAATAGTTACCAGTATTTGCATACACAAATGCAATGAAATTTTCACCTTTCAAAAGGAATCCAGAATACTCAAATTGATCCCATCTTTACTTCAAAGCAACATTAATTCTTGTCATCTGCTCATAATGTCCATCTTTTCTGAGTTCCATGTTACTTTTATAAAATTTGAGTCTGACTTACACCAAACATTCAATTCATTGGCATAATCTTGGCTCCCAATAACCTGTGTCAGATTCTGATTTCCTTCCCATTTTGAAATTTAGCACACCATAATGTTAATTTTCTTGGTTAAGAAAAAAATTGAGAAAAAGAATTAAGATTCTGGATTTCAGTTTGAAAATAGTACGAAATTGGAACAGTACACATGTGAAACAACAAATCATAGGCTAACACATCTAGACATAGGGTATATCGGAAGTATACAGCAATTATAGAAATCTTGTTATTTTGGAGAAATGAAACAATTTTTTTTCTTATATAATAATTTTTACAGTTGCAGAATGTCTCTCTAAAAGCTCAACCTATAATGTGTGGAAAAAAAAATCCATTTTTTTCAGAAATTAAGATTATAACATTTAACCCAGCTGCGCTACTCTTTGTCTCCAGAATAGTTTCTAGTATTGTTTTAAATCACCTAGTCTAAAGAATGTGAAACCACTACCATATTGTAACTGCATTGGTGCATTTTTAAGAGGCTTCTTTTTCATTTCAGTACATATACTCACAGTATTTCTCTTTTTTTGAAAGAAAGAAATAAAATTCAGGGGTGTAGGAAAGTATGGATTACTGGGATAAGAAACCATAGTATAAATAAAAGAGCAATTTTAAATTTTACAGGAATGAATATTTAATGGGAGGGAGTAGTAAAGCTTGCTTAACAGGTTCTTTGTGTCAAGTGATAGGAAATAATTTGAAAAGTGACATAATATTTCAGAAAGACTATTAAACATGCTCATGTCTACAAGAAAAACTAGATGTGTTTATATCATCATTTGATATAAGAGTGAATACAGAAAGACATTGTCTATTATCAGACATGGAGCATGGCTAAGATGATAACATTAAATGTTACCTCCCATAACTCCAGAACATATAAATGGGTAAGAAATGTAGTACAGGATCGCCCTCATAAAAGTACATAATGTTCATTTCTACTCTTTTGTCAGGGAGGAGTTTCTAGAATGCTGTTAAAATTTTTAAATTATGGCATCACAGTTGAAGTGTGTCAAATTTCAGCTCAGTGACATGTTGCACACCAGTAAGTTCAGGGGGACAAAATGCAAACCACAAGTTGCAAATACATAATATTTCAAGCATATGGTAATAAAAAGGGAGGTAGATAGGACCAAAATATCTTTGCCTTTATAAACTGAAAAAATAGGGCATTCACTCATCATGGTTTGGTCTTTTTCCATGACACACTGAATTTGCTTAAGAAGCACCTTATTGCTCTTGTTATTTCAGAAGGAACTGCTGTTTAACTGGAAGAGAGATAGATAAGCCAAGCAGAAGCAAGAAAGGACACTAACATCAAAGGAGAGAATGCACAATAATAATGTGAAGCAAAATTTGGAAAATAATTAAATAAACTATAAAATATAGTGAAATCAGTACAATGTATTAAGATGTGTTCTCAGAAGATTGTCTCTGATAATCAAAGGCTAAACAAGACTCTTGAATTATTATCCCTGAAACACAACAACAACAACAGCAGCAGCAACAGCAACAACAACAAAAAACAAACCACAAAAAACAAAACAGAACAAAAAAACCCAAACCAAAACAAACAAAAAAAACCCCAACCAAAACCAAAACAAAAAAAAAATCCCAACATCTGTTCATCTTTTTATGCAAATACCAGAGACTGGAACATAAAAAAAACCACAGAGACTGGAACACAAACTTCTACTTCAATCCCATGCATGAAGAAATTAAAATTAATAGATCTTCCATCTGAATGTGCTGCCCCTGTGAGCCTCCCTTATGACAAGAATAGCCCAAATAAACTTCATCCATATTATGGATCTCTAGAAGTAATAACATGTGCATTAAAGCTGATCTTTAATCTATATGTAATTAGCATTATGTTGATCAACATAGACAAAAAGGAAATAAAAAAAGAGAAACAATTCTATTTAGCAAATGCAAAAAGAAAAAATAATTGCATATATCTGTTTAAATAACAAACAGTAACATACAGTTCTTTTAGGAACTTAGTTTCATAAAGGTGAATGAGCTGGTAAAATGGGCCAGGGAGGAGAAAATCAAACAGAAAGATGTGAGAGAGTAGAAAGAAATTTCAAAGAGCATTTGGCAGATTGTTTAAGAACCCAAATCCCAGAACAGAAAAATACCAAATAGGTTATAAACAGCTAATCTCATTTAGAAGAAAAGTCAATTCTCTCTGTCTTAAATTTATAATAAAGGAGAGAAAGGAAAAATGGATGGTAAATACTATAAATCACAAGTGTAGAAATTGGAAAAGAAGTGATGGAGGAAGTAAAAAGGGCAAAAGAAAAATCTGTAGTCATCAGAGGTGAGGGCAATAAAGTTTTTGAAAATCTATTGAGAACATAAAGTATCTTCTGGTCAAAACTGAAATTATTTACTTGTTAGCAGTGACATTAAAAAAACTATTCAATACAGATTTCTGTTCTATACTTGGAACAAAGCTAGATGTCTTAGCCACATCCATGATGTTTATGATGATTGTGAAGTATCACTTCATAAATACTTAAGAAGGACTTTAAACAACATATTCTAGAAATAAATATTTTTGTCTCAGCTGGTTCAGGACATAAACTCTTCAAATAATTAATTTTGATTTTTAATGAGTCTCAGAGCACTAGAACAAAAAGCATCAAGATAGATGATGCCATGGTAGGATTTACAAAGAATAAATAAGAAAATCTGTCATTCTCACATTAGTGCCAGGGAAAATATTGGCATGACTGATATGGGTCTCCATAAAATGTTGAATAAGTTCAATGTAATTAATTTAATTTATTATGGATTATAAAAAATATCTCTTGTCAAAGTAACTTAAATTCATCAATTTATCTGGATGTCCCCTGTCCTGTGTTAGTGAGAAGTTTTGATTGTATGATTACAAAATTCCTTTGTGGTCTTTTCTGATTAAGCAAAACTGCAAGAAAATGTCATGTATTAAAGCTCCTTTACTTTCAGAGGGCTTTTTTATTTATAGAATTGCTGCTAGATTCCTGGTTACCTTTACCCATTCTGCTGCAGAAGAGCTCAGTCTACTCTGAGCAATACAAAAGAAAGAATATTTTGGTTTAGACTGATTTTTTTTAAAAAGCCGCAATCTATTTTCTACAGATAGTTATTGAAAAGGTAATCTTTTACTTCCTTCATATACTGGATGAGGCTTCTGCTTCAACTGCCTCCAATATCCTTCACACATGTTTGCCCAGTTCATAACTTTTCATCTAAAATTTGGTGACTGTTGCCTATAAGCAAGGTTACATTTATCTCAAGTACATATTAAAATATTTCTTCTTAGTGATGGACTTCTGTTACTGTATGTGGTTCCCAGCCGTGAAAAGAAACAGTAGCATGGCGACTTTTTTATGGGAGCAAGAAAGAGCATTTATTGAAGGAAATCATGGATTTAAATAGTGTACATCGTGGAAAAAATTTACAACAGTTCATTGGACAGAGCAGAAGACACTCCCTTAGACACACACTCCATGAGGCTAGTCACGTACGCTACAGGTGTTGTAATCTTTGTTTTGGGTTTCTGTCCTTGAGAAGCCTGAGAACAAGGCTCGAGTAGCCTGAGAAAAATCCTGGCTGCTTTCTTGGTTCCCAGGCCGACAGACTTCTCCTGTAGAGCACTTCAAAGTCACTGTGCAGTGATTGTGTTGGCCTTTCCTCTATGTAAACTATGAATATAGCACAACAATTTGGAAGAGGATTATCCTTTACGGTCTGTTGTTGTCCACTCAGCATTATCAGAGTTATCAAGAATCAAACTTTACTATACAGATGATTTACCAAACTATGAGTATTGGTCTCACACCAATACTTAACTGTGATGGACAAAAGATTCTCTAACAATTTAAAGTCAGAAAGTGAATTTTTATTCAGCACTGGGCAGCAGCATGGGGTAGCCCTCTAATACGCACTGCAAAATTACAGGTGGTCACAGTCTATTTATTGACAAAAGGGTCAAAAAAATACATGTTCATAATACCAGCCCCTCCCATCCCCAGCTTCCTATGATCCCTGCCCCTGCTTTCACTACCTTTACATTTCCTTCTTGCCTCTTCGTTTGATTCAGCCATGCTACTCTCCTTTCCTCTTACACCAAAAAATTGGTACAACTTCCTTGAAGATCTGCCAGCTTGGTTCTGCTCCCTTGTCCCAGAAGGCACTTTCTCAAGTGACCAAACCCTTGATTCATCCCACTGTGTTGCACTGATGGCAATTAGATCCTAACTTTCCAGAAGAGCAGTGAGATCCAGCTCCTCTGGTTTGCTGTCCATGCTGCGTGCATTGGTGTAAAGGCATCTTAGCTGGGAGGTCAGTAGTGTCTCCTTCATAAAGGAAGACCATGTAGAAATTAAGATAGGCACCCTTAATAATCTCTGTACACAATGAAAAGAAAGAGGTACTTTTCCACTTCACTTTATCCCTCTTGTTTTAGACAGCTGCTTTGAAAACAGGTGATTAGGTCCCTAAAGTGCTTATTTTTTTCCAGTGATTGTGAAGAAAGGCATCTGAAGGCATGGCAATCCAGGTAAACATTTACCTGCACAGGGAAGAACAGAAATCAGGATCATAAATCTGGATAGAAAGTAAACTTAGTCCTGCAAATGCAGCCAGCAGTGAGGATTCAGGTGCTGGGCCAAATAAAGTCACAATTTTAAAAAGAAAAATACACAAACCCCCAGACATTAAGAATGGGAAGAAATTGCTAAATTACAGATATTTGAGCACTGTTATTTAAAGTAGGGAGTGAAGATGCAGCTCCATTAACTCATTTAAATCTCCTAGTGATTCATATCAGAGTTCCAGGAGGAAAAGCATAGATTCAGCAGTTTGTGACTGAGTCTTAGACAGAAGACACAGTGGAACTCAGACAAGTTCTACAAGTAAATCTTTCCATGACAATGAACATTGTTTTGTAGCCTTCTAATACTCTCTGTGGGTGTTTATAAAAAAAAGGGATGGTTTATTTAGATATGGAAATGTCCAGACACATATGTGTATAAAAAAAGCTTAGAAAGAGTAGAACATGAGTCTAAAAAAGAAACATAACTACATGACAACTATATTTGTAACAGGTGAAGGACAGAACACAAAGAAGCTATTAAATAAATCATATTTTATTATACATGCCTGTATTTGGATGCCCAGTTAAGTACCTAATTACGTGAAGAATGCAACTGCTGTGTAAAGCAATGTTAATTTTTAAACATGCCTGCTGAGCTTGGGGCTGTCATTCAGATACTTGCTCAATTGCATACTCTTGTACCCCACCTGCAGAAAATACCTGTGTGCTTGTCAGAAGTCTGGCACAGGTTATTAGTGAAGAGAATCAGGGCTTTGCAGGTTCAGCAGGCAGTCCCATGATCTATCCAGCATAGCTGACAAATTTCATTATGACTTCTAACTAGAGCTCTGGCAGTGCAGCTTTGTTTTGTTTTGCTGATGGGATGTGCAGGGAGAGCCCTTTCTCTCCTCAGACTGTAGAGCTTTTGATTTCTTGGATTTCAGCTCCAGCTGATGAGTTGTCTGCTATGCTTACCTGCATTTCTTTTTCTTTTCTCTACTTCTCTGACACATGCCATTAGAGAGCAAAAAATACTGCTGGAACTCCTATTCTTAGTGTTGGTCCATTTGCTTTTTTGATTATCATCCTAACTGTCAAAGAAATGAAATGGCATTGCTTTGCAGTACTGCACTCCGTAGTTCTTGGTTTCACACTGTTCTTTGTTTCCTTGACAGGTAGAAACTGTTTCTGTTTTTCCTCATGAATGCTTTATGCGTGATGCTGAACAGCTCCTGGTGACAGCCGAAACATAGCAAGTCACCCTAAAGGGCATTTCTCAAATGTGTTTCTCTGCCCTTTCTTCACATTGGACATGTTAATAAGGCTCAGGAGTACCTATGTTTTTCTGTGGAGAATAGGATCTTTACAGCTTAAATATCCCTTCAGTCATGTAAATATTACCTAGGTGACAGAACATTTGGATTTGTTCTGGGAAGAGTCTCTAATTTATTTTTTAGCTTTGGCTGTAATGTATTATTTGAAAAGCTTCTTTCTTGAACTGAAAGTAACAGTGTCTTACATATTCATCTGTTTGACTGTAAATTGCAGACAATGAGGTTGAGGGAATGGAGTGCTATGTGACTGGCCTGGCAAGGGACAAATTAATAGTGAGAGAGGGCACATAAAGGGACAGGTAAGAGCTAAACATGGTGGAGCAACCATTTCTTTCCTATTTCAGAGTCTAGTTCAATGAAATATTAGATGTTGGGCCTAATAAAAACTTTACAGAGAAATACACTGATTTGACAAACTGTAGATAGTTCTGAAGAAATGATTACAGTAATTTCACGATTATAAACCACACCTGAATATAAGCCGCACTTCCGGGTAGCTGGGAAGACCGCAGGATTTGTCCATATATAAGCCGCACCCGAATATAAGCAGCGCCTTTTTTTTTTTTTTTTTTTTTAACTCCACATGGCAGAGGGGGTGGGGCACTCCGGCCCGGCCCCACACAGGCCGGCTTCCCAGAGGCAGGGGCCGGCCAGCATATTTGCAGGCCCCGTTCCCGGCGGTCCCACACTGCTGGCGGCTCCTGGTGGCACAGGGGCTGGCCCGCCCACTTGCCACTCTGCTTGGCCGGCTCTCACTTCCAGGCTGGCGTTTCGCTGGGATTTGTCCATAGATAAGCCGCACCTGAATATAAGCCGCACCACTGGGGTAGGCTGGATTCTTCAATGAAAAAGGTGCGGCTTATATTCGTGAAATTACTGTAAACTTTCATCAGGCACTGGGAAGCATGATGATTCTTGCTGGTTGGTGGTGCACCAGATCCTTGAGCCACTTCCTGGCTTTCTCATCCTCATCCAACAGAGAGTGTGTGTGCGCAAAGCCATCGGGGTAGCTGAGAGCCACAGACCCATCTTAAGCTCCCTGAGCAGATGGCTTGTGGACAGCCCAACTCGCCCTGTCTCCAGATCAGTGCTCAAAGGTGAATGTCTTGGGGTCCATAAGGCTGGGAGCAAATAAAAAACTTCTGCTTTTAGTCCCCCAGCACTTATTTTTCTCTCCCAGATGTAATATGACTTTTTAAAAAATCCCATACTTGAAGGACAGCTGATGTGGCAGTGGTGAGAGATGCTCAATACAGCTTTCCAGAAGTCTTCATAGAAAGAAATCACAGACCTTGTATGGCCTGTTTCCACCAAATATTTTTTAACACCTGTCTGTCATATTATGCCATTGCCACCAACTGGATTCTTTCGTCTTATCTGGACAAAAAAGAAACTCCTCTTTTTAAATGGTGGTTTTCATCCATTTGCTTTGTTGTAATCTATTGGCAAAAGCTAGACCTCTCTCCAGAAAGTAATTCTCTTGAAAATTTATAGTTTTCTTGACCTCTACAAGTTGAAGACTCTGCCTCCAGCCCTGTTTCTCAGAAGCAAGTGCATGCTGGTCAGTGTACAGCTCTGTGCCGGGGCTAGACTGCTCCCCATACCTGAGCTGCAGAAAGCAGTGTTTGCTTTTACAATGCTTGGTCAGTGTTCAATTTATCCTTCTAATGCATATTGGTCTTTTGGCCCTGCTGGAGTGAAACAACAGCATGAGATGATGGCAGTGATTGGGATGTTCATCCTTAGGTGCTGGTGGACAGTCAAGTAGGCACAGATGTTCAAAGACAAGCAGCGGTTTAATATGGCTGCAATGTCAAAACCTTTCTTCAAATCTACTTTGCAAAAACTTCTCCATAGAAAATGTAGTACTTCATGGTGTTGATACAGTAGCTCTGAATTACACAGATGAGCACAGCCATGTCTGGACCAAGAGGAAAGGGAATGCAGCAGTTTAGTTTCAGTTCCAGTTCTCAAAGCTTCCAGTTTGGGCATCCAGCTGAATGCACCAGAGCTCCCTCCCAACTTGTGAACATTTTTCCCCAAAAAACTGGAGAAGCGGGGAAGAGAGAAGGCATTTCTGCCATGGAGTATGGAAGCATGGACTCCTAGAGAGCACAGTGAACTCAGAGACAACTGTTTTTACAGAGGATGCTGTTGACACTTTCTAGTTTACGTCTCCTCTTTAGTTTTCCATATGTTATCAGTAGTGCATGAACAGGCAATAAAGAAATGTAATAAAGACAAAGAATTTTCTCTCTCCAGCAGCAATTACCTGATTTATAGATGAGTGAGAAGATTAAAAAATTGTAAAAATAACTATAAAATATTTTCCTGATCAAATGTTTCAGAGAACCATTCTCTCCTTTGAGAAAATAATACAGCCTTAAAAAAGTACAAAACCAAGAGATAAGTCCCCACATGTCTGTGCATACATATGCAAGTAGAGAACTATAAAATATATTATATATAGGAGCTCAGAGTTATTCCACTATATGACTGTGGATTACATTTCAACAAGATGAATAAAATAAGAAAATGTTGATCTCATTAAATGGTCTCTAGTTTTGTGTCTGTATTTGTACACAACAGAACATTTGTGTATTCATAAGAAACCAAAAAAGCTATCATTCATATGTAGGCATTTATCAGATAAACAGTAGAGGGAAAATTTTATTGTTTTGTTAAGCAAGATTAACATTTTCAATCTCCTCTCACTGTTACAGTATTTTAAGTATACTTTTATTCTTCGTTTACATACTAACTTCATGAGAAGTGAATAAATTGAGTAAGAGGAACTGTATTTGCTATGTACATCTTTAATCTCTTCCGTTTATATTCCTCTCACACAGAGATTGAAAGATTTAAAACAAAGGGAATTTGCTCGAAATGTGGCTTCAAAGTCATGGAAGGATGAGAAGAAACAGGAAAAAGCACTCAAGCGACTCCACCAGCTTGCAGAGTTACGGAAGCAGTCAGAATGGCAAGTTTTTAAATGTTCTATGAGGTTTTAATGCCCTCTTTCCTTCCTTCCAGAAGAAATTTTAATATTTCTACTCCTACACAATGTAATGTACAGGGATTGTGTGTGCTGTAACCTGTTTTCAGCTGTCTTCAATTTCAAATGATCCAGCTCTGCAAACTATACATTAAAACCCTCTGACTTAAATACATGCTGTTTGAAATTTAGTAATTTTCTCTCCTGTCGATATTCTCATGTCTTCTAAATGGAGTGTTTTGAAGACACTTTTATAATATCACCATTTTACCTCATCCAAACTGATCTGAAGACATTAGTATGACTGTCTTAACATTTGATCATAAGTTAAAGGGAGAGGATAAACACTTTGTGAAGAATTTTTACAACTTTTAAGGTACTGAGATTATTCTTCAATTTCTCTGTAGGATCATTTGAATGAAAAACAAGTAATTAACTGAATTAAGTTGGCTGTATTGATTAATATCACAATAGTGGAAAAAGATTGCAGTAGTAAACCTTTGAATTTGAGGAGAAATTGCCTTTGTTTAATGACACTGAATGCTTCAGTAAATAGATTGATGTCAGACCAAATGTTTATATTAATCTATACCGCAATGAGTTAATCAGATAAATGAACTGGCATTTTTAAATTCATCTGAACACTACTGTACCCTGGAAATAACAGCATTCAGAGTTTACTACAAACTCTTTTTGCCCTATGTAATTGCTTTCGAGCAATCCGCTGAAATATAACAGTTTAGTGCTAATATATCACTTTTATGATTACGACTGCATTTTCATAGAAATCTGCTGAAACAAATGTAACTGCCTGTGGGAAGCTTCCTTTGTGCCCACGCTCTTGAGGATGCAGCCTCAGACAGACCCATAATGTCAGTGATAATAGGAAAGCCAGAATGAATCTGGGAGGGAAAGAGCAGCTTTGCTTTTAGAAAGAGCCAGGAGTCCATAACATTTTGCATAGAGTGTGGAAAGAAGGAGCTTGCTGTTCCTCCCTGTGATCACCAATAGGCTTAGGGGAGGCTGAGTGCCAGGATTTTGGTGGAGGGGTTTGGTGGGTGCCCTCCCAGTTGCTGAGGACAGACAGAATGTCAGCCTTGGTAAGCAGAAGTCTACACATACAATTGTTACCACCCTTGAGTACGGTCTCTCTGGTTCCAGCAAAGTTCTGACAACAAGCTAATTCAATCTGACAGCAAAACTATTGCTAATCTTGTGCACAGAAAAAAATTATTTTTCTATTCCAAGAAGACATTAAAAACTATTTATTTATATGCCTTCTCCAAGAGATAAATTTTTCTTAATGTATAAATAGGGATTAACTTGTATCTCCTGATGCTGAATTTCTGGCAAATGCAAATATATTCTCTGAAATGTGCACATATTCTCATATTATGAGTTAACCCTACTCCAGGAAGTCTTGCTGACTTTCCCATTGTTGAACACCAATGTATTTATGCAGAATTTATAAAACATGGTTGCCAATTATAAAAACTTATATGTAGATCTAGCAGTTTCAGTCTATTTACATTTAATTAAAATATTTTATACTTTTTTATCAAACCCTTTACTTAATCTTTTTCCTTTTTCTTTTGCTAGTGTACTCCAGTACTGCATTGATAGCAAATACAGATAATTAGTCTAATGAAATATGTGTTTAAAATACATCTTGGAAAAACACTTTTATGTTTAATGTCACATCTTTAATGGAAAATGGCAACAGTCATTTCAGTCTCAGTTAATGATCTGTTTCAAGAAATCAGTGGTTTGTCATTTTTGTTAAGGCCCTAGAATATGCAACTTTTTTTTTTAATTACAAGAAAACAAAATAATATTTAAAATCTGAGATATTTTTAAAAGAGAAATAATGTAATTAATGGAAGTAAAACACAGAAAACATGGCAAAGTCAAACCATGGTTGATAATGAGACCAGTGAAGCTGTGATTTGTTTCTCCACCAATGTTTGCTGAGAGTTTTAGTATTAATACCTCTTTGAATATTTTTCAAATTCATTTATTGTGGAATAATTTAAAGATAAAGTAATAATCTCCTCTTTAAAAAGTCAAACAAACATATTCTTCCCTAAGCAAGCAGAACGTTTCTCTTTCTGTTCTTGACTTTGATTTTGCAGATGCTCCAGGGAGAAGCATCTCTTTTTAAACAAGCACAATTTCCTTTGCAGAGACCTTTCAGAAAACAAAGACTTACCACAAATTAGGTTCCCTTAAATATAAATTCAGAGTAAAATCAATATTTGTTCTTCTTGTGCATGGCCATAACTGAAAAAGAACCTGCATGTGCTGACATTAAATTAAATGACATGCAATTTTCTATGTGTAACTACAGTCTTGCCCCTATAGAAGCCCAAACTGATGATAAACTGCACATTTACCCTGTTGAATCTTAGCTTTACCTTGTAAATAATTGAGTGACACCCTCCTTCACCAGACAGACATTGTCAAATGCATGCTCTGTCATATCTTGGTTACTTAATACAGCTTTCTTTTTTTCTTTTTTTTTTTACCTTAAAGCATGACTGGGAGTGGACCATTGCTTAAAGCCCCCCGATTAGTCCTGGAAAAGCAGCAATCACCAGATGGCATTTTCCTCTATAAGGGCAACAAGTTCACAGCAAGTTCTCAAAGAACCATCACAAGTGAAGGACAAGGTTTCTCCAAAAGCATCCTAGAAAAACAGCAACTTATTATAAGCAGGCACCACCCCCCAGCTGAAAGACACCATGCACTTGGAAATCACATCTCACAAATGTTTCCAAATAGCAGCAACATCTCTCCAAGGGCAGGAGTGTCTTTTTCATTCTCTAAAAAGGTCTCTTTGAAGCTTGAATCCTCAGCATCAGTCTTCAGTGAGAACTCTGAAGAAGGAAATGATTGCAGTGAGTCCCCCAACCACAAAAAAAAGCAAACAATTGAGGGCTGTCATTCTGTCACAGTTTTGGGGGAACATCTGAAAGCAAGTTTGGATAAAGGGTCACCTATTACACAAGACCGAATGGATTTGGATAACGGTGCATCAAGTCACATAGCTGCAAAACCTAAAATGCTAAAGGAAAATGATAAAAGTAGTGATAGGGAATCAGAAGAAAAAATCAGAGCTAATCTTTCATTTTCTAAAGTCAAAATACCACTTTCAAATTTGAATTTTTCTGCTTCACCGAGAGAAACAGAGCAAGAGAGCAAACTGAATGACTCTGAAGAGTTCTTAGAAAATCCCATTTCATCTTCATGCCAAGCTAGCAATTTTTGTACACAGCTGAGCAGCTACAAGCACAGCAATGCCCACCTGCCAGACCAGTTATCTGAGCTCCCACATCAGCCAGCATCTGAGCTGACCTGTTCAAGCAACATTAATGACAGCTCTGGAATGATAAAAAGAGAAAGGCCTTTGGAGATTACAGAAACCACAGATGGAAATATGGAAAGACTTGCGAAGGAGAACATGGTTAAAGAAGTCAAGCGCCGGGCACTGCCTTTCCTCCATGTAGTGAGCAAAGACGGCACCACTGCTCTGCAGTGGCCCACAGAATTACTTTTGTTTACAAAAACTGAGCCCCATATTTCATATGGCTGTAATCCATTGTATTTTGACTTCAGACTCTCTTTAAATCACAGGGAGGGTAAACAGCATGAAACAAACAAAGCAAGCTGCAAAGAGCTCTCTAAAAATAAGATTGCAGATGAATATGAACCCTCAGGTTTAATAAAACACAAGCAAATGTCAAATGAACAAGATAATCAGTTGTTGAAACCAAAGAAGATGAAAGGTTCCCTAAATCCAAGAAAGGCCAAGCAAAAAGCTGAGTCAGAAATAGGGAAAGAAATGAATGAACACAGTCAAAAATGCATTGAAGATTATTTGAATGAAAATATACCCAAAGTGCCTGCTTACCTTGATGTCTCACAAAAGGATTATGTGACAGAAAAGAGTCTTTATACAACAACACTGAGAAGACCTTTAAAGAATCATTTCCATGGCTGTGAAAGTAAAACTCAGAATATTAGAAATGAAAGCATTTCCTTTTCTGATTTTATGTCTAGGATTAAAAAATCTGAATCTGCAAAATGTCATTTAATTGATTCTGAGGAAAAAGATGAGAACCAAAGTGAGTCCAGATCCCTTCAAGATGTGGTCAGCTGCAGCAGTGACATGAGTGACAGTGGCAAAGACTCTAGTGGAAGTTTCTTTAGTTGTAAATCCAGTTCAAACAGTAGGTATTCAGATAACGAAGGATGTGGAAGTTACGCAAGATGCTGGAGATTCCCATCTCCTCAAAAGTCCTTGTCTGGCAGACATTCCAGCTATTCTGACACTTCAGTTAGCAGTACGAGCAGCTACATGAGCTACATGAGTCCCACATCAAACAATCACAGAAGAAATAATTTGCTTTGTTGTTGTAAAAGAAAAAGCAAGACAGATGAAAGGCACAAATATAAACACAAAAAGCACAAGTGTATTTTCACTTCAGATGATACAGACGAGGATTATCTTTGTCATAGTAGAAGTCACAGAACTAAAAACTGCATTCAGAGTGGCACAATTAAATATCGAAGATGTTCAAGACACAAAGTTTTACAAATCAGAGACAGGCCTAAACACAGCAGATGCAGACATCAGCATTTTGGCAAAGTGCATAGGAGGAGTAGAAGCGACCAAAAATCCAAAAGTGGTTCCACCAGTGATTCAAGAAGCAGTGAAAGATCATCTAGCAGCAGAGTATCAAGAGGCAGCAGTTTAGGATCCTTCTCAAAAGAGACTGACAACTGTGACAATAAAACAAAAGAGAGAGGTTGTAATGCTGAACCAGGAAAAGCTGAAACTGCACATTCCAACTCTCTGAATGTGAATAGTCAGTCTAAAATCTTTGCCACCTGCTCTTCCAAAAACATAGTGAAAGACATATGGGGAAAAAGAAAGTCAATGACAGCCAAGTTGCTTTTAGAAAGAGTGCAGTCTAAGAAAACCCAGGAACAAATGCATGATTCAGAGAGATTTTCAATCAGTAGTGGGGTAGAACTAAAGGATCACTCACAAAGTCACTTTGCTCTTCAGTTTTCATCATCAGTGGATGACATTGCAATGTTACCTTTGCCAGAGAAAGTGCTAAGTATAAGTAAAAATGACATAGGACATAATGAAATCAATTCGTTGGAAAACAGTACGAAGAAAAACAACTCAGAAGCATCAGAGATAACTAATTTCGCTCTTTCACCTGGAACTGATTATGATCATTGTGCTCTTAAAGACATAATTCAAATTGAAACAGGCTATCAGAGCCCACGCATAAAAAGGAACACAGCAATAAAGGAACAAACCAATCTCTTCATTAGTGAAATGCAGCCCTTTATACAAAGCTGTGACCCAGTACCAAATGATTTCCCTGGTGCTTTTCCCTCTAATAGATATTCTGTTGCTAATTCAACAGAGACCAAAGAAGAACTACATGATGTAAACATGGACTTGAGCCGGGCAGAAGGCAGTTCAGACTCTTTTTGTGACAATGCTATGCAGAAGTATGGTGACACACTAAATGACCTAGAAGCGTACAGTAAATCCACCTCCCCTCCTTTAGCACAGCAGCCTATTACATTTACACCAGAAGAAGTAGACAAATACAGGTTGCTGCAGCTGCAAGCCCAGCAGCACATGCAGAAACAGCTTCTGGCAAAACATCTGAAAGTTTTGCCTGCCCCAGGACCAGCTGCCTTCTCTGCAACACCAGCAGTTCCTGCGCTCCCTGTTCAGCAGCAGGCTACTGTCACCACCATCCACCACACGCTGCTGCAGCACTTTGCTGTCTCAGCATCACTGCATCCCCATGGCAGCCACCTGTCCCTGGCACCCCTGCACCCCCTCTCTCAGGCCCATTTTGCCCCCATTGCACTTTCCCCATTAGCACCAGCCCTCATTCCCACCCATCCTTCTCTGCTGACAGGACACCCACTGCACTTGGTTTCTACCACTCCCCTCCATGCTTCCCCACTCACTTTCCCTGCACTGCCACACGCTGCATATATCCCAGCCTTATTTACACCACACCTGAACACAGCCACACCTTCTGCTATACACCCAAATCACTTAGTTCACCCCCTATTTCAAGGACAAGAGCCCCATCAATATTCTTGTTCTATTCAAACCCAACAGTTGCCTACAGCAAAAGAAGTTTTCAGTGTTTCCAGCTACTTAAACTAGCCCAAATGATTTCACCGTGGCTCCAACCCAAAATTTAAATAAAATTAAGTATTCAGCATTCAATCCCATCTGAGGGGAAATCTGCTGTATTGCTGAGAGCACAACAGCAACGATTTTAAAGTCCACAATCTGGCTGACAGCATATGAATGTTGATTTTATTCTTATATCACTGAGGAAAAGCTGCTATAAAGCCTTTCTTGATGCTATCAGAAGAAGGATGGGTGGCCAGTGTCATTCTACAGAATGCTTTAAAAGAATAGCATTAAGTGAAGTCCATGACAGTCAGTAGGAAAGGGACCAGCAGCCAGACAAAATGGGATCAATATTGACACTGATCAGGGATTTAAAGTAGCACAATTTAAGGTTGAGCAATCTTGACACATCTCAAAGATTTGAGTTTCTGAGTTTGTATATGAAATGGTGCCTGGTTTGGTTAAGGTATTTTAGACTGAGCAAAAATATAAGGTGCCTGGGACCAGCAGACCCTGGGGCTGTCTCCTGGCCAAAGTAAACTGGGGAGGCTCAGAGGGAGGGGTGATGTGTTAAGGCTAGAAGACGAGGATCACAACAACATCTTGACAATACTTTAGTATTTCATGTCTGCATATGTTGCTTGGAGACTGTAAAGGGACTGCAGTCAGGGCATGGGTACATAACAAAATATTCCCTTAGAACAGGGAGCTCTGTGCTGGCAGAAGCAGGCTGCCTCTTTTCTCTCTGAACCAAGCATCCAGGAAGGCTCACCAAGAGGCCAAGTTCTTTGGCACTGCCTGTGTATGGCTGTGTCACAGGGTATGTCAGGGTGAGCCAAAGCAGCCCAGAACTGCCAAGCAGCCTGTGCTGGCTTTGAACCTCAGAGGTCCTTGGCCAAAACTGCAAAACGTTTTTCCTACCAAACAGAGCTCTGATGTGTGGAAGAATCTTTCCCAAAGAGTGTGTAAATATTTTCACCCCTTTGACAAACAACAGAAACAATTGGCTGGTCCTATAAAATCATGCTGATATTCATAAAGATGCAGAAATAAAATTCTGATTAAAAACTGGGTCTATGGGTTCAGACTCAGATAAAAACTCGTTCAAGTACTCAGCATTTAAAAGTACATTGAATCTAAACAAATACGTCAAGATTCTCGCATGGCTTCCCAAACTCTCAACAAGTAAACTGAAATTACAAATTCACAATGTTTGAATGCATGTATCCAACCTTCAGAGTAATGTGTGGCTGAAATTGTTCGTAATAACTGTGTATCTGGAAATAGATGAAGGCTTCAGCATCTCTTTGAACAGCATAGTTTGACATTTTTTATAATGTTTCTTACTGAACAGAGTATATTTAGCATGAAATTAGTTCATAATTATGGTTAGACTGCAGGCATGCTTCCCAATAAAATTGGACCATGAGGTACTCGACAGACAGTACCTGTTTGTTTGGATTGAAAACATTTGAAATTATTTCAATTCATTTGCAATTAAGGTAGTGCACAAAATGTATCTTTCAGAATCAATATAGAACATATTGAAAAACTTTTGGAGGAATTTTATTCCATTATATTCATCTACCTGAAGAAGCTGAAAAATCTAATTGCAAATAAGTTGTGTCTTTAAACTACAACAGGACCAATTTTCTTCGTTTTAATCAAAATACATCGATCCATTGCAATAAAATGGAATTGTTTTAATTTCTGTCTTTCTGGAGCTTCTTCAGCATAAATTGGTAATATGCCAAACTTTTCCAATCCCTTTGCAAGTTGTGACTGCTAGTTTTTCTCAAAGCAACTTTAAATGTTCGATGATTTAGCTATTGAAAAGAGAAAAGTAAAAAAATTATGGAGACTATGCAGAAGCAAAACATTTTGGTGTTGAAAAAGGTTGGTGGCACTAGCATCCTCAAACATGTTTTGGTTTGATTCCCAACTTATTTTTTAAGCACATTAAAAAAAATGGATTCTTACCATGGATTCTTACATAAGCAGCACATAAATTATATTTTTTCTCATTTAAATTATAGAGTAATTCTTTAATTGAAATTATTGCTTCAGAATTGAAGAAGCCAAAAATTTTATTTGGGAAGAGTGTAGAACTATGTTTCCAGAGTTTAACAATTTTTCCTTTCAATTTTGGCTGAAAATTCACCCAAAATAAGATCTGAATTTACACATAGTTTCTGTACTTCCAATACTTTATTTTCTGAGAACCACACATATTTCAGTTACTCTGACTTAGCATCTCCAAAAATCATTGCTTGCTTGGATGGAGATTACTCGCTCAGTGGACCACTTGGAAACACTAGCCATAACTCTGTAGAAACATTCTGGGTTGGACCCCTAAAGTAGCAGTTCAAGCTGTGCCCTAGAGAGAGCTGACTGGGTTGCGTGGCCATCACCAGCAGTCCAGGCATAATACCAGAATAAAAACTGCATTTCCAGCCCCACAAGCTTTTCAATTTTTGGGCCCGGTTTTATCTCTATTGAAGTAAACCCAGCTGTCCTTGTTGTGTATAAGAGTTCATTTGTATCCTAAGTAGATAACACCAAAAGAAAAATATGCAACTGAAGGAATGATGGGCTAATCTCATCTTTAATGTGTATAGACATATTTTGTATGCCACTTCTACCAGACAACTTTAATACGGTAGAAATTTGGCAAGAAACCTGAACAAATCAAACTTAACCATACTCTACAACATAGATCATTTATGGAAAATTGATGTATTTGTTTCCCTTAATGTATGCACTATAGAATGGGACTGTAGAAGAAATGAAATCATTTCAAGCATCATTGTTCATACCAACAGAGTAAGGCAAATAAATTGGAAATCAAGATTAAACGTAATTCTTGGAACAATGTAAATTAGAATTTTGAGATGTTTTAATGGGGAGAAAAAGAGAGATTTTAAACAGAAAGAGCACAACAGGAAAAACAGTAATCACTGATTACCAAACAAAGACAGTGTCCAATATAGTTCTTAGGGATTTTCTTGGAGAAATGAAATAAAGTTATCGATACAGCTGAAATTATACATATTTCTCTAATTGCTGCCATATTTTTTTCATCAGTGATGTACTTTAAATATGTATCATTATAATTATTAAAAACATTATTGAGCCTGACATATGGAGCCGTCCTAAATTTTGGGTTCATTTAAACAGATTTTTAAAAGAGTTACAGTATCATTATGGCAGAGATATACACATACCAAAATAATAATCTATTTTAGCTTGATTGTGTATTCTTGATACATAATCCAAGGAAAGAGGTCATCCACACCTTAAAATTCCAATAAAAAATTTTCCTGAGTTACACTATGATCAATTTTTGTTGCTATTTTTTGGGACTTTTTTTAATCTGGTGCACTTCTGGACTACATTCAACAAGTATATTTGTTGTGCATATTTGCATAAAAAATGCCATTTGATCAGGTTGATTTTGAAAGTGTCAAGTTTATATTTAAAACTAAATAATACTCTGGCTAGTATAATATGTAAACTAGTAATTTTGTTTTGTATTCTCTGTATAAAGTGTTTTATATTATACAGTAGCTAAGTGAATTGCACTATTGTACATGCAATGCGACTTTTTATTTAGCTTATTCAAGGAATCCCTGGGAATGTAGTTTAATGCAATAATATTTTTTTTTCAATAAAAAGGCTTACTGGTATAAAGAGTGTCAGTCATGTATTTTTAATGTAAAGCATACCAAAAGGCAGCAACCTAATAAAATGCAGAATGGAGCAAACATATTCTGTATTTTAATCTCCAGAATTGAAATACATTAAATTGACTCCTGTGGTTATAATCCTGAATTTTCTTAGAATGTTTCCTAAAGATTTTAGTATGTGTTACAAAAGTGGGTTGTTTAAATGGAACTGATAATAAATATTCCTTACCAAAGTTATTCTATCTATGTGGTTTTTCCAAGGACTTTTAATGAAACAATATCATCCTGACTATTTTTATGCACTGATCAGTTTATTAGAATTATGTGTACAACTCATCTATCAGGTTCCCCAAATAATTGTATAGCAGGTCCTTTCGTAAAGAATGTAACAGTAGGGTCTACAAATGTGTAATTTATTCACTCTTTAATCATTCTTTGAATCTTCAAACAGCCATGATAAGTATCACTTTATCCCATTTTTTCCCTATTACCTTGTATTTTTCCAGTTTGTTTATTGCATCCTTTTCCATCTACCTTTCATTTGTATTGTTTTCTGACACAAGGCTTTTGGTCACATAGTTACTTAGCATCAGTGTTCCCAGACCTGTTGCTACTTATACCCATCAGTGGATCGTTTCATAAATCTCATGTCTCCAGGTGAGCACAAAGAATGAAGAAAGGTAAAAAACAAGTCTGCAGGTCTGTAGTAGATAAAACTCTCTCTTTCGAGGTGAGATGTGACAGAGGTTATCTTCTGGCCAGCCTGTCTGCGTAGCTGGAAATACCTTGGCCAATCTCTGGGACCAAATTCATCTGCCATGCTTGAAACCAAAGCAAATCCACAGAGACATAATTGAAACAGTGTATCTAATTCCATTCAATTGTGGTTTTCCTTCTAGCTATTTCATAATAAAACCAAAATTCATAATTAGACAAATATATTAAAAGTGTGTGTGCCTGAAGAAAATCCCCTGCAAATTAATATCTATGAATTACTGTTAACTCTAGTAGGCTTCCTGTTGAGATCAGGTCCCACCTGTTTGTTGCTGAGCAAATCTTGGTAAAAGCATGGAAAAAGCAAAAACAAAAAACAAAAACAAAAAATTTAAAAATAAAAAAACAAATCTTCCACCTTACTTCAACTGGGATATAATATGTGAATAAATGAAGCTGTCCACACCTTCCTATTCCTGGCAAAGCTGAGTATAATGCCAGCAAAATCCTTCCTACACCTTATACACTACTTCCCTGGTGGGAAGTAAGTGTATAACCTTATTATGCAAAGTAAGCATCTTAATATGTATTTTATACAGAAATATAAAGAATCACCATGAATGCAGCTCATTACCTTTCTCTTTCAAGACACTGGGCACAATGTGTGTGGGAATAGCAGGAATCTGCAAATCAGTGAACTGCACTGCTGCCATGCTGAGTTTGGGGCATACTGTTGTGATGTGCCTGAATGTTTCTCTGCCCCAGGGCTAAGGGGAATTCACTCATTAATATTTCAGGTTGTAAAAATACTCTCACTGTCTTCAGGACCACCAGGATGAGCTGTAAGTCAACATGTTGCTTGTCTTTAAAAGCAGGTGGTAATGTTAACATACTTTTTATTACTCTTCAACGAACACATTATTTTCTTGAACAGAAAACACAGAAGGTCCCAACTGCCAATTACAGAAATTATAGCCAGAAATAAGTCTACAGTTACATTAATGGGTGTTTGCTTTAAACGTACAGCTTAACAGTGACCAATCTGTTTTTTGAATGTTTAAAAGCTCTGTTGGCTGAGATACCAAGCAGTAGATACACAACTGTCTTAAAAGAAGATTCAGTCCAAACCCATTTTTTATGACCTAGCTATGAAACCCTCAAAATAAAGATAAGATTGAAAAGCTTGTTAGGCTGCCAACAAGTGGTATAAGCAGTTTCTGCTGCTTCTACTTAAGTGCACATCTGAAAATAATATTACACAAAAAATCAATATTTCACTCTTAGAAACCAATAAAAATTTTAGACCATATAAATTTGTCATTTGCAAATCAATAAATTAAATGTATTTATCAATTTTATATATAAAATTATTTTGTGTACTCCAAGCTGTGTATGAGTAAAATCAGCACCACTAATAAATAGGTCATCAAGAACAGAATGAGATAATTAGTTTCAGATAGCCATAAACCAACCATTCCTATTAAAGCAATATGTTCTATACAAAAATGGCTGAATTTTAATTTGCTTTGATCTTTTTCTGCAAGTAATCTATGGGCTGTTTTCTTCCAGTCCCAATGGGAAACACCACCAGATTAATTAGAAATAGTTATTTGTGTGTGTGTGTGTGTGTGTGTGTGTGCGCGTGCGTGTGTGTTGGGGATGTGAGTGTGTCATCTTCAGGTTGTACAGTTCCATCTGACACAAACTTGTACCCCTGACAGCTGAGAGGTGGAGCTGTGCAACCTCAGGAACTTCAGCAAGGCCCAGTGAAGGTCATGCAGGTGGGTTGAGGTAATTCCAAGCACAAGGATAGGCTGGATCAAGAGCACCTGTGGGGAGAAGGACAGGGGTGGATGAGAGGCTGGACATGACCCAGCCATGGCACTCACAGCCCAGAGAGCCAAACGTGTCCTGGGCTGCACCAAAAGCAGCGTGGGCAGCAGGGCAGGGAGGGGATTCTGCCCCTCTGCTCTGCTCTGGTGACAGAGACCCCACCTGGAACACAGCACCCAGCTCTGGGGCTCTCAGCAGAAGAACATGGACTTGTTCCAAAAGGCACAGAATTTTGTATGTAAATCAAAGATGTAGAAGCAGGTAATATCATTAATCAATTGCCTCGTATTTTCACAGGGGAAATACAGCAGAGTTCTTGAAACAGGAGAGTTTTTTCTCCTGTCCCTCATGCTGAGAAGGTGTAAGTTCCTGAGAAAATGCTGTCTTTCAGCTGTACACATTGTTATGAATTGGAAATCCCATCTGCATCAAAGAAAGTCAAAACACTAGAAACACTTGCTTCTTGCTTATACCAGGATTTCTCTGACAGTATTCTTGAAAGTGCATTCCATTTTCTTGGAGTTTGCTTTCTCCAGAGGGGTAGAGCAGCTACTACAGATTTGAAGGTGGAGATGCAAACAGTCTATTTTGCTTAAATGTTGACCTTTTAACTTTAGTTTCCAAATAAAGACATATAGATCCAGGGGTAGATGACCAAAATTGCTCCAGGGATAGATAACCAAGTTAACACTACATGTTTAGTTGCTAGCTGTCCACTGAGATAAGTTCCCATTTCTCATAGGCCTGGATTCTTCCTGTCTTATCCTTATCATGTAACCAACACCTGAAGTACCTAGGAGAGTTTTCCGTTTCTCTCTCTCTCTCTCTCTTCCTGAGACATTTGAGAAACTGGTTTTGGAAAAAAAACACTGACAATATGAGGTGATCCTTTTTTTACTAGTAATTTCTTGAAAGATATCTGTGACTTAAGCACTTAATGCTTTTGTTAATATCATTTGTAATTACAGTACTGATATCTACTGCTGACATAAGTTTAATCCTTAGCAATGAGCTTTCCCACCATGAGTTCCCCTCTCTTACCTCTGCTCTGAGACCACATATTTTCAAATGCTATATTGCCTGATTTTATTTTTCTTAAATGATATGTTAGATAGGCAGTTGCTATATGATTTTTATTGGAAATTAAATGGGTCAGGGTGACATTTAATAATGAATCTTATTATGGATTATGATCACAGCTTATGAGTTCAAAATAACTTTGCCTTTCATCTCAATGTTGCCAGTCTTCACTAACTGCTCACAAGAGAGATCTTAAGATGCTCAGGGCCATTGAGGATGCTGAAATGGGACAGCAGAAGGAAGGAAATGAGCACAAGGACTGCCTGCAAATAAAGATAAAAGAGTGCAAAGTCTGAAGAGCAATGTTAGAGTTGTGACATCTGAAGAAAAGGGTATGTTAATTCCAAATGGTGCAGAGAACCCCAAGGAAAGGTCAGACTCGTGATGGATAAAGCTAAAGAGACTTATAATCTCAGACAAGATCTCAGAGAAGCAGCTGTAGTCACTGAAGTCAATAAAATTAAGACAACATTTCCAGTAGTGTTTTTTCATTC
>VRYO01002734.1:22220098-22282150 GCA_009812075.1 Sialia sialis
AAGTGCGCCTTATAAGCCAGTGCGCCTTATATGTGGACGGAGTGTGGAAATTTGCCGGCAACACAAAAGTATGCCTTATATTCTAGTGTGCCTTATGTGTGTGAAATTACTGTAAATTTTTTCCTTCTGCAGTCTTTCTCTTGCCAATGGCACTTTGTATGAAATTATGGGCTATCTGTTTCCTTGTTTAGTTAGTACAGGAGAGCATTGGGCTGTTCTGTGTCACACTGGAACGTTCTGTACCTGTAGGATGGCACCACATAATATGACTCAAAGTGGCATTTTTGTCTAGACTCACTTCCAGTGTTTAAGACAAACATGCACTAATCACAGAATATTTAAGCTTTGTGCACATGAAATGCAGCCTTGAAACTAGTGAGAAAGAGTGAGAAAGAGGTGAGAAATACTTCTTTGAGACACTAAGAGCATTTGTTTTCTTTGAATTTGGATGGTCAGTTTGACAGCTTTCTATATGCTGGTATGCATACAATTTTTCAGTTTCCTAGAAAGCAGCCTACTAAAAAACAAGATGCCATAGACTGAATCCACAGAATTCTTGCTAAAAATGCAATTTTTGAGTTAATACCCTGAGGCACTATCTCACACTGGCCAGAATTGTGGCTCTTTTTTCTTGATTTTATCAAAAAGGTTATACTTGCTACAATTCTCTGTTCAACATAAAAACATAGTCTGGCTTTTTTCTCTCTATTATTCTCCATGAAGGGAAATGAATACATCAGGCAAAGTCAACAGTTTTAGTTTCTACCTCCAGCTGAAAGAAGTATACTTTCTTTATGTACATTCGACCAAATATTTATTTATTTTCCAACATAAATTCCCTGTCCAAAATCACAACATGTTATATTAAAATGCTAAACATTGTAAACTGAGGCCACAAATCTCATATGTCCACCATTGAACTTTGCTTTTTGGTAGCCAGGGTTAGAGATTCTCATCTGGCCTTCCTGGGGTGAATCAACCACAGGGTTCTGCAGTTTTCTGGATTGTGCAAACATAATGGAACAACTAGTCATACTTATATTCTGAGAACAATTTTATAATGTGAGAAAGACATAAATCATTCACAGTTTCACATATAAGAATAAACTATCAGTGAGCATATGAGGTCTGTTTGAAACCTCGAGGAGTAATCTTAGGCAAGCACTGATGCACCTGAAGCAGCCACCATGCAGGGCACCTCCATGCTGCAGTACAGCACAAAGCAGAGACACCACATTGGATGCAGAGCAAATCACAGCACTTACATCAAATATGCCAGCAGAAGAGGCCTTGCAGGAGGAAATATTAAAATAATTCTGAAGAAGTCAAGGTGCTTGGTTGAACCCTTGTGCCTTTGGTTAGTTGAACCATCTAAGTCCTCACACGAGCCCACAACGCTGCTCCTTGAAAGGAGTTTAAATATGATCATTTGAGTTTGAAGAGACCAGACAATGGCCTGTCTGTGATGGAAGAGGTTAATTTAGCAGAATATGTGAGGAATGTGGATAGGTGATGTCATAGTTACCAAATAATTACTCTTCTGTTCACACCTAGGTCACCTTGCCTGTCTAAACTTTGATGACCAAATTATAGTTACTTTCCTTGTTAATTATTTTTTTAAATTATAACTCATTACAAAGCGGATGTATATGCTGAACCTGGCTTGCCAGTCAATTAATTTGTCAAAGAGTTTTCCATTTTTAGGTATATGAACAGCTGTCTCCTGCAGCAATCAAATTTAGGAGCTGAAGCAACACAAAAAATAATGTCATAGCCCTAACACACTAAATGAAAATCTGTACTACTTTTAATTAACATTTCTGTAATTGTTGCGCAAACTTATCTAACACAAGAAGACATAACGGGACCAGAATTTTGTTGGAGTCAGTGAGACAAGGGTCTGCCTGAATCCTCCAGGCAGATGCCAGAGTGCAGGAATTGAATTAAAGCCCTTGGATGGATTGAAACATGTTAAGCCACCCACACATAGAATGGGAGTTTAGGTAGAAGAATAAGTTTGAGTACAAGTTTAGATGTAAGTTTGAGTTTTAGGATAAATAAGTAAGTGAGCCGCCACTGGTTTCACATGGCGAGGAGGCAGCAGGCCGCCAGCTTCAAGCACATGGCGAGGGAGTGAGCCTCTGCAGAACAGACAGGGAGCCACAGCAGCCAGCTCTGGGGGCGGGAGTGCCAGGGCCTGTGGCACAGCAAGGGCACCTGGGGCTGCATTTAAAGGCTTTGCTGGTCTGTGAAAACTGTTTGCAAATTGAGCACCTGCCAGTAAATCCCACGATCACGCGATTCTGTTACTAACTCGTTACTTTGTTGCACATGGATCCTCGGGTTTTTTTTTTTAAAAAGTGTGGCTTATCTCCCAGTGCGGCTTATTTATGGACAGATTCCGTGGTCTTCCCGGCTACCTAGAAGTGCAGCTTGTAACCAGGTGCGGCTTATGAGTGTGAAATTGCTGTAAGTAAAAGGTGCAGATACCAGAGCAAAAGAATAAGTTCTAGTGAAGGTCAACAAACATAATAATGTTTTCAGAAGAGGCTCCAGAAGCTCCATGTTAGACATTACTTAAACAAAATAGAACTTCAGTGAGAAAATTGCTTACATTTTTCAGATAGAACAAGATAGATCATATACGTAGTTTATACATATCCTAATGTGTTCAGAAATTAGAATTCTAACAGGTTGAGAGAAAGTGGTCTGAATTTACATATCAGTTTGATAGAAAAATCCTATATAAGATTATGAATTGGAGAGAGTTAGTGCCTTTTGGCTTTTTGCTTTTCTTTTTTGCTTTTGCTTTTTGCCATCACTTTGTTGTGCCTCCCAGTGTCTCCAACACCCAAGAAGAAGACAGGAGCTCAGGCAGCAGCACCAGCCTCCCCGGGACACCGGGGACAGCTCCTGCTTTTGTTCAGGACTTTATGCTAAAACTTACATGGACTTTAATGTCTATGACTGTGACTTTGAAGACTGATGCACTTTTACAATAAATAACCTTTTTAGCAACTACTCTCTGCTGTAATCATTTAGAGATAACCTGGCATTAAGGGTGTGTCGAGAGCACCAGGGGGGTAACCCCACAGAATTTGGCTTAGGAAAAAAGTAAGAGTGGAATTCTATAATGTAAAAAGAAAATAATGTATAGTCCTGCAAAGTATCCTACCTGCTGCTGAGCACTGTTGTGATTTCAGGGTCTGAACACCATGAGTCATTCACCCTCGGCACACACCTGAAAGGCAGGCAGCCAAGGAGCACAGGTGGATACCAGACTGCTAAAACCATAGAATGGTTTGGGTTGGAAGGGACCTTAAAGATCATCAAGTTCCAACCCCCCTGCCAGTGGTAGGGACACCTTTCACTAAACCAGGTTTCTCAGAGACCCAACCTGGGCTTGAACAGTTCCAGGGATGGGGCATCCACAGCTTCTCTGAGAAACCTATTCTGATATATCAACACCCAGAATTTCTTCCTATTATCTAATCTAAATCTGGCAAATTCTGTCACATTGAAATCATTTACTTCTGACATAATTTCTGTGTCTTAGCGATCCCCACAGAAGCTGGGAACTCAGGCACTTTTCTATGGAATCCCCTGCTCCTATTTCTTTTCCCAATTGCCTCTGGACTTCAAACTGTATATGGGAGCTCCTTGAGAACCCTCTCCTGTTGCATTTTGGGAAGATTATAAGTGCCTGGTTTGCATGCAGTTTGATGCAGCACATGGATTTTTTATGGCCATGTCAAATATGAGAGGCATGTGATTTTTGGCTGCTCCCACCTCTAGTTCATTTGACTGAGAGCTGCAAGAGTGGGTGGGAAAATAAGGGTCCAGTAAGCCCTTCTGCACTAAATGGTTAGAGGTTGGCTGCCTGTAAAATTGACATTAAATGAATTATACATACAATCCTTTACCTGGAAATGAATATAAGCGGCATATTTGCTACATGCTGTTGCCTTCTAGATTTGCAAGTTGCTGTTTCCAAAGTTGTCAGGTAGAAACATTTAATGTATGACTAAACCTCATTCATGCAGTTTTAGAATAGTTTGGTTTCTGTGAATGCTTTCTCTTTCCTACTGCACTGATGCTCCATCCTCTGGGCTCCAACAGATTGGGCTCTGTCATTTCAATGCTCACTGACACCAGGGCAACAGAACCAGCTCCCTCACTTCTGCCAAAACAGCCTTTCACGGCTCAGGCAATATCTCCAGTACTCTCAAAAGCACACAGCATCAGAAGCCAGAATTAGCCAGGTAGTGAGGAAGACAGATGACATCAAATGAAAATGAAAAAGGAAAATCTAATGACCACAGGTCAGTAGCTCAGATTTTAATGGTATTCTCCAAGTGCTCATCTTGTTACAGATGGGTAATTGCTGTTACAACAACATGGCAAACACTTTATTTTTCCTACAGGAGATAATTACTTTGATTGAAAACACTGGCTGTCAGACAATGGAATAACTACTGCAACACCTGCAGACCAGGCATGGACAGCTGCATTTGTCTTGCAGCAGTGCTAATCAGGTTCCTGCAACTGCCAGATCTTTGACTGAGGTTGAGGCGACAGGTTGCCATCATGCTTTTGAGATCTTTGTTCCTCTTTACTGATTGCTTTAGTCTCAGTTCCTCCCTCACTTTCTAAGATGCCAAAGTACATTATTGACAGTAACAGCAAATACAGAGAAGAAAAACTGCCAGACAATCAACTGATATAAATTAATGTACTATTATAATCAGCTGAGCTCTTTAAATATATGCAAGATGAAAAATATTAACCCCAAATCTGATCAAATTCTAATTAGTATTTGATATTATCTGCAATGATTATGTGTAAATCCACAAAGGAAACTGCAAACTAGACTAACCTATCGTGCTTATGCTAGCACTTGTCAGCTACCCAGTGTCCATTCTCAGCTAAGATAGACATTTCAAACATGCACTTATTTCTGGTTCAGTTCATAATAAAAGAATCAATAAATATTTTTTATAAACTGGGTGGAAATTATACAAGAAAAAAATCACTTTCTTCTACAAATACTATGTGTTGTACTAAAGAATTTTGTAATACAAAACCAAAACGGACAGACATCAAGGGCAAAAATAATCTCTCCTCAATACAGTGACAAGCTAAATTTGAGGGCAATGGCCTTCACAGAACCTGCCCTCAAAATGTGCAGCGAGTTTTCTCTAAAGGCTTGTGGAAGTATGGGCTTATTCAGTGTACATAATTGTTTCCCTAGAAGAAAAACCTCCAGGGAAGATTAGCTTTACCAGCTGTAACCACAACTATATAGTCTTATGTCACTTTCTTCTGCACACAGGTGGAGTGCTGTTTAAATTCATCATTTGGCCATGTAGTATGAAGAATCATGCTTGTAAGTAAGGATGTGTGCTGGTATTGACTGAGGTACAGTTAATTTTCTTCCCAGTAGCTGGTATGGGGCTGTCTTTTGATTTTGTTCTAGTAACAGTAGATTATTTTCATTATTGCTGAGCAGAACTTGTACTGAGTCAAGGCTGTTTCTGCTCCTCACCCCACCCCACCAGCAAGTGGACTGGGAGTGCACGAGAAGTTGGGAAGGGACACAGCTGGGACAGCTGGCCTCAACTGAACCAGGAGACATTCCAGACCATATGGCATCATGCTCAGCATGTAAAGCTTTAGGGAAGAAGGCAGCAGTGGGATGTTAGGAGTGATGGTGTTTGTCTTCTCAAGTCACCACCACATGTGATGGAGCTGTGCTTGCCTGGGGACTGCTTAACAACTGCCTTCCCATGTGAAGTGACAAATTAATTAACTCCTTATTTTGTTTTGCTTGCATGTGCAGCTTTCCTTCTCCCATTAAACTGTCTTTATCTCAACCCACGTGTTTTTTTACTTTCAGTCCTGCAGTTCTCTCCTCCATCCCAACACAGGCTGGGGGTGAGCAATCAGCTGCACAGGGCTGAGCTACTGTCTGGGGTTAAATCACAAAAGCAACAAAATTCATAAGGACAGGCAATCTGCACTTTGAGAACTTTGTAGAAATTTTTCTCTTATCATAGACTCAGCAATCTGAATTCTTTTTATTGTTTTCAAATTCAGTATGGATAGAGATTAGAAGACAGGCAGTCAAATAATCATTTGTAGGGAACTGAAGAGGAACCTTAAAGAGTCAGTTAAGATTTACTGCAGATGGCAATAAAGTTATGAATTTATTAAAGTTAAATTGCATTTCTCAGCATCCCAGACATTGCAAAAAGACAGATATGACACTTGAAATGTGGTTTAACCTGGTGGCAATTACATTACTGTAGCACAACCAGAAAAGTACATATTTATTATTCGCCCTGCACTCTACTATTCTGTCTTCTTTCTTACCCAGCTGCATACAAAAACATTGAAGCCCTTGTACTGTCAAGAGTGAAGAGCAGGTATTTCTTCACTGTGAATCTAACACAGTTGTCATCCACTTTAGAGGACTTCTTTGCCTCATTCCCTTCTGAGATTCCTAAAAAAACCTGGATGACAGCTTAATGGAACAGGTCCTAAGGGAGGCAACTGAGAAAGATGCCCTGCTTGATCTGCTGCTTGTCAACAGAGTGGATCTTGTGAGTGAAGTGGAGATTGGCAGCTGTCTTGGCCACAGTGACCAAGAAGAAATTGAGTTTTAAATCTCATTTCTGTTAATGGAGGAAAAGTACCAGCAAAACCTCAACCCTGAGTATGAAGAGAGCAGACTCCAGGCTTCTTGGGCAATTAGTAAGCAAGGTCCCCTGAAATATGTTTTTGCAGATGCTGGAGTCAATCTGTGCTGGTCCCTATTTAACCAGCACTTCCTAAGGGCACTGGAGCAGGCAATTCCCAAAAGTCAGAAATCAAGCAGATGAGGCAGAAGGCCAGCTTGGCTGGACAGGAATATTCTCTTGGAAATAAGGCAAAAAGGAAGGTGTATGCCCAGTGAAAACAGGGCCAGGTAACATGGCAAGGATACGGAGATACTGTAGAGAGAAAATTGAGGCAGTCAAACCTGGAACTGGAGCTGAAGCTAGCCAAAACTGCGGGGGGCAATAAAAAGAGTTCTTTTCAGATATATTAATGGCATCAGGCAGTGTAAAACTAGTGTCAGATCATTACAGGATGAGGATGGTCTCCTCACAATCAGGGACGCGGACAAGGCAGAGGTTTAACATATTCATTGCCACAGTCATCAACACCAGATGGCCCGAGGGGCGATCTCACCTCGTGTGCTGGGGACAGGTTTGGGTGCCACAATATGAAAGAGACTTTAGGCAATTACAGAGCACCCAAAGCAGGGCTAAGAAGATGCTGTATTGGAAGTGGCTGAGGTCACTTGGGCTGTTCAGCCTGGAGGAGACTGAGGGGACACCTCACTGCAGTTACAACTTCATTGTGAGGGGAAGAGAAGGGGCAGGGACTGATCTCTGCTCTGTGCTGCACAGTGTCACGACCTGAGGTTGTGTCAGGGGAGGTTTAGGTTGGATATTAGACAAAGGTTCTTCCCCCAGAGGGTGGTTGGGCACTGGAACAGCTCCCCAGGGCAGTGTTCACAGCACCAAGCCTGGCAGGGCTCAGGAAGTGTTTGGGCAGTGCTCTCAGGCACATGGTGTGACTCTTGGAGATGGTGCTGTGCAGGATCAGGAGTTGGGCTTGATGAACCTTGTGGGTCCCTTCCAGCTCAGCATATTCTGTGATTCTGTTAAATCTAATCCAATATGAAGCAAAATCCTGTTGCATGACACTGTGAGTGGAGTATGCTTTAACCTAAATTAGCCCTTGGGATTATGTTGCAGAGAAATAAAGATACACAAGTTTAATTATCCTTCCTACTTCTTACAAATAATTTGAAAACCAATTCATAGAGCGTATTACTGCTGTATGGCCCTTGGGATACTTTCCTTGTTCCTCATTTCTTTGTCATTACATTCTTTTGTAATTACACCAGGAAGCTGCCACTACTGTTCAACATCAGCTCTCCACAAGAAATGTAAAGTGGGCCCATCCAGAGAGAAGAACAAGAAGGATTCAGACAGATATTTAAGTATGTTTACTCAATAAAGGCATATTTTGGTTCATCCATGTGTATCACAGTTCAGGGTAAGGGACTTGTACAACAAAGGGGAAGGGTAGGATTCCATCCCTCTATTTTTAGGTTAGTCTCCTGAAGACTGTGTGGTATATTCCCATTGGGAGAAGCCTCATGGGGGTCAGGGGTAGTTGGGAAAGCAAGAGAGGGACACAGATAGCACAGTTTCACCAGGGACGTGGCTCTCTTGGACACAGTCATTGCGCTTTCCTGCTGAAATGGCTCAAGAGGGGCAAGACAAAACTGAAGGAAGCTCAAAGAACCAAAATTTCTAGACTGCAATATCTCCATGAGGAAACACTGAAGTACAGTGAGTATGTCTATGGAATGTGTTTCAAATCCAGGGCTGTTAATGGGCTAAACCACCTAAATGTTTGACTATCAAAGCAGGTGTTTTTCTCTGAGTCAGGGGACACAGCTGAGGTGCTCTAGCACAGGTGCCTGGTTGGATGTCACCACTGCTATTGGCTGACCAGGTGTCTGCAGTGACACTGAGCCATCACTGTTCATCTCGAGACGAACCAGCCATGCAGTCCTCACCAGAGACACAATTTGGGTGAATGAAGCTATTTCAGACGCTCAAGGGAAATCCTTCTGTTCTCAGGCTGCTGTTCCAAGGACACACATCTGCTCTGTTGTATCTGACAGGATTCTTGGATGCAGATGTGATTGTCTTCAATCTTTGAAGTCTTCGACTTGTGAGCTGTAGGACTGGTATTAACATGAGCTATTAATCTAAATCTTGTTTTTCAAGATAAAAAATTATGTGCTGGCAGTATGAACATGTTGAATGCTCCAGAAATGAATGCTCCAAGCTTCAAGACCCATGTGCTTCATCAGGTTTGAGCACAAGTTACCTAGACCCTGCTTGAGACAAGTGAGATGTAGATGTCACGGATGCAGAAGCTGAACCCTGAAAACATGCCTTCCAACTTAAGCTTTTGGGGCCTAATTCTTTGGGCCTGTGTCTCAGGCTGTGGGAGCTTGGGAGCTGAACAGCTGAGGAAACCAGATGGTTTGGGCTTCTCTGCATGGAATTATTTTACACAAGAGTTGTCCTAGATCCCAGAAACAAAAGTATTTCAGAAGGTTTTCCTCTTACCTGTGCAACTGCTGAGGCAGACACACAAGTTGAGTGAGCCTTGTCAGAACTAGAAATTTGCCTGGCACACCAGATGTGAAGTACAATTGCTTAGAATTTCTAAAATAAATAATTTCATGGAAATGCTTCACCTTTTCTAGATCTCACTCTTCCTGTTAAAATGTTCATTTCACTGTAAAAGGTCAAATGAGACCCAGTAAAATGCCTTGATCAGAGATCAGGGGAGAAAAGAAAATTAAATTTCCACTTGCAAAGAGTAGGATGAATGGCACAGCTATCTAAGATGTGGCTCAAAATAGGTGGGTCAGAGTTACCTAGGGGAAACATATATTTTAATTAATAATACATATTACAGGTAATAATGGAACCCAAAACTACATTTACAAGTTGTTAAACGTTTCAGTATGTTCTCAATTAACAACCAATTTTGCATATAATCTCTTCCACTGCAATTTTTTAATTTATGTAGTGGTAGATACCTAAGGATTTAAAAACAGTGATTTCAACACTGCTTTATTTGGCTACAAAAAGATATTTATTTTGGGCTAGAACTAATTAGAAAACTACTTTTTTCCATGAAATTTAATTTTTTTAATGGAAAAATGAAATAATCTAAAGACTAAAGCTAATAAAGCAAATATTATAATTCAAAATGTAGCTGTGATTGTCTGGTCTTTCTCTTCTCTTCCACCAGCAATGTTCCTAATTTCATATAGCTGTTGATCATAAATATTTGTTCTTCCTCTGTCTAGAAGCTTCAGCAAAGGATTTATGCTTCTTAAGTGAGCATTCTTTTGGTTCTTCATACATCACTTCTTTATTAAACAAAAGGTTCAACCAGTCTGGGACAGAATCAAGGAAAATGATCACATAGTTTATGAGGCAGCCTTTGAAGTTCATCAGATAATACATTTGAAAAATAGGCTCCGCTAAGATAAGGCTAATATTAGTCAAATACTTCTTCTTCCAAAGACAGCTGGGCAACAGAAAATATCAAATATTTTTCTGGGCTGCTATAAGTGTGCTATCTCACTTCGCTTTGTACATATTAGCATTGGAAGGGGTAGAAGTTTTGGCACAGGGAATTTGAAATGCCTGTCTTTTGAAACCAGCTTTTTGAAATTTACAAATTGAGACAACATCAGTGAACTTCTACTCTCTTGCCAGCAAACAAGGAAATCTGCAGGAGGCCTGAAGCTCTGAAGCAGCTGAGAAAGACAAATATTTTGTTCAAGTTGTGCATGCAAAATGCCAATAAAGGAATGTGCCTAAAATAAGGGGCTCTAACCACAGGACCTCCACCTGATTGGTGCCCAGAAAAGTTCCTAGTCCTGCCTACATCACCCACCTTTTATTGATGCCTAAAGATTTTTGCTTTTCATGTATTTTTCATATGTCTAAGGCTTTGTATACCATTAATACATGCTTATACAGCTCCTGGTATTTTCCTACTCTTTCTCTTATATTTTAGAGCCTAACCTTTTCACACATTCCTGAAATACTTGTTAGTCTTATTTTGAGGTAGAGGACCTACAATATGAACATTTTGTTTTCTAATCAGAATCTGAGAAGACATAACAAGAAGTGCAGCAAAGAAGCCCCAGACCAACTCCAATTGGGCAGTACCCAGGCAAAAATTACCTAATCAACTGCTCTTTTAATTAGACAATTTGTCAGATATGATAGTTTGTTAAGCTTAGAAAAATTATATAAATATGTGTGTCCTAGTTTGGAGGACAGGTGTCTGCTAAGAAAGGAAGGACCCTCTCTTTAAAATGGAGAATGTAAACCCCCTCCCTCCAAATTATTATAATTTTGAAATTAAGGGGCTCTCAGGCAAAGATATGGGAATTAGTAATAACAGTTCTTTACTAGAGAAATTAAAATAGAATTACAGTAATACACAGAGCAAACCCCAAACCCTGACAAAGTCAGAGTACAACCTGACACACTCCGTCAGGCAGGGTGCCGGTAGCAGTCCCATTAAACGGTGGCTGCAGTCCTCTTGCAGTGACAGATGTGGTTCAGTTGTGAAGCAGTGGTCCTGTAGAAGGGTGCAGCTTTCCTCTGGAGGTCCAGTGATGGTGTGGAGAAGTCCAGTTTTCCTCTGGAGTACAGTGGAAAAAGGGTTCCCTTGATGTCCCAAATCTCAGTTTTCACCTAGGTAGGAGAGGCTTGGCTTTTCCCCCTGGCTGGAGCATCTCCCAATAGGATGAAGTAATTGTATCAGTCATGCAGTGGGACTCAATGGGCCATTAGCAGAAGATAACTCTGTGGAGGAAGAATGGCTTGTGAAAAGATAAAGAACAATGCCCCACCTGGTTTTAACAGATGGCCCATTAGCAGATAATATCTCCCACAGAGATAAGGATCTGTCCCACCTGGTCTCAACAGAGGGTGATAGAATAGATACTTTTGGTCATAGTCTGCATTGTAACCCAAGACAGTGTGCCCATAGCCCATGACTATGGATGCACCCAGAAGTTTCCAGTAAGAACTGTTTTTTTATTGTGCCATTTTAATACTGTTGCAAGGGTTTTTGTCTTTTGTTATAGGCAACGTTATGAAGCAGGTTTCAATGGCTTCTCAGGTTTCTCACTGGTTGTTTGTACAGAGATTGTCTGAAAAAGCATTATTTAAGGTTCTTCAGTGCTACATGCAGGCGTGCAGAGAAATTCTGTGGCACTGAAAAACCAGTGCAGACATCTCAGTGAGAGCAGCAGGAATAGAGTGAAGCCAAAATTACCTACCAGGTACTACTACTATCAGCAAAAACAGAGACAAATAATAACTTTTCTGAAGCACATAATATATGCTGGGAAAGATTAGAACATATTTACTGAGACTCATAAATTCACTCCAAATGTCTTTTGCTACATATTGAAGAGGGCAAAGTTCAGCCACTGATAGCACTGTCACCAAATCTGAAAACAATATTTTTTTTGCTCAGTCGTGCTCATGATTAGATGGGATGTCACAGAGGAGAGTTTTGAAATTTTGAGGGCTATTTAAGATTATGTAGAAAAATGCTAGGTATTCAAACATTTTGCTTTCAGTGCTTTCCTCAGTTTAACTTTGTAGTTTCACAAAAAAGACATGCTCTGGAGTAGAGCTACAGGACTAATGGTGAGTTTTGCTGTTTACAGCACCAATGATGTAAAATTTTATGCTCACAGTACGAAAAGTGAAATGTTCTTTTTTTCATTTTCCTTTTTTTTTTTTTTTTTTTTTTTTTTTTTTTTTTTTTTTTTTTTTTTTTTTTTTTTTTGTTTAATTGGATATTGGTGGAGTACAAGGGGAATGGACCACATGGTGGCCAGACTCTCGTGTTGACTCTAGAATGAGTTTCCTAGTGCCATTGTCAGAGGTAGAGCTCTGATGGTGGAACAAGGTGAAATCCAATAGACCATTAATTACATTCTTAAGTCTAGGATAGATCTCATTCCTACTGCCTGTCCTGTTGCAATGGGCAGGCAGGAATTTTTTTGCTTTCATTGTTTTGTGAGAATGTGGTACATTATGCTCATTTGGAGTATCCAGTGATGAAGGCAGTGAAATACAAACTAAAACTGCAAATATTCCCAAAGAAAAAAAATAATGTCAAACACAGTCCTAGAGTTCAATCTACATTTTAAGAAACTTTATCATCTCTCCAACCACCAGCCTACTATATGCCAGAAAAGTTATTTAAAAAGGCTTCTCTGCCTTGAATAGCAAAGTGACAAATGACAATAGATTTGGATAAAGAAGTGGGTCAGTCAGGAATTCAAGACCACAGTTGTGAAAGTGGTAAAAAAAAGCAGCTGAAAAGTTTAGCTAGGAAACTAAAAATAATCTTTTAATTGCACAATAAGGTAACAAGAGGTGTGGGAGAGAAGGCAAATCCCACAGTGGCAAATATCAGCTGAGATTCTGTGAAAATAATCAATTACTTTTGCTATGTAAGAAAGTGAAATCACTGACCTGAAGTCTTCTATCTGGGAAAAACAAAATATCTTTCAGCTGAAAGAAACTGAGAGAAACAATTGTGAAAAAATAATCAGGCAAGACAGAAAAGTCTAATTATGACTAATCATGACCACTTTTACAAGGTTCCTATGGTAGGAGAGGGCAGAGCACTAAAGAAGTGCACATATTCAAATCCAGAATTAAGTTTGGAAAGATGTCTGGAGTTCACTGGCAGGAAGACACCCAAGTACAGAAGGGATTTCTACTACCACTGGGAAATATTTAATGCAAGTATCATTAGCTCAAATTTCATTGTCATCTGCTCTCTCTGCACAAAGTACCTGACAGTGCTTGCAGGAAATCATGCTCTGTCCAAACCTGAGTTGCCAGAGGAGCAGAGCTGCCTCTGGATGGGAGGGCACCACAGGACAGCTTCAAGCCTTCATAACCCCTCCAGACTAAGAAAGTAAAATGAAGTAAAATGAATTCCATTCCCAATGTTTTACAAAAAAATATTACTATAAATGAGATTGTACTGATAGCACCTTATCAGACAGTTCTAATCAGCTGTATAAAATAACCATTCATTCACAATTTAAAAATTATGAGGCCAAGATTCCAACACACAGAAAAGTCAATAGTCAAGTTGTAAACCTTGGAAAATATGATTATGCTATCAAAACAACAGTAAAAAATCTGTAGCTATTAAATCATAATTCTTCTATAATTACAAATATTAGCAACAATAAGAGACTGCATTGAGTGAAGAACTAACAGAACAGGTACTACAAACCCTGATGTTTCTGCAAACATTTTTAGTAGCTCAAGGAGCAATGGAATGAGGCCAAAGGGAATGACTTTGTAGAAGCTATTTACTGACTATAAACCAGCAAAGGAACAGGGAATTCTAGTTACATTGGAAGCTGTTAAAGTGTTTTTTCTCTTTCTCTTTTCTCCCCCAAATGGCTATTCAGTATGAAAAATGACTCTCTGTCAGCAGACATCGTTCACAATCCACCCTGATCAGCATCCTTCACTGTTTTATTGAGACAAACAGGCAATAAGTAACTAAAACATTTCACGTACATGGTATTAAAAATGCAGAAGCAATGTTTTGCCATGTGGCAACAGAAACCAAAGAACAACTCTGGATCCACCCCATAAAACCAATTAGCAATGAACAGTCTGCTCTGAACTATTCCTCTATTCAAGTCCCTTCAGGTGGAGTTGTGCAAAATTATTTACAGACTAAAACATTTTTCAGTTGATTTAGCCAGTGATTATTGTTATTATAAATGCTAATTATTCCTACAACTGTATAGTATAAGCACTATTTCTTGGCTGTATATGAAAAATGGGGACTGGTGATCACCTTTTTTAATGTTCTGCTTTCCTCTCATAAAGAAAGAGGCATAAAAGCTTATTCTGTCTGTTTAAACCTTATTAAAAAAAACATCCTGCAAATAATTTTTAAAGCTTTCTTTTTTATATTGAAAAAATGAGAGTTTCCCAAAATTAAAACATTTAACAATACAACGTCGAGTGTTACAAAATGTTTAAATTAAAATAATGTGAAATGCAGTTAGTTCAAAGTTTTTTCTAATTTTTCTTGATATTTTCTAATAAAAAAGTCATGCACTGCCCACAATATTTTGTTTCCTCATAATAAAAACTTCAAACACTCACATCTTGCACCATTCCTGAATTAAAATTTGAGAGAATGCCTTTCTATGATATTTAAACAGTTCAGTCTTTCAGTAATAACCAGCAACCAGTCTCCATCACAAGTCTCTAAAACATACAGAGCTCTGGGTTCAGTGATGTCTCAACAGATTCCCAATTCCTTGTCCAAGATAGGGGCTGAATTTCCAATTTTGCTTAATTTATTCTGTTCCTTTAACAAGGATTAAACAAAGCGAGTGCTTTGCTTAGGTCCTAGCTTTGAGGCTGGCAGAGTGACTATGAAGCTGGCTCCCCAGCTTCCAGCACAATGCAGATCTCACTTGTATGTGCTGAGCAGTCCTGCCTCAAGCTGCTGCAGGCAGCTGATGTGAGTCCAGGTTCCCTGAGAGGCCAGTGAATCACCATCCTCTGCTTCTGCACACTGTGGCTTCAACACCAGGACACTGAACAAACACATACCCTTCTACCCTTGCTACCATTTTTGCAACTCAAGCCTTCTTGACCACTATTAGTCAACACTTTAATATTTTCTTTTTTTTTCATGGTCACCAGCCACCCCACCTTTTGAATTTTGTTATTCCTATTGGCTATTTTTGAATGTTTTTTTTTTCTTCTCTCTTTGTAATCAGTTTAAAAATTCATGTCATATTAAATTGTGGGAGGGTTCTCCTCAGAAGAGGAAAAAAAAGGAAGTTTTATAGTCTAAGTCTATTTTTTTCCCCTCAAATGAACAGAAAAAAATCAATTATTAGCTAGCAGTATCCAACAATTTGTGCTTCTGTGCTGACTAAAGCTCTCCACAGACAAAGAACAAAACAATAACATGCTAAGCTACACAGAGTAGAGCAAACCTGTAATCATTGGCTCCAGAAGCATCAAGTCTTCCCAACAGGGCTAAATGGAGAATCTTTATTAGTCACCACTGAGGAGGTGCATATTATCCTTGCAGGACAGCAAATTCAAATGCAATAACTACAAAAAACATGAGAAGGACTGAAACCACACATCGAGAAAGGTACTAAGTCTGCTATCCAGCTTCCTTATTTTCCACCTTCCCATTAGGGACTTTCATTAAAGAGTATGTGTTCTGGGTGAAAAAAAACCCTCCTTTTCATCTTGTGGGAATACTGGAGAATAATTTATTTGTATCAGTTTACTGCCACAACTTTCTTACCAGAGCCCTTCTTCCACTAGCTAGTTTCCTCCCAGACCAAAGATTTCCAGTTCTGTATCAACCACAGGAGAGAATGGCCATAAATATTTCTGTCTGCATATAAGTTCATTGTTCACAGTGTTGTATAAATTCACTAATGTGAGGCGGACAGAAATACATAAAAATGTATATGTTGCATAGGAAGAGCATCTTTTCATCCCTTTAAAAAAGTACAGTAATTTCACCATTATAAGCCGCACCTTTTTCATTGAAGAATCCAGCCTACACCAGTAGTGCGGCTAATCTTCAGGTGCAGCTTATCTTTGGACAAATCCCAGTGAAATGCCAACCCAGAAGTGAGAGCCAGCCGGGGAGAGCACCTGGGGCTGCCTTTAAAGGCTTCACTGGTCTATGAAAACTGTTGCAACTTGAGCACCTGACACCAAACCCCACTGGCAGCCATTCTGTTACTAATTTGTTACTTTGTTACACATGGATCCTCGCTTAAAAAAAAAAAAAAAAAAAAAAGGGAAAAAAAAGTGCTGCTTATATTGCTTATATTCAGGTGCAGCTTATATATGGACAAATCCCATGGTCTGCCCAGCTACCGGGAGGTGCAGCTTATAATCAGGTGCGGCTTATAATTGTGAAATTACTGTATTCTACTGGAATGAAGATTTATCCCTTATTAAAACTCCAGAAGATTTGCTGTGTCATACACAGTGAAGTAATACCAGAGTGTCACAGACAACCAAAATTATTCCTGCCAAGCTGAATCAGTGTGAAAATTAGACCTGCTCAGAGGGAAAGAAGTGTCAGGATATCAAATATGTTATGTTGAGGTCTCTAATGTCAGATTCACATCACACAGGTGGGCGCAGCCCCTTGCACATCTCCCCACCATGTCTTGCCCATGCTGCCTTTTCCTCCCTGGGTCCTGACTCCAAGCTCTGCCCTGCTGAGCCAGCCCTGCCCCGGCATTTGCCTTTGCACACACCTCATGCCACTGAGCACCATCCAGCTTGTCCTTCCCTGCCATAAGTTTCCTCCCTGCTTCCAATTCCACTCCCCAAACCCTCAGATTTCTTCTCTGAGTTCTGACCCCTTCTCTTCCCCATATGTGAACATGGGGCTTGTATTCTTGGCACATCAGTGGCTATATATCCTGTTTTTCACCAGATACCAGCTCATCACAGGTTATAAATATAGAACCAGAGCACATTATTCAATTAAGCATACTAGTTCTGGCTGCTTTCCAGCATATAAAAATGCTAATTTCCAGTAAATTATATATGCTTGTAGGAAAGGTACAACACCCTGTTGGGAATCCAATGTGGCTTCTCTCTTTATCTGTTTATTCCCCTGCCTGCAAGAAATTGCATTTTGTAAAAACATATATAGAGCTCTCCAGTATTTTGATATAAATGTACCTGAAGAAAGTTAACATACATCTGAGAACATGGATAACAGCTCTATATAGCCACAGAACTACTTCCACTTTGGGGTAAAAAGAACGAAATTAAAGAGGTTAAAACAGTGGTCACTTGATTCTTAAAATTAAGAATGAGAAACTAAAATAACATGAGTAAGGAAACAGATCACAACTTTAATTATATGCTTCTAGATTATTTGTGCTTGCTTATTCTGTAAATGCATTTTCTACAAGAAATGTGATACTCTGACAGACGCAAATGTTTGTGGGAGGGCCTCCAGAAGTGAATTGGGTGAAGTGAGTTGGGTTTTGCAAATTTTAGTATATGCAGTTTCAGCCTTCATGTTTTGCTGACCTTTATTTTTATGAACTACTGCTAGTGATGAACAAACTTGCTTTACCTTTACTTAAATTCCATATGAGTACAGTAATTTCACAACTATAAGGTGCGCCCTTTTGACTAAAATTTTGATCAAAACCTGGAAGTGTGCCTTATAATCTGGTGTGCCTTATATATGGACAAAGTTCAGAAATTTGCCAACCCGGAAGTGAGAACTGCAGAGCCGAGGAACCAAGCTGCGAGTGCCGTGGCAGCCGGTGCCAGGGGCACATGGGAGTGCCGGGACCCGCAGCAAGGGGAGGGTGCCTGGGGCTGCTTTTAAAGGCTATGCTGATACATGAAAAATGTTTGCAAATTGAGCACCTGCCAGTAAACCCTGCGATCACGTGATTCCGCTACTAATTCGTTACTTTGTTGCGCACAGATCCTTGCTGCAAAAAAAATGCGCCTTATAGTCCGTTGCTCCTTATATATGGGCAAAGTTCGGAAAATTGCCAGCAACCCAGAAATGTGTCTTATAATCCGATGAGCCTTATAGTTGTGAAATTACTGCACATGAAGAGTGACAAACATTGTCAGAAATGTGAGTCCTCCAGAGCAATTTCAGGTGTGGGAGTTTGCTAACATGAATGCTCACTTAATAGAAGTCACTCCTTCTGTCTAGCTATAGTTTACATGTTTTCTTCTTTGTGTTTGATGGGGAATGAAGATATGAAATTTGCTACAATTAGCACCTGTTAGTAAAGTGTCTCTAGAAGGTGCTGGCAATTTTTCTATCAGCATTTTCTGACACAGGTATCCCTGTGAACAACTCTACAGTCTGCAGTTATGCATTATTTAATTTCATTCTTGGATACATACTCTAATGTCAGAGTTTACATAGCTTGTTTGCAAAATTTACAGTGCCAATTTAGCCTAATTAGCTGAACCTCATTGTCGTTAAAGTCCTCTTAGATGCAACAGTCCTTCACAGTTTTCAGGTCTCTTCTCTCCCCAGTGACAGTTCAAACCTACCTTTAAAAAGTACACTCACACCTGCTTAAGCCACAGCACCTATGTCCACTGATTAAAACTCCTTGGGAAGAAAAGCCAGAGAAAAGAGTTTTTCTCAGCTACAGGATGCCAAGGTGAAAGTCTTGACAAAGAAGATACAACCAGCAATTCTCAGTTCCTGATCCCTTCAGCATGAGAAAATGTACTATGAGATGTGCAGGCATGGTTTTCCACTGTTTTCTTGGGGAGCCATTGAAATTCCCTTCACCTCACTGGGAAAATCTGTGTCTGTACCTAGCCTATAATACCCTGTAATTAAATTGTTTTTTCCGCCTCACTCTCTCTCTTTCTTCTGCTTATATCTTAGAAACTGTTCTCAGACTGAGTCAGGTGCTCTCAAAGAAGTATTCACTCTTGGCCATATGTACACATATAGGCTCCCACAATTAGGCAGGGGTCCTACCTGGATGGGACTGTCCTGGTTTCCATCACAGCCTCTGCACAGCACTTTTGTCACATAGATATACTCTCAGTGCTGGTGAATGATTAATGTGATAAAAAGGAGAGCATCCTTGTGGGAATTATTTCCTTGAAAACATGAAATCATTCAATAATGCTTTGACAAGGCTCCATCACAAACACTTCCCATCTCTCTCCTCATAATATTAGTGCTAAAAGCAAGCCAAAAACATTCTGACAATAATTCTCTGTTCAGAAATAGCAGTTAAAGCTTGATCAGTCATCCTGTGTGCAGCGGTCAGCTGCATGTGAAGACGTGGGTGCTCACAACTCCTGCCTTGCTAATGGGCTTCCTACCACTTCTGCTAGCTGGGTGGCCTCTGAGGCTGGCAGGTACCATGCCCATCCCAGAAACAGGCTGAGAAGTTCAGGCCTGACAGGAGCTCATCAATTACCAGAGCCAAGCAGTCCAAAGCACCAGAGCAACCCACCAGGCATCAGGACTCCCAGGTACTTCCAAACACAGGCTTCTCCCTGTCCTTAGAAGGTAAAGGTGGGATTTCCTACATCTCATTCAGCCAGCCTTGCAGTCTGGACTTTTACTGGGAATTATCTTGTGTCTCCTAGGGCCAGGCTCTGACTAGGAGCAACTCAAAATGACTGAAGACCTGGTAGAAACAGAGATGCTGTGTTATTCCTTTTCCTGAAAAACCTCAATTACTCTGGTTTGGAATGAGACAGTACTTGAATATTCTTGCAGAAAGAAAGTTTGTTTCCCAACATTCTCTGTAAAAAGAGAGCATAAGAGCAAATTGGGATCTTACAGGTATGATGAGTTGACTGAGAAGTGTTTCAACAAAATTCTTTTCAAGGGAAATACCTTTGTCTTTTGTTTCTAAACAATATTGGTGTTTTCTCTTGCAAAGTCAAACATCCAAAACATTTTTAGTTTTTCCCTCTGGCTTATCAATTTTCCTGGATAATGTGTTTCATCTGGTTTCCCCTTCCTGAGCTGGGCATCTTCTTCCATATCTTCCATGTTTTGCACCAGAAATTTTAGAAATTTAGACCTGAGGGGCCTGGCAGGGGCACTCCATGCAGGGAAACCTGGCGCTGCTGGCATTTACATGCCTCATGACACCAACATTTATACTCTGACACTTCTATGCTGCATAATCACTTTTGATGTCATGGTTGCTGCTATGACACATGGATCTGCTGGCCCTGTGAGTCACATGCAGTCACATGAACCCTTGTCCGTGGGGCTTCAGTGGGGTCCATTATCACCATCCATTATCGGGGTCCATTATCAGCGTCCATTATCAGGGCCTATTATTACCATCAGACATCTTTGCTTTATTAGCTTCTCCTCAAAAAGGTTGATGCCAAATATAAAATGTCAGTTTCATGGTGGGTTGCTGTGCATTTACCAGTGAATAAAAAGGGGAAGGTTATCCTGCCAGTCCAGGTGCTCCAGCCAGGCTGGATGCAGCCATGTGCCCTGTTTGCCCATGGCTAGAGACAGCAGGGACTGAAGGCTATGAATGAGGCCATCTGTGAGTACCTAGGCAAGACTGCCTGGTGCCCAAGCAATTTGGTTATTCAAATGTCCAGTTTCAGCTCCTCTAAAACACTTAAATCTTTACCCCCTTTACAAAGTCAAATTTCTTTTCCACTGCAAGCAGTCTCCTACATTTTGTCCTCCTGCCTTACAGCCAACTTTCTAACCACCTCCAAATGCCAGATTGTCACCTTTTGTCATAAACACTAATTATTCAGACAAAACAGATAAAACCTTCTGTGCTTTGGGGCTTTTTTTGCTTTTCTTGCTTTTTTTCCTTCCATCTGGCCAAAGTGATATAATAGCCTGTTTCGATGCAGACCTTAACTAAAATATGTAAGAAACCAGTCTTCCTCCTGGGATGAAGTCAAAATATGCAGAATCTAAAGTGAGGCATTATCTTCAAAAAGGCCACCCATGCTTTCCAGGATAAGCTTTTTACTGTTGCAGAGCACTGACAGAAAGCTGACAAGGAATGGTACTAAAACCTTCAGTGTCCACTCAGAATAAAAGTATTTTAAGGACATTTTCTTAGGAGTGCCCTGGCACTGATGGCTCAGAGAAATATCGTTAAAAAAACAGCTGAAACAGTTGTTGTTACAGTAAACATGAATTAAGTTTAATAGCCTTCTGCCCTCCATTTCAGGCTTCAAGTGCTCTCAAAAGGTCAATAAAACATCCCTTTTATTATAGTCTGTCAAATAATGCAGACAATGCAGGTGAAAGGTTGTCAAATAAGTACAGAGAAATGTTGTGCAAAGCAAATACACAGGAACAAACCAAAGGCACATGACCATATGTGCTCCTGAAAGGCATTGCTTCCCAAGTATCAGGAGAAGCTGCCATGGTTCCTCCTGCCCTGGTCTTGGAGTTATGCTCTCAGACTCTCTCACGAAAAACACGGCTGGGCTCCACATCACAGTCACAGGCCAGTGGCAGCACTGCCTAGGCAATGCCTGTGGCTATCATGTTGGTACTTAAAGGAATCTGTCAGCTGCCCACCTGTGGATGGGGCAGGATCACAGGATAGCTCAGGCTGCAGGGGGCTGCAAAGAGATTTCTAGTCCAACCTCCTGCTCAAGATCAAGGTCCCTCTGCAGAAGCTCCCTGCCTTTGGGGGAGTCAACAGCTCTTCCCAGTTTTGTCTTTTCAAAATCTGTTTAGTATCCCTTCCAGTCTTGCATCTAAGTCATTTGTGAACATGTTGAACAGCACAGAACCCAAGCCATTAAAATTATAAATTCTTAGTTTTATAAGATGTTCTTTCTCTTTGCATATGAATAAGATTTTGCCTTTAACCCCACTGTCTGTCACTCTCCTACCATGTAACACTGTGAAGAACATCTCTCCATCTTCAGTAAAGGCTCTCTGTAGGTTTTAGACAACAGCTATTTGGTTTCTCATAAAGTGTCCTTTCCCCAGGCTGAGCAAACCTTGAACTCACCACCTCTCCTCACTAGCCAAATATTCCAACACCCACTATCTTGAGTGCCTTTTGTTGAGCTCACAGGTTGTTTGTGCCTGCCTGATATTGAAGGGCCCCATACTGGCCTCAGTAATCAGAGGTGGTCTAAAGAGTGCTGAGCTGAAGGGTTTTACACTCCCTGGATGTAACACCTAAGCTCCTGTTCCTGTAGCCCAGTGTGCTGCTGATCCCTGATACTGATAGGGTCATGGGGACTTATGCAGCTCCTCCCTGCCACATCCTCCAAGGCTGTGTCAGCAGAGCTGCCCTTGCACAGTCAATCCACTGTATGTAGCATTGTGATGGGGGTGGGAGGTTTAATCCTAGCTGCTGGATTTTCCATTTGTCCATGATGAAATGCATGAGGGTTCCACCATGTCATTCCTCTAAGTGCTCCTCTTTCATCCTGCTCCAGGTAATTGATAAAGACACTGAACAGAACAGGTCGCAGGATACAGCTCTGCAGTGCTTCACTTCTACACATTCTACTTCACTCACACAGGTTTTTGCCAAGCTTGTTTTCCTTCAGTTCAGACTGTAAAGCCTTAGTTTCCATGAAGAAACTAAGAAGAGCCAATGAAACTAAGAAGTCCATTAGAGACTGCTTTGGAAAAGAGTCTCTTTTAAGTCTCTTACAAAGCTCATTCTAAACAACATTCACCATTTCTCCCTCATCCACAATCCAGTCACTTTGTCATAGAAAGGCTGCTCAGGCAGTCTACATCTGTGATGACTGCTCCCAAATAAAACTGCCCTCATGCACTCAGGAATGTGCTCCAAGAGGACACATTTCATGATGTTTCTAAGAGTCAAAAGGAGGATGATAAATCTGGATTGGCCACAGGATTTTCTTTCTGACCTGTTTTTAAGATGAGAATAATATTTGATGTTTTCAGAGTCTCCCCACCCTTCTCAGTCACGACTGAAAGGAGCTGTGCAGTGATACCAGATAGGGCTGCCAGCAGCCTTGCCCAGGCTGAAGATGTGAGATGAATTTATGGAGCTCTTGCTGAAGGTGACAGGTGAAGTCTCAGCCTCCACTTCTGATGGGCTCTCAATGCCACCAGTCTTTATGTTCCTGCAGGTTTTACAAAAGCAGTACAAATTTTTGCTGCATCTGCCTCAGGAATACTTTCCACAGAAGTTCTCTTTCAGAGATTACCCACATTGAACCTGAACCACATGAACAATAGGAGAGGAGTCATAATAAATTTAGAGAAGGCAAGAATTGATGGAAACCACTGCAAGTGTCTGACTGCCTTCTGGAATGATTATGTGGAGAACATGCTGGTGTGGTACTTGGAATGCCAGAGGGTCACACCTGACACAGACACACAACTGATGGGCAAATATTGTTTGCTTGCAGAGAACAAATTTCACAAGTGCTCATCAGTGAGTGCTCATCGAGGCGTGGTTATGACACCATCACACCTCAGCGTTACATCTCTATGCTTTAGTTAAGGAATGGTGGGAGAAGGAAAGAAGTAACACACTGTGGAGACAGCAGGTTCCAAGCTTGTTTCTGGGAGGAGGTTTTGTCCCAACAACTCTTGGCAAATTACTTTCTCCACACAGAGTCTTTGTGGATCCTTCAGCTGAGCTTTCCTCCATCCAAACACCACTAAACTTGTCACTGCATTGCTTGTAAGAAGTTGGGTAGATCTGATAAAAATACAAGCAAAGTAGCTGATTAAATACATCCACTTAGGCCTTGCAGATACAGTTTTGGGAATTATTAAATTTGTTGTGTAAGCTAGTATTTGATATAACTACTTCACAAAGACTTGTACTTTTGTTTCAATTTGATGAGCCAGAAACTACTTATTGGAAAATTATACCAAGAAGGTTTTCATCAGACTGGTTCTAGCAGGATTTTATTAGGAAGCAGTAGAAAAAGAGGTCCTATAAAGCAGTGCATGTTGCAAAATCATGGATTTAAACTGTTTGAAGGAATTGATAGAATTTTTCCACCTAGGCAGTGGTGGAATGATAAATGAGTAAAAAAAATCAAACAGTCAGCAGCCTTCAGGAAAAAAAAAAAAAAAGTAGCAATATAATGATTTAAACTGTACATAGAGTAATAAATATGCACTTGAAGTCACTGGGGAAATTCGGCTTCTGTTTTATGACAGTATCATATTTCCAACATTCCCTTTCTTGTGAAAAGGCATTTTTTCTGAATTACTGCATGAGTGACTCCTGGGGTTTGAGTAGAAGCCTCTATGATTCAGCAGAAATGTTCAGGCAATATAAGAATAAATGCAAAAAAAAGCTGACTTTCATCCAGCAGGCCTGCTTTGATTTCACCACAAACTGGAATTCAGTTCAAGTAAAAACACCCTCCGTCTGCCTCTTCCACTAATATCATTGTCTGAGAGAGTTATCTGAGGACTTGTCTCAAGGAATGATACTTTTAAAGTTTTGGATTATCAAGGTGTGATTTTATGCCTGGAAACACAACATCACTTGAAGGAAAATTATTTCCTCTCTATGGTGCTAAAATAACTGTATTGCATTGTCAGCTGGAGTGAGCTGTATGCTGATTTACCTGAAGGACCTGCTCAGTCCTTCACTTGCCAAAATACTTGTAGAATCATGCCCAGAAGCCCTACAGACTTTTAAAAATCTGATATAAACCAATTTCCAAAAAGTTGCTCTTCCTGCCACAGCTCTCTCTGGGTGTCACCAGCACAGTTCCCTTTACAAAAGGAACACGTCATCCACAGGGTATATTTTTCCCAGTAATCCAGGCCTTTTCTCAGCTCAACCATATTGCACCATGCATATGTTGCAAATGCTTTTCAGTATTTTCTCTTTCCATAACATCACTGGACTCTGGCAAATAAAATCTATTGAAAAGTAATCAAAGTTTGTATTAAGGATGAAATGTGGAATCAAACTAAAGAACAAAGGTTGTACCTATTTGATTTCATTACAGGCAGTAGGGCATAAAATATTAGTTTCTAAATTAGCCAGGACAGGAAAAGCTCATGGATTTCTACCTTGGAAAACCCTTTGGAATTATCGTTTTATTAAGATATTCTGTCTGTGTGTTGGAAAACCAGATGAGGTTGTACAGTCAGAGCTAAGATTGTCCTTCAAACCATTCTGTCAACAATTTGCAAAGCAGAGCTGCACAAATTTATTTCCTGACTGATTCTCTCTCTCTGCAGAGAGAGAGCCATATGCCCATATAAACCCAGGCAAAGCACAGTATATTAGGATGTATACTAGTATATTGGGATGATCATGGGTTGAAACACATGCACCTGCCAGAAATTCCTCTTAGTAATTTTTTACAGGAAACAGCAATGGCAGGTTCTGTTATTTAAACAACTTGAAGCCAGTATGAGGATTTTTCAGACTCCAAAGAGAGTTAAATTGAATTGGGTGATACATGTTACATGATAACCCAGTTCCAAGAAGTCCCTCATACTAAGATTTCTTCAACACAGTTAACACTAGCAGAAACTGTCAGGAAAAATTTAAATGGAAAATACTTTTATTCATCTCTATCCAATTTTTAAAAAATGAGTTTTTCATTGAGGAGTTATAATAGAAACTGACAAAACAATGAACCACTTAATTTGCTAGACTGGAAAACACTGAAAATATCCAGAATTATCCACTTCCATGGGAAAAAAAAATAGCATATGTGTTCCAAAATCCTAATTTCAAAGCCAGTTTTCTCCAGAGCTTTTAAAAAGTATGAAAACAATTGACATATTTGACTTCTTGCCTTGATGTTATCAAGACTGCCAAAGACTGGAAAGTTCCCACACCTAGAAAGAAAATCCTGTCTCACTGACCAAAAAATCCCCAGAGAAATGGATGATTTTATACTACGAGACAAAGGCAATAAAAAGTGTGTAAGGGTAGGGAAAAATCTACTCAACTAAAACTTTTCTTTGCATTTCAAAAATATCCATTCAGCTGCTTTGAAGCATCTGGTGTTGCTCATTATTGGAGACAGAATTCCAGCCTAGATGGTCTATGTTCTCATCAGTACTTCAACTCTTATGTGCATTCAAATATTTCATGACTTTTTTTCTATAGAGACATTAAAAATTTACAGCAATCTCTATTAACAAATATTTTTTGACAAGCCACTTGGCATTACAGGCTGAAAAGTGAGAAGTGTTTGTTCCTACTGTCCGGATGCTTTCATGTGATGCATCAAATTAATAGACACATTATACATATTTTAATCATGTGTTGAAAAAAATAAGCCTATCAATAAAAGTTTATTATCGCAATAACAAACTAGAGTAACTCAATTAACTGGCTACTGCATTCCTCTAAAATAATTCTGAAAATGGAAATACACTGAATGCTTATAACAGGAAAACTGTTACTCCTTACTGGGTGACTGCAGCCACAGATAGAGCACCTCACTGCATCTCAATCTGGAATCTCAGCAGACAATCCACTGCCCATCCCACTGGGAATAAAACAGTACACCTGGATTAACGTCATCAAGTACTGTAGCTTTCTCTAGTGTGTAAAGCCTCCCAGGTGACTGGAGCATAAATTCTCATAATAAAAGAGAAGCCAAATACATCTTTCACAAGAGGTGAAAGGTTCATAATATTTTGACCTTGGTGCTGACAGGAGGTATTTCAGTAATAAGGACCTATGTTTTTCTCTCTGTGTGTGCTATAATCACAATTCAGAGTAATTTTGGTCCTCGCTAAGGCACCCAAAAACCTTTAGCAATTTAAGAGGGCATGGTAAGAGCACTTCCTCTTAGGAATGGTGAATCTGAGTTGCACTTTCCTCTGGCTAAGAGGAAATGTTCATGTGTTACATTCTGAATTATACAGGAAAGTTTAAAGAAACTAGATGTCCGTGAACAAACTGCAAAGGTCCTTTCATAGATTATTTTAATTGAAGTAAAAAAGTTTAAATTGAGAGAATTTAAACCATAGGTCTAGTCTGAAACCTGGGCTGTATGAATTAATCATCAAACAGAGACTATGAAGAGTTTATCAGCAGATTTAGTTACTGGTCTTTCCAATGTAAAATAACCCAGTTTGCCCAAGGTTGGTTTCTAAATTAGCTATTTACTAAGCAGGAAAGAATCTTAAAATTATTGTTTTCTGAAATCTACACCCATTAACTTCATGCTCAGTGACTGCTAAATAGAAGAGTGGGAATGATAAAGAAATACATAGAGATTGAAACTCAAAGCATCATTGTGTTACTGCAGTGTGCCCACATCTTAAATGTTGCATGAAGTTCTTGGCAAACCTCTTCTAAAAACTTAGTAGTGGAGTTAAAAAAGGACAGAGAAAGGCAAAAAGGACTATCAGATTTGTGGAATACATTCTACATTTTATGGAGATATAAACACGAGGATTTTACGGTTTTAAAAAGTCTGTGAAGAGGATATGATGTTGCTTAATTGAATTAGGAATTCTAGGGAGAAGAGCATTTATTGTTCCTCAGAGTACACAGAAGAAATGGAAATCAGCCCTTCCGAAATCATCTGGTGGCAAATTTAAAATAAGAACTACATTTCTCATATGAATCTATTTGAATTGGAAGCACATTGCCACTGACTTTTCACAGAATTTCTCAGTTATCGCATAAAAAGTTCAAAATACATAAAACAAATTTACAGAAGTTAAGGTCATTTGAAAACAGTGTTCCAAATGCTATCTCAAGCTCAACCAGATCTTTAACTGCTGATTGCCTAAATACATTTTTAAAATATGTAAAGGTCACCTTATTATTATTGAAGTGCTGTGATCTGATAATGTGCTCCAAGAGTGTGCATTTTATTGATCTTCTCATTCCAAAGACACATATTAATCACTATTCATGACAACACTGAGTTAGATCTGAGCATACACAGGCACCTGGAGAACTTTAACGTGAAAAATAGAGACAGCTCCTCAATAAAACAGTATCTTATTTATTAAGCCTCTTCACGCGCTCACTTGAAGCACCCTAGTCATATATTAGGTACCGCATGTGCTTTTAGTAGTGAGATTGAGGGAGCAGATTTTAGTTCAAAAGAAATCTGCAAACTGTCCATGAGAAAAAACAAACAAAAAAAAAAAAACAACAAAAAAAAAAAACCAACACAGCAGCAACAACAACAACAAAAAACAAAACAACCCAAAACAACAAAAAAAGCCCCACAACAACAGAAAAAGTTTACCCAAAAAGCACACAGGAAAAGGTCACAGTCCTAGATATTTCTGCTGAAACTAACCATATACATAGTTTCACATTTTTTTGTGCAAAGGTCGTAGTTTCTTTACCATAATGTTAAGCACAGTGATAGCCATTAATGACAACTGTATAACAGTTTTCTTTCCTCTACTTTCTAATTTTGCCACCCCATAATGAAATTACAAAAGCTTATTCCTTGTGAAAAAAATTAAGGTTCTCCTTTGATGGATTTTTCTCTCTTTACTTGAAGGAAATCCAGTCTTAAAAATCTTCTCATGGAAAACAAAAATAAATTTAAGCATCTCACTAATATAGTTTATATCCAACCTCTGCAGTTGAAGCTGATTTTACAAAAGAGAAGGACCCATTCTCCAGGTACATGATACAGCATCCTGAAATACAATTTAAACACATGCTTATCTAGAAAAATTAAGAATTTATTGGAAGAAATTTGTATATACTTTCTTAAAAGCAAAAAACTACAGAGTCGTAGATTCAAAACTCTTCGTTTTCCCTTCTCTCCATTAAAACCTGGCAGGATCCAGGCACAGAATGTCTTCAGTCAAACTGTAGATAGTAATATCTGCTGGTGAAAATAATAAAGTCTGACTAATTTCAACAAATTTTACCACAAAACAGCTGAGCTTTGTGCCCTCTTTATTCCTGTACATAATACAAGCATGTTTCCAGCAGTATTGAAAAAAAGATGGATTAATGACATTATAGCTTCATTGATGCAAATGCTCGTCGCCATGACTGAAAAAATCTCCATGAAAATGGAGAGGACAGTCAGGGGAGCAGCACTTTGAGACACAGGATGGGAAATAATTTATCTGAAGTCATGTAATAATCCTTGTGAAGACATAAAATAATGTCAGAAGATGAAGATATGCAGCCACTAACCTCTTAGAAGTTCTTTCTTAATATAGAAAATAGCAAAATCACCTCAGTCATAGAAACTTGTCTGCAATCACATCTCATCTATATGAGTGCCATACCTCTGTGGGAGATCCAGTTCTGTCAGAGAACAGTCCTGCAAGTGCCACTGCATTCAGAATACTGCAACTCATCACACTTGAAAAATTATCAGTTGAGATCTTCTTAAATCATGCGCAGACACATACTATTTTCCCCTAATCTGGTTTCTTCATTTCTTTTTTTCCCCAGTGGAGTCAGACATAGGAAACACACTTACTGAAAATTTGGTATATAGAAATACAAGGTTAGATATAATTCAGAATACAATGGAGGAAATGTTTGAAACCTGTCACTAAAGATTATAGTGGCTTATAGCAAAATTGAAAAAATAAAGATAACACTTGATGAACATTGTGCTATCCATATAATGGTTCTTAGATTGCTATCTAACAAATCAAGCTGATGAACTGGAAATAAGTTCATAACAGAATATATTATATAGGTTCTGTTCCTGAAGGCAAAATAGGTTGAAATATAATCTGCAAAAGATTGTAGATGGGCCAGGCATAGATAAGTTTTAAATTAATTTACAGTATTTCTTGGCTTATCAGATTTTCTCTTACAAATATAAATTATATAACATCTCAAACAATAGTGGAAAATCTTAGTCTGAAATAAAATGTAGTCTGTAAGAGTCGTGAATCACATTTTGCTTTGACGATTTTTGTTAATTAATATCGATTATGTAAAATTTAGGCTTTGAGAAACAGGAAAGAGAGTATCATAATTATGCCTTACATTTTAATTCTGAAATCTATGTAAAACTTACAAATCATAAAATACTAAGCTTCTGCCAGAAACTCCTAAGCCTATCACTAGTGATTTTTGTTATCACTATCTTTGTAATCCTTACAGCACTATTTGTACTACAGCACTTCATGACTTTGCCTTTGAACAGTCCATGAGAAATGATTTAATGTGCACAGGCACATCTGAAAAATCTGCAGACAACTCTGAGAAATCACCAGGAAATCCTGAACTGGAGTGAGGCGAGACCTGCTCCATGGGTGGACTCCAGCAGAGCTCTTGTATGGTCTGAGCTGCTCTCATGTGGTTACAGCAATCTGCACCTGACCTTTACTTGAGAAAGAAGCAAATGCAACCTGTTTTTTTTTAATTTATATTTCTGCTCTCCTAGTCCTGTCATCCTTACACCATGCTCAGTGCACCATGCCTTGAGCACAGCACTGTGCAGGTCAGAATGCACCATATCATCCTGCTCATCCATACCAATGCCATCAGCACTATGGGGGTCCCAATTACAGGCAGCGGGGTTGGACTCTAAAATAGTATTTTTTTGTCAAAAGCCAAAGAATTTTAGAAAATTTTATTATTTACTAAGCTCCTTCTTGCCTCTCAGAACTCTGAAGCTAAAATAATTTATAACACTGACATTTCACCATCCATAATTTTCCAGCCAATTTCCATTTGCCCTTTGCATTACATTTATGAATAGTTGTTGGATTAAGTTTGATTCTTGCCTACTCCACTAACTGCATGAGCAAAATTTTGTTGAGCTGTAATTTGACTCACTGTTAATTGCTGACATATGGCATATTGAATAAGGAAGGGAGGGAAAAGCACTCCTGGGGGGTAAGTGATTAGCAGTCTAAACATGAGCATTACTGACATTCCATGATTTTCCGACAGTTACTTCTAAAATCCCAGATTTCAGAATGTGCAGATTCTCTGTTTATTTCAAAAGGAGGGTGCAGGAGACTCTATGGTGAATTATTTTATAAGAGAGAAGTCAAAAAACTCATAAATCCTGCAAGTAAAGCAATCTGTCAGAGATGATCATGCATATTTAAAACTATTTACAAATGGGGCAAAGCATGAGCAGCTGCATCCAGTACTTTAAAGCTCTCAGATGAAGAACAGATCATTTACAAATGCCAACGAGCATTGCCTGAGAAACATGCTGTATATACACAGTGGACACCTGGAGGAGAAACTCCTCATTTACCACTCACACTTTCTCTAATGAGGAGATTATTTGAAAATGAGAAAATGGTATATCACCTACACTCTCATATCAAATAGGTTCTACTTGAAACATCCTCCCACTACTAGTCACATCAAGAGTGCAATAATCTGAAAAGCCAAAGAACAATCCTTCTCTTAATCAAGAGAGTTAGTAGCTAGAATATTTTAAGAAATGACTCCGACATCACTTATCCTTTTGGTGATACAGTTTAAACAGTAAAAAATAGCAGAAGCCTTGCAAACTTCAGCTATATCTTGAGCAATTCAGTCTTTAAGAGATCTATCCATTCAGGAAGGATCAGATAGACCTGTTATTAGGCAAGGATGGGTGTTCTACTATTATAGTAATCATTTCTAACTGTGTAAGTAGAAAACAAAATGGATTCTTCTCTAACATAATGAAACCGTCCAAGAAATTATCAGTACTAAAATGCTACCAGAAATTTATTTTAGCTAAATATATGCCCACTGTAAAGAGAAGGCAATTTCCTCACCTGTATAATGGCTTCTAATCCAAACTTTACAGCCTTCAATTTTGATTCCTGCCCTGGGATGTCACAACTCCTTACTGTCCTTCACTTTCCACAGTTTGAAGAAAAAAGTCATCTGAGCATGTAGGAGAAGAAAAAGTACATCTACAGTTGTGAAGACTGGACATTCAGATCTACAGCTAGGCTGTAATAAATTTCATTACCTTTAGCTCAAAAAAGGTGATAAGAAGAAGCCAGGCGCTTATCCAAAATGGAGAAGCCAGTTCTGCAGCTGTGATAGACAATAAGAAGAGCTCCTTGTCAGAAACAGACTTCAGGGTCTCAGGGAAGAGAGATACTGATATTTTGTTCATCTGCATATATAAAATAAATGAAAAAATAAGAAAAGGCAATATAGGGAAAAACAGAAATAAATGGAATATATTAAATTAATATAAAGCAGTCATTAAATGCTTCTTGCATTGGAAAGTGGCAGGTATTTTTCTTACATGAACACAAACAGCCATCTGGGAACTCCTTCTCCTAGAAGGGGATTTTTAAAAACTGGGAAGAAAAAGTGTATTGCCAGACTTGTCCTGTTCTATCAAAGAACAATTGGCTAAAGAACCTGTCTCTACTAAAGTAAATTGCTTGGTGAGCTGCAGTGCCATCATCTGAAGACAGGGACAGACACTGGGGTTATCTAAATGCATGGGACCTGCAGTCAGACCTTTGAGCAAGAGTATGTTCTAGACCAGTTTTTGAATGATGAATTCACCCTTAGCCCAGTTAATAAATCTGTGCCCGTGATTGATTAAAGACCACAACAGAGCTAATAAAGGAAATGTGAAAACATGTATACACATATATGTGCAATTCCTCAAGATTTCAGAGAAAAACACCACTTTTCTCTGGAAGATTAAATCTGGGTTTAGAATTATTTCTTGGTTAGAAAAATATCTCTAACAAAGGCATTTTTCAAATTTGCTAGTTTCTTATGAACAATTTGGATCATTTGACTCCAAACACAAATTTATAATACCTTAGTGTCACAAATTCTGAAATCTAAATTTTGTGTGTTTGTTTGTTTCATAATCTCACTTGCATGAAATAATCTGCAGAGGGTTGCACATTTTTAGGGTTTATTGCATGCTGTCCCTAGCTACAACACAATGTGGTGGTAGTGTTGTCAAGAGAGCAGCAGTCACCTGCAGCCCTTGCAGGCACAGGTTGTGCTGTCTTGCTGCCCAAGGGAGGTGTCACCAGTGCAGGAACCAAGAGCTCAGATGGGTGGCAAAGCCCCCAGCTTCCCACAGCTGAGCTCATTTCTGGGAAGACGTCTAGGAAGCAATAATCTTGGAATACGGAAATAAACTTTACATTTTGCAGGGTGTGGATCCCCTTAAATATGTCATTCAATTAAGAGGATTCAGCATCAGTAAACCAGAATATAACCCTATTTCTGACTGGAACTCAACTGGAAAAACCAAATCTACTCCTATCCATTTAACACAGCCTGAGTGGTATTTATTTTCCCTTTCAGCTGAAGAGCTACCTCCAGTATATAATATGATATGAATACTCTGTCTTGAGCCTTCAGATGCAAAATATGAGTTTCTGCTCAGTGGCTCTCCTACACATACTCACATGGGAAAAAAGGGAGCTTCTGCATCTCACCCATTGTAAAGCTGAACCTGCCTTTTTCAACCAAGAGCATTTAGAATAAAATAGAAAGCAATACTGGAGAAGGGGGGTAAAGCAGAATGATCAAATAAGTGTCCCAGATCTATTAAATAAGCAACTGAAAAGAAACAAATTAACTGAAAGGAGATAATGCCAAGGATAACTCTGACAGCTCCGTGCCAGCTATAGTCAAACTAAAACATCACTCCCAGTCTTCTTGGATTGCAGTAAAGGACTCAGATGCTGGGCTTTGAAAGATATCTCTTTAACAGCAGGATCTGACTCACTGACAGACTTGCTGAACAGTTTGGTTGGCAGCCTTGAAGCTGCCTCTGTGCAGCAGCACAGAGCTTATTTCCCTATACGCCAGTCCTTAGGACAATGATTGTTCTTTCTGATGCAGCAAAAGCATCAAAATAATGTCCAGTGTGGGCATTTTTTTTTTTCAAAGAGAAAAATCCATTATTTTGTGGAAGTATTTTTTTGCAAAACTAGACATGATTTTTTTCTGGTTTTCTTCCATATGTGACATGTTGTGTTCCACACAAAGTCAGTGATAACATATACAACAGTCTTGACTATGAGGTAAATACTACTAACTATTGTTCTTTAGCATTATTTTGGTAGCAACCAATAAATGATGCAAGTAATATTTATGTCAGCTGCAAACTGCATGGAGAGCAACTTCAAGCAAATCCATTACATTTTTACTTGCAGCAAACAAGGAAGAATATGTATTATATCATGACAGGTGTCCCCAAATAACACTTCAGGTCTAATTTACTTGGTTATTTTTCTAACATCAAAGGCAATATTTAGTTTCATGAAGACAAAGTATGCAGCTGATTTGACTTTAGTAGAGGTGTGAGTTGGCAAAGAGAAAAATGTAATCATCAAAAAAAAATGCAGTCTTTTCTGATTAGAATTGAACTTATTCCTTATGTTAAAAAATAAACAAACAGCAACTCTTTCACATTTTTCTTTACATAATGTAAGCAGAACACAAATGTAAGGAAAGTAAACTCCATTTTACATATATTGGTGCTTTTTCTCATGTCTCCTGTGCTGCAAAGCTGCAGACTGACAGACTCTAAATATCATGCAGGATTAATTGCACAGCACTATAGCTACTTAAAAGCTAATTGCCTAGTCTAAGCTGGGCAGTCAGTCTAGTTATCTCTGCTCCCCACAGAGTTATCAGTGAAAGACAGGTACATATCTGAGTGCCATTCATGTGTCTCTCCAGTGCTTATCCTGCAATGGTGTGTCTCCTTCTTGGTGACAGCAGAGGAAGCCTCTGTAACTTAGGACAGACATCTACATTTTATTTAGGCAGTTCTAATCAGATAAGAAGGCCACCAGCTTCCCTCCATGTGGTGAGCTGACTGGGTGGATATGAAGCTTGAAGTATTCGGAGAGCCCAAAGCTAGCAAAAAAACAAAAAAGAAAAAAAGTCTCCATGCAATTGGGATAGACAGGCACTCCCACATGGGTTTGAGAAGGCATCAAACCTTTTTTATGTCTGATTTTAGAACCTATATATTACTCAGCTCTTTCTTGCTGCACTCCTTCCAAAAGGTTCAGCCAGTCACAGCCCACAAGGCAGCCCTCCCAAACAGCCTGGAGAGCTGGGCTCCCACAGAAATCCTAAGACAGGGCTGGTAGCCTAAGCAGAGGCTTCACAGACCTGAGCACTGGTTGCTAACAATCATGTAGGAGCAGGCTGAAGGCTTTTTTTGTTTATTTAATTTCTGCTGCAGTTTGGGCTCAGGGTGATTATTAGCCTGTGATTCCCTGGATAATCAAATTTTAGAGGAAAACCTCTATGTAACTGAACTCTACCTTCACATTGGCTTAGTTTCTAAAGCAATGTGATCCCCATCTGAAACAGGTGGGTATTCAACAATGGTTTTATAACGACGCTCCTTGAATAAATGTGTTTTAGGGGGTAAAAAACCAAAGATGAAACCACATTCTCCAACAAAATTAAGAAAAAATGATTGCTGTAAGAAAAAAACAATTTCCTTCCACTTTGCACTGTGTCCTAGAAGAATCTTCCACTGGACGGACACATCTGGATACAATTTGTGCATTAAGAAAATTTGTCCTCCGCCAGATGAAAAGCAGAAGGGCAATAAATAGTTAGTCATGGTCTTGAACAAAAATCAACAGGAGTTGTGGGAAATACCTCTAAGAAAACTATTTCTTCCAGCTTCACAAAATCAACAATAAAAACATAACCATGAAGTCTAAACTGTGGTACAGTCCCAGGTAATTAACAATCTCAGTAACCCAAATCAAACCAGAACCACAAGAAATTTCTGCAAAAGAATAAAATTAAAATGGATCAGTTGGATAAGCGAATACAGATTTTGAAAACACCTATCTGCTTCAGAGAAAATAGGTTATTCTGTAGCAGATTTCCTGCACGGAGGATGTATTCAATGGCTTCAAGAACCTGTGCTTTCCTAGGAAAGACCATAAAACCTTGCTGCTTTGACAGGAAAACCTGCACAGTGGTTAGGAACTGTCCAGACTGTCACAGCATGGGGAACTTGAAATATATTATACAGCATCTGTGGAAGACTTTAATTTTAAATAGGTCACCATAAATATAAAAAAAAAAAAGCAAGGGCCTTCGCAACTGAATTCTCACTGAACACAGTAATGATCACAGTATACCTCTAGATTTCTAGCTACTTCTTAATTGGATGAAACAGTCGCTAGAAGTTATTTTGTATTAAAACTATATGATTTTTTTAATGTTTTAGTTTTTTTCAGAACTTATGAGAAGATTTGACTTTTAAAAGCCATCCCAAACTAAATGCTTCCATGTTTATATTTCAAAAACAACACTGATTTTTATCTATCCTGTGCACTTACTCTTTCCACAAAAATATTTCTTCCCTGGGCAAAGTGCCTTCACCACTGTTCACCTGACACGTGCTCTGCACCTTACATGGAACAGTCAAAAGGAAGTATTTAGTTAGGAACTGAACAAAGCTACAAATCAGCTTGGAAGGTATTATGAGATGTTCTTAAAACACCAATAATTAAAACAGCTAATAGGAGATTTTTCCATCAGTCCTTCTGAATGCCCAATTTTATTTTCTTTTCCCAGTCAGAAGAAATAAAAATTCTGTGCTGCTGAAAATTAAATCCTAGACTGCCACTTTATCGCTTGGCTCCAGAACCTTTTAGAACAGCTGAATATGAGAAAACTCCTGATAAAATCATGAGAGTTTGCAATATTGACAGTGAACCTACAGCCCCTTGAATGTGGGGCTGGTCTTTGATAACTGGGAAAGAGAGACATCTCAAACCTCTCTGTAAGAAAGAAAATATCAGCCTTGAGCTCTTCGGTGTAGACACATTGGCTTCTGAGGAGCCTTGCAGTGAGTCCAGTATGTTTTTGGGTTGAGCTGGACTGAAGTAGTTTTCCTAAAAGCCTCATTAGGCAATGAGCAATGAGCAACTGAAGTTGTTTGTCCTGACTTCCCTCATCATCGTGGTGCCCTCAAACCCCAGACAATTTTAGTGGAACAACTCAGAGAAATCCTTGCTTCTCGTTTCAAGTACTTTACCACCTTATAACCATTTGTCTACAAGCAAACTATATGTGTTGAGAATATGAGATGAGCTTGAGGAACAGAAAAGAGTCTGAAGAGTGTCCTTCCTGTTTTAAAGCTGTGTCTTTGGTCATGACATGAGATTGGGAGATGTGAGGCACATCCAGAACTGCAGAATTAACTCCTTTTGTTTCTTTACATTTTCTGCCTGCTTAGCAGCTCTACAGAATTAACAGACAACCTGGTTAGTTTAGCTAGATAAAGAATCTTGGATTTCTTTATGCACATGGCAAATAGATGTCAAACAATTCTGGTAGCTGGTGCAGACATTTGTTGCCATGCTGGAGCCATCCAGCTATTTTGTTAGTTTGCTTTTCTAGCTGGCAGGAACAGAACAAATTGGTAGGTGATACACTCTCTATCCAGACAGGGATGATTATGGTCATCCATCATTGCTCTGTCAGACCAGCTCCTACCACATCTTCTGCTGTGCCAGCCACAGAGAAAAATTATCTGAGTGTTTTGTTGCAAGCAATAGATGCAGTGAAAGAAAGATGCCAGGTGGCAAAATGGTTTAGTGCACATTAATGGAGTCGAGCTGACACTGTGGCCTTAGTAACAGGAGTGGCATCACATGAACTCAGCAAAAGGGGAAGAGCAAATCACACTCCCCACTGACACTGCAGTATGGGGAAGCATTTAAAAATGAAAAAATAAAATATCTCAGACCTCAAAGAACTGAGAGAAAAATCTCATTTGCCATTCCTTTCAAAATAAATCTGATTCCTTATTGATAAAAGAACTGTATTCTTTTTCTACTTAGAGGTACATCTCTATTTTCCATTCAGTTCAAAGCAGTAGAATGTTTCTCCAGCCTCCAAAAGAAAATTTTATATCAAAAACTTTTACTGCAGCAAGAATCATCAGGCATTGGACACAGCAGTTGTCTTTGCTTTGGAAAGGAGGGTTATTTTGTGCTATATCTGCCAATTACATATCCTCCAGATTAACAAAAAAAGTGGCAATTAAATAGAAACAGCAGCACCTTTGTCTAAGATGACAAAATCACAGAATAATCTGTGTTGAAAGGGACCCATAAGGACCATTGAGTCCAACTCCCAGCCCTTGTCAGAACCATCCCCAAGAGTCACGCCAGGTGCTCAAGAGAATTTTCCAAGGGCTTCTTGAACTCTGTCAGGCTGGTGCTGTGACCACTTCCCTGGTGAGCCTGATATATGGACCTCCACACTATATTTACTGAACCACAAATTAAAGTTTTTGCTCTTCAGTCAGGGAAACTTGAGCTGAAAAGTCAATTAGCTGACCAAGAAATTTTGTTTCCAAAACACAGCTTGTCAAAACATTTATGATTCTGCAGTGGTAGGCCAGAGCAACAGTTCTAATTGAACTGCTTGTTTTATGTCAGCTCTGCATCCACACTCACCTGCAGATTAAGGTCCTAGTCTATGTGCCATTACAGCAGCTATATTGGGCCAGGATCAAGGCTTCAAGATTTGTTTTTTTGTAATTAAACTAAACTTTTCTGTCCTATTTTAATTCCTTTTCATTGCTATTAATGGAGTCGAGCTGACACTGTGGCTCAGTAAAATGCTTGCCAAGTGCAAGTTGATCACCTGGACACTTTCAATGACTGGAAATAGACTCACCCCAGCCTATCACACTGGTCCTAGACACCCAAGTGAAGATGGGATAAACTGGCTTCCCTATGCTCTTGACCTAAACTCTTCTACTGTTGACCAAAGAAAAAGTGTAGAACTAGCTTAGATTGCAATACACATCTTAGTTTGTTAAAAGAGACATAAGACACTCTACCTGCTGTTTGCAACCTGATTCAATCTGTTTTCAGTAGAAGCTTTAAAACAGAGGATTTTTGAGGGAAGGGGTAGGAACAGAGCTAGAAAGAAAACAAAAATCTTTGCTGGTAAAGGCTAAATCTTAAGTCTTCAGGGGACCAGCTTGAAGAAAAAAGAAAAACCCAACCTTCTTCTTCTACTCCTTCCAGTCTTCAATTATTCATGAACAGTCCTGAGTTAACTTATTAAAACATGTCTGTTGAGGAGGGCAACATATGGTAAGATAATTAAATATGCCTGGAGTTCACCAGAGGTGGTATGTGGAGTAAGAACAACTTAGTAAAGGATGGCCTCTGCTATATTGTTTTTCATCTCAGAGTTACTCTGAACTGACAAAATATTTATAGATACGGCCTTTTTTCTGTTTCAGTGAATCTGTACCAACTGTGTCAGCTGAGGATCTGACCCATGCTGAATAATTTTCCTTAGGCAGTGAGGAAGACAAACTTACCATAATTACCAAATGTGCATCACTTTGTTATTTTGCATCAGATCCATTTAATCTTCTCTTTCATTTGCATTTCACACAAGGAAAAGGGTGTGTTTGATGTTTCCTGGTGGAAACTTTGAGGAAACCACATTAAAAATAAAAAAATCATCCAGAGTAACTTTACTTTTATGCGTCCATGTGCATAGGTATGCCATTTCTTCTGCACTGCTTAACGTGTCATGGCTAAAGCATCATCCAGTATTAGGAAAACATGGATATAATTGTCACAGACTGTCAGCAATGATTTCCTACTTGGGTCTAGCTCTTACTCGCCAGCAGAGCCAATCCCACCATCCATACACACACACGTAGGTCATGCACTTGTGTCATGCATCTGCTCTAAGTCTAGAATCCCCTGACAACAAAGGGACAGTGACACACCCACTACTATCTAAAATGAGTGAAAATTAAATTGCCCAGGTGCCTTCACATTTGCCTTTTGAGTGCAGAGAGAACACCTCAGCACTCAGTAGTCTTCAGGGAAACTGATGGTAGGGTGATGGACTCCAAGCATTAACAGACAAGCAATTCTCAGGAATATGGCAGATAAGGATCAATAATTTATTTGTGACATCTCTCTTTCTGCTGCTAGGTGGAAATCCCACAGCTTTTCCTTGTAGGACCCTGTTGTATTGCTGGCAGGGGATATGCAGCACTCCCCTGCACTGCTGCCTCTGCAAACAACAAAAGCCTTCAAAACTCATCTGAGTATTTGAGTAAGAGTTAGCTATAATTTTATAATCATTTTCTCTTACCCTAACACAAACTGTGCTATCCTTTTAAACTCTATTTCCACATTTATTTCTTGTATTCCTTGTGATCTTTTTGAGATGTTCTAACAAAACTGTAGCTACCTATTATATCACTGAACATCAGCAAAATGAATATTCTGCATAAATCCCAGTTGGTGAGTTTACCTAAGTAATATAGATAACCGATTTATTTAAGATAAAATTATAGTTTGCACATTAATAAAAATAGCACTGTACTATGCATAATCAACCTCAAACACTTATGTAGCATGTGCATGTATTTCATACAGAAATTAAACTATTGAAATAAAAAACATTTCTCAGACCCTGCCCTTTTTGGAAGATGAAAGGAAGCAGACAGAGTTCACTATTTAGGTAGAAGACAAATATTTATTTTTTTTTTAAATTAATGTAAGGAACAACAATTTTTCTTATGAACCTAAAAACTAGATGGCAGCAAGAGAGAGAAAGAGAGATTTGAAAAATAAGTTTGATCATTTTGGCATCATCCTTCAAATTGCTATTCTCACAACAAAGACTTAAACCATAACTTGGGAATGTTGCAGTGTAGAATGAGAAAGCACTATTACCCACTCAATAAATCAAAGACAGGTCTCTTGAGTTCTCCACTGGCTCTGCTAAAACATTAATTTTAGTCATCTATGGCTCTTTGCTTAAAAACTCCATGTTAAAAAGGCTGGTGCATTTTGAGAGGTTTAGATGAGAATATAGATTTGGCTAGTAGAATGAACAGTAACGATATGGAAAGTGTCTCTAGGGCATGTAGTTTGATAGGCTGGAGAGTTGGAAGTGCAATAGATTTTTTTCCTGATAAATAAAATTACATGACCGTATATAAGAAAACATTTCATTATATAAAAGATTCAGCAGGTGATGGTATCCAAGTATTCCAGACTTATCATCTAGTATTCTATTGGTCAAGAAACCAGGGTTTCATTAATTTTTAAGTCCATTAGCTAAACAAGTATTAAAAACTGCATTTCTGCAGATGACTTGGAATTAGGTCTTTTACTCCCCAAGAAATTCTGAAATTTCATAACGTTCAGGACAAATTGAAAACAAATAAATGTATGTGAAGAAATTGATTAGTTAATGAAAGGTAGGAGTCTAGACAATACCTGAACTTGATATGGAGGCAACAGCCAAACCTGAGCTGGAAGTGCCCAAAGTGTAAAATTACCCAGAAAGGCTCACCATCACCTCACAAGTGCAGGTATCAGAATATTTAATATTACAAACTCTATATTTTATAGCAGGAGATCAAGTTCTCTGCTGAATTATGGTGTCAGAGAAAATTAAATAATGACATAATCCCAGCCTATAACACTGAAAAGAAGAACAATTTTATTTTTTTATTCTAACATAAGGAAACAGAAAAAAAATACAGTGGCTGGAGACGGGGAAAGTAGATTTGCATTGGCAATGAGGCATAAATTTGCAACATTGAAAATAATTATAAGGGACAATATAGCATGATTTACAGTGGTTTGCTATATTAAATCACATTCTAAGCACTAGGCTTTTGTTAAAGCAGGAATTGCTCAAGTGACATTCTATTATATAAAGGACTGAGTTAGAGGATTGTAACCAGCTCTTTCTAATTTATAATCTATTACTTCAGTGTTTAAGAAATTGAGTTATTAATTTTTAAATCAACTAGCTAAGAAAGCATGATAAGTTTTTTTTGTACATGACTTGGAATCAGTTATTTCATTCCATGAGGAATTCCGAAATGTCATATTGTTCAGTAAAAAAACTGAAGACAAATAAATATCTCAGAAGAATTCAAATAATTAATAAAACCAACCTTTCATTTCAATATTGTCAAAGTATCCCAGATTTTAGCATTCTGGCTCAATTATCTTAAACTCTTGTATTAAAATGTTAGAGACTATATTATCTTTACTAAGTAAGTCAAGTCAAATTGATATAAATATTTCAACACTGTAAAAGATAAACCTTAGACATTCCCATGCTCCCATCACAGAAAGTTCCATAAACATTAGATTTTAAAAAAGCTATTGTTCTGGAGAAAGCTGTTCTTCATCAATCTTGTCTGATGCAGTTAGTTAACTGCTTACTAAATTCTTGCCAAATTAATACTTTCCAACTCTAACCATTGTTACTGCAGTAAGAGAAACTAAGTCTAAGAAAGAATTAAAACATCAACAGGACAACAGAAAAACAATAGACTGACCCATGACTAAAATGAGCTGAGTAATTCTAGTCTCTCTTAGTAATTTTCCCTGTTTCTCAATATTTTTTCTTTTTCCACATTCTAATATTTTTTCTTTAATCTGCAATTTTGTCCCATTTGCCATTCCTCTATTCTCTAATTATGCAACAAGTCCTAATGCATCCTATATATTTCTCTTGCCTTCCTGTCTTCCCCAAACCCCTTTCCCATTCCTCCTTTTTCCAAATCTTGCTAGTCTCCTGCCTTCCCCCAGCCTTCCCCACTGTCATTCCAGCATTTCACTTAAATTCCTTCCTTTCCTACTGTCATCCCACAGGCAAAGATCCATATGTTTTCTCTCCTCCGTCTTTGCCAGCTGGTGTCAGATTTGCTTCCCATTTTCTAGAAGAACCAGCCTGACTCTCCTGCTGGGCTGCAGCACACCAGCAAAAGAGGATGCACGCAGTGATTAGGATAAATGCAGTGCTCCTGCAGCACAACAGCCTGAGCTGACCTGCTACACGTTTATGAGCTGTCAACCAGCTCAGAGAGACTAATGGCCTGTTTTCAGGAGCTCTAGACAACAGTTTTATTGAAGGGGTTTTGTTGGTTTGGATTATTTTTTGTGCTGTTGAAGGTGTGTGCTGTCCTTGATGTGTAATTAGCACCCATAGTTCCTCCCTAAAGACCTTGCAGGTCAGTGTGAGAAGGGCAGCATTAGCTGAGAATGTCCCAGATTGCCATGAGGAGGACAGTAAAGGAGTCAGAAATTATTGTAGAAGACACATTATATAGATACAAGCAGAAAGGAAGCCCCTGCCATTGTCTCAGAAATCCCTAAGTGTGGCCAACTTTCTGAGACCTAGGGGAATCCGGCCAGGATTTTTCCCAGACTGGATTAGCTTTGCTCTCAGGTTCTCAAGGACAGGAATCCAAAACAAAGATTACAACACCTGCAGTGTTGTGTGTTTTAAAAGCGTATTTTTAAAAGGGTATTTCTCCTCTGTCCAATGAAATGTCTGTAAATTGTTTTGCACAATGTATACTATTTAAATCTATGACTTCCTTGAATAAATGCTCTTTCTTGCTCATGTGAGAGAGTGCCACGTTACTGTGACCATCACCGCTCAGAACCACGTACAGTAACACCTAAGGAAGGAGAGGCTTAGCAAAGTTTGAGATTGGAAGTTGAAGAGAGCTCTTGGACAGTGCAGGAAAGACTCAGCACTTGTCTTTTGCAGGAGGATGTTAAATCCAGGTCAAATTGCACCACAGTGTTTTGGTGGAGGCCACTGCGACACAGGAGACACAAGCAGATGGACAGAGCTGCAGCACAAGTTCAAGTATTGAGAGCAAAACCCGAGCTGTGGGATATGAGTGTTTCTGAGGTTGGTTGTAGCTACTAAGTGACCAGCAGGTTCTTAAGGTTTGTAGAATGTTTGAATGGGACTGATAGTAGCCTTCAAAGGAGCACAGCCACAGCCCAAATAGCTGTTCAGCGATGGTCTGACATTAATTGGTAGAGATCCATAAGCAGCTGATAGGTGTCACCAAAAAGAGCAAGGAAGCTGAAGCATTATCTTGCTGCTCCTCCCTTAAAGGTGGGGAAGCAGGGCCAGTGTAGAAACAATTGCAGTTTTATCACTGTTAAAGAAAGCTGAGGATCAGGCAGCAGGTCAAACCAGAACACAATATTTGATTGCCTTATACTGCTTTTAGGCACAAAAAAACAACCAAATAAACAAACCAACATTTACTTATGTCTAGGGAGTCTATGTTTTAATCTGAAGCTTGGATAAAGTCTCTTATCAACAAAGCAGAGGAATAAGGTTAAACAAAGTATAAATAATGCCTTGGACTTTCCTGCCCTCTAATTCATTTCCTGAGCTTGCTCCTAGGAATTGGCACTTCATGGTCCCTGAAGTCTTCACTGCAAGAAAAGAGAATAGATGAATGCTAAAACCAGAAGGCAAGACAATGGTTTCATGGTATGAGCTCAGGCCATTGTTCTGGGTTGAATCTACTCAGATGCCAGGCACTCACCACAGCTGCTCATTCACTCCCTGACTGGAGAAAATTTAACCATGGGTTCAGTAATTGAGATAAGGACTGGGAGAGAGACCACCCATCAAATACCACCAAGGGCAAAACAGGCTCAACTTAGAGACATAAAATGAATTTATAACTAACAAAATCACAGCAGGATAATGAGAAGTAAAATAAACTCTTATAAATACCTTTCTCCTCCTCTCCCTCCTCCTCAGCTCTACCCCCTACCCCAGCAGTGCAAGGGCACAGGGAATGGGGATTATAGTCAGTTCATCATCCAAGGCTTCTCCCATTGCTCAGGGAGAGGAGTCGTTCCCCTGCTGCACTGTGGGGTTCATCCCATGGGAGACGGTTCTGTGAACCTCTGCAACGTGAGCTCATCTCACGAGCAACAGCTGCCTGTGACCTGCTGCAGTGTGAGTCCATCCCATGGGGAACAGTCCTCCCAAACTGCTGCAGTGTGAGTCCATCCTGTGAGATCAGTTCTCCCCAAACTGCTGGGATGTGAGTACAAACCATGGGAACAGTCCTCCCAAACTGCTGCACTGTGAGTCCATCCCATGGGATCAGTCCTCCCAAACTGCTGCAGTGTGAGTCCATCCCATGGGATCAGTCCTCCCAAACTGCTGCAGTGTGAGTCCATCCCATGGGAATCAGTCCTCCCAAACTGCTGCAGTGTGAGTCCATCCCATGGAGAACAATTTCTTCTGCCTCCCACTCAGCTTCCCTGGAAGACAACTAATGTTACTTACAAAAAATTCACTTCAAAGAAAATAATGAAAAAGAAAATGGTCATAAGCCAGGTATCATTAATAATATACTTTAAGCTTTTTCAAATTTCTTTCTTTTGCTGGTAATACCATTTCTAATGCAATATATTCATATTTCAGGCAGAAATAAGCACTGAGGACAGCCAATAAATTATGTTCTCAAAAAAAAAATGTAAAAAATCCTAGATATACTTCATAACTTAAGGAAATAGATGCAAGTATGATACCATCATCTGTAGTTTCTAGCTGATATTTATTACTTTTCCACAGCTTGGGTATCATCTTTTATTCAATTTAGTTTCTTTTCTTTAAATAGTTTAATTATTTCTCATAGACCAGATGCAAAATATCTTCATTAATTTTACTATTGTGAATATTACTATTAACTATTTGTTATTAGGTAGCTCTATTGCACTCACTTTTTAAAGATGATTAAAACAAAATGGATGATGAATTGGCCTGCTGGAAATAAATCTCAGTATAGAAACCCACAGATTAAGGCATTTTTATAAGAGGAGGTCAAGCAAATTGAAAGCTTCCTATTTTGCAGTCTTGATCCAGTTAACCTCCATTAATCAAGAAACAGAATTTAGCTATAGAAAATCCATTGTTCATATTTCTGAAACAAACTACATGCTGATGGGTTTTAATAAACTAGGGTAGTGCTACTAGGTGTACTTGTGGACCCAGATAAGAACAAAGGAGAGCATCACTTTCTGTGTGTACAGACTGTAGAATTTTTCTTAATAATCTGGATAGAGTATATTCATTAGAAAGCAGTGGAAGAAAACAAACTTTTTAAAAAGGCAATAATTTTTAATTGTATATCATATATTTCAAAATGTGATTACTGAAATTTAAGTTTTCAGCCACTGAAATCAGTAATATCCTCCTGTGGACAGCTGAAAAGTCTCTTTTTCACTTTAAATTTCTTTTCCCTGTGCATCAACTGTATGTAAGCATCAGTCTCCTGCAGCCAGCTTCCAGTACCTCTTTGGAAAGCTGTTTAGGCTGAACTCTGTAAACTTCACAAGCCATCACAAGGCTTCTTTCCCTGCTCCTGAATCGTTTCCTTACCTGGCTATTTACTGAGTGTTCTCCAGTATTTCTGTGTGTTTCCTAAGGACCAATAAAAACACTTGGTCATATTAAGGTTGGGTACAATAGGTATGAATCATTTCAGAATTAAATGCTTTGGAGGTTACAGGGCTGATAATGCAAGTCTGTCTTTCTGCCTGAGTGCCATGTTTCACGATGCAATATTTTTCTCCTTTTGATCCAAGAGCATGACACAGGCTAGTATTCACATTATTGTTCACCTCCATTACTTTAGAGAAAGTAAAAGCATCCAAATATCCAGCTTCAAATGCCAGAAGGTCAAATTCAGGCATGGTGGTGTTCAATTTTGCTGTTCAGCTGGAGGAACAAAGCTGTTTGATAGTCTTCAGCCAAAGATAAAATTTATGTCCTGGGATTTTAAAATGCAGAATTTTAAAGGCAACATTGTAAGCACAATGTACCATTAATTTTTTTAGATTTTAAAATCAAATTCTAAAACTTTTGTGGTTCTTTTTTTCCCACCTCCACTTATCAAAACAAGATAAATACCAGACATTTCCTTCTGAATGAAAGGGCTGATTTCTGTTCCAAAAAAATATAAAGTGACAGCTACAGTAAATTACATTCCATGCTCTTTACACACTGGGATGAAAGCAGCACTCCTGTAGACAACTGGTGCAGGACAGCCTCAGTACCAATAGGCATAGACATGGAATTTCTGTCCTATCTCCAAAGAGTCTCACCTGAAGACACCCATTATTGGCCAGATCTGCCAGGTGCAAAATTAGGATGGCTGGGTACATTGGCACAACATAGAATGCAATTATAGAGCCAGTACCATGAAATATAGATATTCCATATGTTCTTAGGACAAGGAAACTGATCTCAATTTATCCTTTTTTTCTTGTCCTGTGGCTTTGGGTTTTTTGTATAACAAAAGGATGTGATGCCGTCCATTGAAAATGCCATGAAAAGGTTTGGAAATGCTGGTACTCAGAAGACTGGGGCTGCTTTTCTTCAGCCAGCTTTCTCTCCTCTCCCATACTGCCTCAAGGATTTTAGGCTGAGTATTTGTGATCCAGGAGGTAGGGATGTGCCAAAAAGGCCAAGCAAAACACAACTGGGCAAAGCTTGCAGTTTGAGAACAAAAAGGTGTGAGAAAATGATAAGCCCATGAAAATCATGCAAACATTGAAACTTTAAATAAAAGCCAATAAAAAATTTGAGCAAATATAGTTAACTTCAAATACTGTGTTCTGTGAAGAGAAATTTTATTCACACAGGAGCATTTTATTTAATTTGTCCAACCAAAATTGTATCCACATATTAGAAATGCAGTTTTATCAATATTTACTAACCAGAAACATTTTAATATTTCAGAGGTTTTAAGAGGGAATGCATACACAAATTCATGTATATATCATAGTATTTAATTCTGCAGTGTTTCATACCCTGCCAAGTTTTTCCACTTACTGAAAAAAGATGAAACAGGTAAAATGAGTTTTAAAAAGGCTATTAACCAGACAGCTTACACCCCACAGTTCAAATGTTTATGCACCCATACCATTTTTTCCCTTAGTAAAGAGAGAAGCTGGGTGACTTCGCTGCTGCACTGTCCAGGTGTGGGGCAAGAGGTCAGGACACATCCCTGGGATCAGATCTCTGGTTCATGTCAGGCAGACCTAGAACAGAGAATAAGGATGTTCTAAGTGGACCCCAATGTGGGTCTCAAACAAAGAATAAAATAAAAAAGCCAAATTTCAGCCTCTGGCCCATCGCTTCACACTGCTTGGAAGAAGATACCAATTCATTTTGGAGTCCCCATGGTCATAGATCTACCTTATGTGACACATGTGCAGGTCTGCTGGGGGAAGGCTGGGCTTGGCCCAGCTCCATGGGTCCTGAACACTGGGGCTGGGCCCACTTTATCCATGCAGCTTTTCTCTGATGAGAAAAATAAAATACAGAGAATTCTCTACAGCACGTTTTTAAAAATAGCAAGTAAATCAGCACTTCAATTTAGGATAGGATATATCTGGCTTTTTAATAATCCACTTTAGCCCACTGAGACACATAGAACCTTTTGCTTTGTAAATAACAGCATTAAAAAATGAGAGATTAACTCAAACTTTCATTCCAAAGAGAACGAAAAACTTTATTTTATATGCAGACAATACATCTAAAGGAAGGTTTTATCTATTTATGGTTCCTGACCTTTAAGCTGAATTACCATTTTGTTTTAAAAAAATCTTATAATAATGATGATAAAATAGCTGGCAATTTCAAAGAAATTATCAAGACATTGGCAATGCAAAGAAGGGTTTTTCATACAAAATTTTCAGAACACTATTGTTTCTCAATAAGCTTTATCTTATAAGTTATTATGATATCCTTCATGGTTGGTTTTTATTAGTTACCTTAGTCATTTATACTTATGAGCTAGCCTTAGACTGCTTGCAGTTTTATCTCTGACATTTTTACTGAGAGAGAAAAATCAGAGTTACTCCGATTACTTATATTCATGTAATCAGACTAGTAGAAAGCAGGTAATATAATGATGATTATAAACATTTTAATGACTGTTGAGGTGTGTCTTTCATGTTCTGATTGATGAAAAATTGATAACCATTGATGGTCAACAGTGACTTGTTTACAAACTAGAGAAAATAATATCTCCAGAAATCCACTACTGTTGTCTTATATTACATAGATGATGAATATAAACATTACAGGGCCCTACCTCATTGCAAAGAATGATGAAATATAAAACCTCAATACACATGCTCTCATTATTCCACCAAACACTCAGTTGCAAAACAAATGCCTCTCTGGCTTACTGCAAGATTAAGGGCCCACTAGGGCAAGTTCTCCATGCTCAGAACACCCATCGATTTCAATGGCAGCTCCATACACAAAGCATTTCCAGGATTAGCCCTAAATTATTTATCAAAACTATGCCCTGGAGCTCTGAGTGCATTGCAAAGACAAATGGAAGGATTCATGCAGTAGATAATAGGGTGCATTTTTCTGCTCTCACAAAATATGTGAATGCCTTTGTAAAACCAACTCACCTGCAGCCTGGTGAAAAAGGAGTTTATTGCTGCATGAAATGACCTGGGCAGGTAGAAGAGTGGGCTAGCAAGAACAGTATGAAGTTAAAAAAATCCCAAAGTGCTAAGTTCTGAACTTGGGACAAAATAAAAGAACTCAGTACAGGTTAGGATCTGTGTGGTTCAGCCTTGCTGAAAGAGACCTGTGGGTGCTGGTGGACTTTTACCATACGCAGTTCCTGGAGCGGTGATGATCACAGTAACATGGCAACTTTTTTACATGAGCAAGAAAGAGCATTTATTCAAAGAAATCATGGATTTAAATAGTGTACATCATGAAAGACAATTTACAGACATTTCATTGGACAGAGGAGAAGACACGCCTTAGAAACACAGTCCATGAGGCTAGTCATGTACACCACAGGTGCTATAATCTTTGTTTTGGGTTTGTGTCCTTGAGAGCCTGAAAGCAAGGCTCCAAGCAGCCTGAGAAAAAGGCTGCTTTCTTGGTTCCCAGGCCAACAGTGGACAACAAGCTGAATGTGATCAAAGAGTTCACCACTGCAGCAACAAAGGCAAACTGCTCCTGGCTGCACCTGCAGGAGGGCCACCAGCAAGGATAGAAACATGAAACCCCTAATCTACCCAAAATTTGTTAGGTGTGCCTGGAGTACTGTGTGCATTTCTGGTCCCCAGAATTCAAGAAAGATGCAGACTGAGTAGAGAAGGCCCAAATGAAGGCCCCAAAGGTGATCCAAGGGACGGGAGATCAAAGGAATGGGGAACCTCAGGAAACACTGAAGGAATTTAGTCTTTTCTCCCTAAGGAAGTGAAGCTTTGGGGAGGACTTGATCAGTTTTCTAGTACCTAAATGGCAACTCCAGAGAAGACAGATGCTTTATGAGGAGCCCCATGGAGAAGACAAGGAGTAAGTACAAGTTGCACCAGAAGAGGTTTCATCTCAATGTATGAGTATTTTTTGCCATGAGAACATTTGATCATCAGTGCAAGCTCCCCAGGTGTGGGGTAGAGTTCCCACCCCTGTGGGCTTTTAAGATGCAGTTTCACAGGAAACCAGAAAACCCCATGTAGTCTCCCTTTCCCAAGACTGGACCAAATATCATTTGAGGTCCCTTCTAATTTGAGCAATTCTTCAATTACATGAAGCTTATTGCATTGACTATGCAAAATGCAGTCATGCGCCATGCATTTGAGGATTCCAGTCAAGGTTCATACCTCCCTCCAATGTGTTTACAGTGATAAGGCAGGGGGTTTTAATTTTTTAATTCCACAACTCTTTTTTCACTTCTCATTAAGTGCTCTGCTGGAACACAGCTTAAAATAAAGGACAAGCATGATCATTTAAAGTGAGATTTGAGTGATATCATGTGGACAGAGAAAGATTTTCTTTAGTCAGGTCAAACACTTCATTAGCGACCTCAGAGTAGCACCTTTCTTGAAAAGCAGCTGCAACTGCAACTTAGACAAATCTTTCTTTCCAGAGTATTTAAACAACACATACAATGTTATTACAAGGTTTACATTCAGGATTTGTATGAGGATGTACTATTGATGTCTGCAATACATAAAGCTAAAAACTTACTGTGATCAACAAGTATTTTCAGTTTATTTTAAAATAATACTTTTCCCTTAATGAATAGAAGGAAATGTAAATTACATAGGCCTTAATTCCTTGCTTCTCTTTTGTTTCCATGGAAATTTAGAATGTTTAGAAGAGCACAAAACTCATCAATACCAGGCAGGACTGGGTCACCAGCACCCAGTCATGAATGGTTATTATTGTCACTTGATCTTTGAAGCAATGGTAAAAGTGTCTGCCTCTTTTGGTAGTTAAAGATGTCAGAGATGTCAAAGTGATTTAAAATCTTTTGAACCAGATTACAGACCCTGCATTTTTTCAGATTTATTTCAAGGACTTATGTACAGTCAGAAATGTACATAAAGCACTGGGTTGCTGAGTCGTAAGAGATAGAAGAAAATCTCCAGGGATCCTTTCCCTAAAACAGCGAGTAATAGCAGTACACAGAAATGTATACCCAAGATGTAGAAAACAAAGCATCATTTCCATCTGCCCATCATACCAGACATGGGCTGTTTAATTATGAGAAGTACTGCATGCTCAGTTCACTTGTCTCATGGGAACAATTATTTGTCAACACAGAGCAGCCAGATCAGCTTTGCTGAATTACACATTTTAAACAGAGAACGATGACTTCCATTTGCACCTTATCCCTAATTTAATGGACCAGTATGTAGAGTGGGTGAAACTAACCATGGATGCTGACATACAACACAGTACACTACCACAGAAGTACATTATTTAGTACTTAGTCATTAAGAAGAAACCAACCCTCACCATGCAGTGATTTATGGGTCTGGATCTTGAAAATTGTAAAGATCTTCCTTTCTAGATAGGAGAAAATAAACTTAAGTTTGCTAACTTAGACCAATCTCTCTACCGCTTATTTTGTTGATTCATAGTGCACATCCACAGAAGACATACTGATTTCTCCTCTATGTGATCTTTCTCAAAGACATCCCCCTCTCTGACATCAGCTGTAATAGATTTTTAGTCAGGTTCTTTTGGAAAGAGTCTCATCTCTCTCGACTGTCATACATTTCATAAAGTCAGGCTGGCGTTAAGTCCTGCACTCCCATTTGCATCTCTTGTGATCCCAGTCAAAATGTAGGTGAAGTAAAAGGAAAGTTCTAATTTGCCCTCAATGAGTACTGGATCAGATCCCACGTACAGTACTTCATTTTTCCAGCAAAGGTCACTGAGCTAAAAGAGACTACGTGAGCTACCAAATGTCAGATCAGATTACTTGTGCACAACCATCTAGGATCCTGCTGCTGCTACTCTTTACTTATTTATCTATTTATTAAAGTCAGCATCTATAGATTTATTAGCCAACGGGAGAAAAGAACTCATGGGTTCCATTCCCCAGGGATGCCTTGAAAACTTCACTTTATTCATTAGCAGCAGCAGCAAGGGCAGTTAATATTTACTTGACACATGTAGGAAAGCAGTGGCATAAAGAAATTAGTCTTAGAAAGGTTTACTGCAGCAATTTGAGAAGGATTTGTTCTTCACTTATCTCAATGGATCAGTTGTGATCAGCTGTAGGACTAGAAAACTGCCTTTATGGTCATCAGAGGAGCTATCAGTCTGTTGGTTTAGCAATTAAAGCAATTAATTCTAACATGGATTTCATAAATCCGAGGCCAAGGCCTTATAAATTAATCATTCAGCTTTTATGTAACAGACAGTCATCCCCAAGGTTTGATTCTGTTTATCAACAGTTTCATGCAAAGAAGAAATGCACATATTTAGGTTAAGAGTCTATGGATCTTTTGCACCTCTTCCTGAATAATTCTAATGGCAGCATAGACCAAACATTTAATTCAGAGCAATACCCTATCCCGTTTTTATTGTTAATGAAATATTTTTGCAATACATTTAATCATGTAGGAGAAAAGTTCAAGTTCTCATGATACAACCTGTCCCATGGCTAAATCCTACATATTAACCACACCACAAGCCCTTTTATGCAAATTTTACTCACTAAACTGGGATTTTTTCCCCCAGAAATCAGTCTTTCCTCAGGAAAAATCTCAGTTTTGGCTTGTTTTGGAAGGGACGGTTCTCTCGGAGAATATTTTTCCCTTCATGCATTGAAGATTTGCAACCAAAGATCTACAGCTGAGCACATCATCCTTTTTCATTCCTCAGTGGCAATATGGCCTGAAGAAATTTACTTTCTATCTTGTCCTCACTAGAACCACTTCCTTGGGAACAACTAAAGAGGTTGAAACCTGAGAAATTTCCTGTCTGCAGAGCTCTCATTAGGTTTCAGTGCAGAGGCAGAGATCCTCAGACAATTTCTGCCAGTAGACATTTAATATCCTTACCCTTTGTAAAAAAACATCATTTTGTTTTCTCGGGGAGGAGGGAAGAAAAACATTATATAAGTATAGACATGTTATGTTTAGTTGCAAAGTACATGAAGGGGAAAATGGGGGGGAAAAAGAGAATGATGGTAGTTTAATAAATAATTTTTCTAACATCAGATTGCCAAGTCAAAAACACTGTGTGCTAAATATTAAGTTTTTCATTGATTGGATATAGACTTCATGTTACTGTCTGTAGTTCCCGAGCAGTGATGGGGACAATAACATGGCACCCTCTTACAAGAGCAAGAAAGAGCATTTATTCAAGGAAATAATGGATTTAAATAGTATATATTGTGAAAAATAAATTACAGACAATTCATTGGGCATAGGACCAATACCCTTTTAAAAAACACAGTCTGTGAATAGCATCACATATTCTGGCAGGTGTGCAATCTTTGTTTTGAGCTCCTATCCTTGAGCAGCCTGAGGGTAAAGCTTGAGCAGCCTGAGAAAAATCCTGGCTGGATTTTCCTAGGCCTCAGACAGTTGCCCACAACTTCATCTTTGCCATTTATTCTAAATGAGAAAGCTATTTTTATACCAAACAGTCTTTAATAGGAGGCATCACTGAAGAGACTGTGTTAAACTTGTGGCATTATAGCAGACACAATTCTGGAAGTTCTGAAGGAAAAAGAGGAGAGAATAGAAAAGAAATTTATGTCTTTCTAGGTATCAAAAGATTTTGAATGAATTCCAGGGAGAATGAGGTGTGTTTTCTGAACAGCATACAATGCTGAAAAACATTTTCTTAGGTAACTCACTACTGGTCGATAAATCACTACTTAGCCCAAATAATAATGATTCTGGTATGAATTAGGTGATTTAAATAACAAACACATGATACTACTCTTGATATGCTGGTAAAGCAATGCAAATGAGACTAGAGAAAATCCATATAAATTTACTTTAAAAATAAAAAAAGACATTCACCTCAAGGAAACCTACACTGGAGGGATATAGGCATCCTTTTGCAGTTACTAAGTCTGCTGGAGTAGCTTTACTTTGGATGGAGGGATAGACTGGGCAGTTGCAGGGAATACAAAGTTCAATAACCTCATATACATTCACCATTTCTCCTCTGTCACTTCTCATCCTTGCCTGCTTGGTTACCTCCTTGAGCAGCTATGCAAATTTCAGCAGCAGCTCACTGATGGCTGACACCAGTAAAAATAGAGTAGCCAGTTTCCTGATCACCCAGTATTTTGCAATTGTTTTTTCTAACTACATAAAACTGTATCCCTTTAAATCCTTGCCATGAGAGTGGTCTATTTCTAGTGTCCAAAAGGAACAGGAGAAGAGCATAGGACTTACAGGTATTCGCTTGAAAAACACATGCAACCATGGAGCGCTCAAATGAAACAGATAACACTTGGAGCTGGGGGAAGAGGTGGAGAATGAAATTGGGGGCAACATCAAACAGCTGCCACTCTTATTGTCTTGAAAATAAAGATTAATAAATAGAAAAGCAGAATAAGGGGAAAAAACCTCTATGAGAGCTAATGGGTCTTGGTCAAAACAGTGACAATTCTGCCTCTCTTTTTCAAATTGATTGAGAACTACTCAGAGAAAGTTTCATTCACCACACACTTTTATTTGCAACCTTCACAACATGAATTCGTGATTAGACTACAAAAGCAGATAATCTAAAACATAACTAGTATTTACTAACACCACACTCACATTGGAGTTATCTGAGTACTATCTACTTGACTCTTTGCTTGCCTAAGAAATCTTCACCCCCTGGAGTTAACTATTGACAAAATTAATAACAGTTATAAATCAATGAAAATCAAGGCAGGCTAACTAATAACTTAGATTTAGGGTCAAGAAGAGATTTTTCTCCTGATGCCGACTGAGATGTTTTTTGAAAATTTTTCACAACCTGAAGCAGAGGTTGCAAAGCAACTGCTCAAATCCCATAATTTCAAAGCTTTTAACCCTTGTGATACATCCTCCATTACATGCTTTTAGCCTTCCAGCACCACTTAATCTAACCTGGTGATAAACAAAATGCATAAATGTCATGGGATTTATACAGAGCCTGAATACAGAGCTCTTCTGTATTGTTTGAGGCATCTGTGTCAGTTCAAAAAAAAAAGTGAGAGGATCTGTGGCAATCAGCAAATGCTCCCATGAAGCACTAAAACTTCATTTCAAATTCCAAGTACAGTAATTTCACCATTATAAGCCGCACTGTTTTCATTGAAGAATCCAGCCTACCCCAGTGGTGCAGCTTATTTATGGACCAATCCCAACGAAATGCCAACCCAGCAGTGAGAGCCGGCAGGGAGGGTGCCTGGGGCTGCCTTTAAAGGCTTCAATGGTCTATGAAAACTGTTGCAACTTGAGCACCTGACACCAAACCCTGGGCTGGCGAGATTCTGTTACTAATTTGTTACTTTGTTACACATGGATCCTCACTTAAAAAAAAAAAAAAGAAAAAAAAAGTGCAGCTTATATTCAGGCGTGGCTTATGTATGGACAAATCCCGTGGTCTACCCAGCTAACCTGACATGGCGCTTATAATCAGGTGCGGCTTATAATTGTGAAATTACTATTTTTTAATTAAATAGCAAACACTGGTTTAGAATTTTGGTGGAATGTGTTTGACATATCACTGAGAACTCTTTTTTTCTCTCATTTCACTTTGGTTTCCTGATACCCACTACTGAGCTTTGAAAAGATGCTTAGGCCTTATTTCACAGACATACAGCAATTTTCACCACAATTGGTGCATCTGGCTTGTGAAAGGCTTAAAGTTTTGAATTTTTAGCTAGGTCATGCCATTCAGGCATATATTTCCCTGTAGGAGTGAGGGCATCATGTCCTGCCTCCTCAGAAGGCAGGAACTATTCAGAAAAGTTCCTCAGGACACTGGACAGTTGAAAAACACATTGATGTCACTTAACTGGCACCTATTACAGAATCTTTTTTTCCAAGGCTTTTTGTGTTTTTCCCTGGGCAAATTATGGAACAGATTTTTCCCTTCCAGAACAGATGATTATCTAGAAGCAAGGACACTCATTTAGGACACAGAAGCCTCACACTCACCTACAGAAATCCAAGCAAAAGTTGAAACTTGCTTCATCTAAGTCTCAGCAGTCCTTAAGTATTATAGCATTAACCATTCCTAGGAATATAATCCAGAAGAAGGTTAGTATTGTCCTCTTATTATATTATCTAGCAAGCTTCCATTGCCTACAAATTAAAGAAAGATGTAATTTTGTGCCACACTGGAACAGACGCTGAGAATGACGGCTCTACATTTTGTGGGAAATGGTTGTTTGGGATGGTTCTTAATACTGCAGCTCTCACCAGCCGATCCAATCCCACAGCCAATTCCATTACTCAGCAGTTTATAAAGCCTTTCAAGATAAAACAATTGTGCAGATTTTTATAAAGACTCTACCACAGTAAGGCAACATGGCATGTATAGACCCCTCTGAAACAGCTGTGACTGCTCTGTACTTCTGCTTTTGCAACTGGCTTGACCTGGCAACCCTTGATTTCTAGTTCAGTGCTTTCTTTTTATTCACACTCCTGAATTCCATTGACAGAATTTAAATTTCTTCCTTTTAACATTTCCTTATACATCAGCTTCACTGCATCGGACCCAGATCTTCTGTCACTTACTCTAGAATGCTGAATGCTTCAGAGGAAGCCAGATAATTTCCTACACTCAGAACTTCTGAGTATGTTCTTCAAGATTGTAGCATTTTAATTGTGACATTGGGAAAAAAATCTGTAAGAAGAAGCTTTATCATCACTGTGAGGCAACAGAGGAAGAATTTTGTTACATGCCTTTCTCAATTAAAATTAGGGGGTGGTGGGGGGGAATCCCAGGATCTATTTGGAATGCAAAATTCCAACACAGATAATAATGAATACATGTGCACATGTGCACAAAAGTTTACATATTGATTTACATATATATGTCCATATTCACGCATGCTGTTAGAAACGTGTGTATAACTACATATTTTATGTTTATATGTATACACACACATATTTGTGTGTACCTATAGTAAGCTCATTAAGGATGATCTATTTCTGCCTGGCCAAGTTAGAAAAAGCCACAGAGCTGTGGCCTTCATTCCCTGAGATGTGGATGTATGTCTTATTGTGTGACAGTCCCCCACATCCCCCAGCTTTGTGGTGGGAATTCCATATCCAATGACTGCCAAGAGCTGTTAGGGAGGGTATGAAATCCACGCTGCATCTGACAGCACAGCAGTCTTCAGATAGCTGGAATTGCAATCGATAGCTAACAAATGGCCATTCCACTTACAGTATAATGAGCCCTGTCTCAGCCTGCTTCTCCCACAGCGATGCAAGCACTAATTCTAAGAGCATTATCTCCTTCAGCTGGTCATAATGACAGTTAAAACATGTAATAACATTCAAAACACAGACTGTAATTTCTTTTTTCTCTGTTCAGAATTTGTACTTGGCCAGCAAACGGCTTAATGAACCAGTTTTGGAGACTTTCTAATTACCAGCTGTCCCTGGAGGATTTTTTTGTTGTTGTTGTTGCTATTTAATTTTATTACAGTAAAAGTCACTAGACTAGCATCTATTTTGTCTGCTCTTAGAAACATTTTTCCTTCTGCAGCTGAAATAGATTGCATCTTCCACTAGGTACTAAGGCAGCACTCTAAACATGTTCAAAGTCACTCCCAGTGGCTTTCTCGAAAGCTCTGTCAGGGTGTAGGTTGGGTCAGTTCACTAGGCTGGACTAATCGTTTTTCTTTGGTAGTATTTTAGTTCGGGGTCAAAAAAATATACTTGCAATGTCCACTTTTTATGGTTTCAACAACAGTCCTTTATATTCTCAGAGAGAGAGAAGGAATCAGTACATAGGGTGCATTAGATCTATTTTAAACTTGACTCCCTTCCCAGGATCAAACTGAACCCTGGGTTTTAATTTGAGCCTGGTTTTTGTTTCGTTTTGTTTTAGTTAGTTGCTGATTTTTCATCACATATAAAAATTAGAATTTAAAACCAAAACTGCTTGTGATTAAGATCAAATTACAGTCCTTTTATGAGTGACAGCAATTTTCTTTTTATCTCTTCTTTATTGGTGCTGACAATCTTCTTGCTCTTGGGAGGCAGGCTCTGCTCCTTTCAAGCTGCAGAGGGCTGGGCCACAGGTTTGCACTCTTCTTCTGCACATTCCTGTCTGAAGCCTTCCATCAGGGCTGGGAAAATGGGCTCCTTGCCTGCAGGAATAGTGCTGGGCAAGGGTCTGTGTAGGAGCTGCTCAAAACAGCTGCAGGAGCTCATCAGATTATGTAGCATCAGAGATGCCAATAAAGTCAGTTCTTCTCTGACATCCTGCAGCTGCTCAAGCTCCAAATTGTACTGAAGGAGGGGCAGGCAAAGCCTGTGCTTAGTCATGTTGGAAAATTGAGACTTCTCCGATGGTGAAGGCTGGGAACTTGTGACTTTTGGCACCAAAAGATCCATGTGCAAGGAATAGGAGGATTTCTCCTTGGAGTTAAAGGGTAGTCATCTCACTGGGATCACAGAGATGTTGTGAGTTAGCACACACCAGCAGAGTGCTGGAATGAATGAATACAGATCCTTTAGAAAGGACAGGATAGTATGGTGAACAGCGTAAGGTGCACCTTACATGACAGAGCAGAGAGGATAGAGGGTACTCTGCCTTGGGACTTGTGATGAGCCAGATAAGAGCCATGCCACTGTTGTGGCATCTGTCACAGACCCCCCAATCAGGAATAAGTAGGTAAGGACTTTTTCAGACAGCTGGAGGAAGCCTTTTGCTCTCAGGTCCCAGTTCTCATGGGAGGCTTTACCCACTCCAATGCCAGCTGAAAGGTCAGAACAGCAGGACACAGGCAGTCCAGGAGGTCTCTGGATAGTGTTGATGGAATTTCCTGACACAGGTGATTAAGGAGCTGGTCAGTGGAGATGCTCTGCTAAACATCATAGATAAGGAATAACTAGTTAGAGGTGTGGAAGCTGGGGGTGGCCTTAGCTGCAGTGGCCATGAAATGATGGAGTTCAGGATCCTCAGACTAAAGAACAAAAGGGAAAAAAAAGCATCACCACTGTACTTCAGGAGAGCAGATTTCATTAATCCTCTTGGAACACCATGACATACAGCCTCAAAAAGAGGAGGGGTTCAGTACGGCTGGCTGGTTTTCAGAGATGCCCCTTTACAGCTCAGGAACTGTCTATCCCAATGAGCAGAAAATCAAGCAGTGAAGTCAGGATTTCTGGGCGGATCAAAAAGAAGCTTCTGACTACAGTGAAATATTAAAAAACAAGCCACGGGGTCAGATCAGAAGGAATATAAAGATATTGTCTGAGTGGGCAGGAACTGTAATTGCTGCTAGCCAGGACTTAGTAAAGAGTTTGCTTCTTCTGCCTGAACTGAAGAGTGCATCATAATTAATATTAACTATAGGTCTGTATCCTCACGATTTTTCTGCAGTCTTGCAGCCTTGAAACAGGATCCTGAAACTACTGCCTTGGCCACCATAGGTGACCTGTGTTGTCTCAGGTACCTAATCATGCTCAAATGCTGTGGCTGGAATAACCAGAGCATATCCACAGTATATTATTTCAATTGTACCTTTGCAAAGCTATCGTGGGTTTTTAATTTCAGATTCTACCTAAACCGACAATCTTTATATCTTGAGTTCAAACATCTGATCAACTGTTACTCTAAACATTATCTAATTTAATTACTTCAGATATAAGCAGTAAGATGCAAGTGCTGAGTGCTGTTAACACTAATTTCAAGGGGTGTGACAGAGAAATGTCCCTGTTAAATTGTGAGCTTGTTTTGGTTATATCTTTAATTGTATTGTAATTCTACACTGGACTAGGATTTGTAGGGTTTGTTAGACTAATAGATATAGTTGGAAAAATTAGAAGCTTTGCAGCAGTCAGAACTGTTGTCTTCTGCTTCAGTAAATTCTGCCACTGTTTGGAACATCCTACAAAGTATGGAAAATCAAGCAGTTCCTTCTTTCCTACTTCATTAAGGCAACTAAATTTTCCTTTATTAAAATTGGGTAGTGTCAATTAAACCAGATGTAATCATTCCCAGCAGGTACTCAATTAACTCTGTTTATATTTCAGATCTCTAAAAGTAAGCCCCAAACAGCTTGGATTTTGCTGGTTATATGTATTGATCTAATAAAAGATTAAATTTCTTCCTAGAAACCTGAATTCACTTACACATTCTTAGGGAGTTATGTTTAGGTAGACATCTTGGTTTTATTGAAGTATATGCATTTTTCATGCTACTCTGAATCTTGTTTGCATCTCAAATCAAGCTCTCCTTACCGTCTTGTATTAATTCTTTCACTAATCTAATCATTGGAGAGTGGAGCTGTAAAAAGAACTCTGCCTGAAAACCTGGACTTGGAAATCAGAATCTCCATGAGCCAAAACACATCATCATCTTCCTTTCCAAGTGCTCCTTTTATGTTTTGAAACTCCCAACAATGTTTGGTCAAAATTAAAATAAAGTGGAGATTGCAAATGTCCTGAACTTTGCACATTTTTTGAAAGCTTGCAGAGGGACGGAAGACCTTTGTGAGCATCACACTGAGAGACAGGCAGCATGAATCACCTCAAGATGCAGCAGGCTCCTTTTGGCAGGATTAAACATTTAGAGCAAATGGAAGGGTCTAGGAAGAAAGGCAGTGGCATTGATTCAGAGATCTTGCATTAAAAACTTGTGAGAATTTGATGACCATGAGGAGAGAAGCTTCAGATTTTCATCCCATGATCTATTGTTCTGAGTGGTAATGTCTGCTCAATGGCAGGTCCATGTCCCAAACAGTGCATACAGCCCAGAGAGGCTTCTTTGGCTCTGCTCGTGGCAATAAATATGGTGAAGTCAGTATTTTCCAGTCTGATAAATCATTTGTGGCCAGAAATGCATTGTAGATGTTTCTGAATTTCAGCTTGTGTTTTGATTTTCAGACCCTGTGTGGGCTTGGAGAATGGCTTGTATTATTCAGTGCTAATAAGTGTACAGGAAGAAGAATCACGGTCAGCAGCCATGACCATGTCTCAGGCAACTGCCTGTGATACTAAAGAAGAGATATGGCAGGAAGGTCAAGAGACATTCCCCACACTCTGATACCTCCAGATTATTTTCAACAGGACAATTTATTTATGGCTGTTGTTTTTTGTTTAGAGGCCAAATTTTTTACAAAATATGGAATTTCCCTTTTATTCATGGTCTCTACTCTTTGGCAAAGCTGAAGCTGAATACCTGCAGCATAACAAGCATAAATTTAAAGACAATATTTAGAAGCCTGTAAAAAGGTGACCCTGAGACTCTCTCATGACCCATGAATAACAAGTTAGTGTTTGTACCATATTTAATATGAATATTGTGACCAAGCCATTAACCTTTAGTAGTAGGCACTGAGTAAATGTGTCACATCTTACAGAAGGCACAGTAAATCTGTGTAAACAGTGCACAGTATGTGGAGTGGCTTCTCAGCTACTAGCTAAGAGAAATGAAGAAATATCTATCTGTTTATCTCTATTCCTTCTAAGTTTATAAAGCACACTCTCTGAATCCTATCTCATATCTTTACACCTTACAATGGCTTTTTTTTTAAACTGGAAATATTTTATAAGAAAATGGGGGTTTATAATTACATTTTAACTTATTTCTTTTTCTGCTAATTCTATATACAGTAATTTCACTAATATAAGCCGCACCTTTTTCATTGAAGAATCCAG
>VRYO01002734.1:22283150-22297723 GCA_009812075.1 Sialia sialis
GCGGCTTATATTCAGGTGCGGTTTATAATCGTGAAACTACGTAACTGTAATGGCTATTGCTCAAGTATTGATTGCTGTTGAAAAGCACACTGTAGTAGAGCTGAAAATTGAGAATTTAATACACAAATATTCATTTTAACACCTTCGCCTAGCAAACATGGTGTTATATGGTTTGATGTCCAACTCCCACAGTTTCTTCTCTCTCACTGTTATGTATATATTTACAAAATTTCCTTCCACACTTCAGTTTCTAAACTGAATTCTGAAGGCAGCCTCAGACATAGCTTTATTTTCAATACATAGTGCACTACTTTCATTGACAAGATAATCAGTCAGTTTAGGTACTGCACACTTCCATGTGAACTATTACTGCCAAAAATTTAGGAAATGTTCAGAAACACAACACTGAAAATTCACTGTGTTTTTCTGAGATGTATATTTTCATCCCAGAAAATGTAGCAGAAGTGTCCTCTTGAAGCCTATAGTCAGGTTCAAAAATTTCCTTTTTTTTTGTGTATAAGTTCCATCCGTGTCAACACATAAAAATTTTTTTTCTGCAGAATGGATTAACTCATGCATTTCATACATGTATGAACTCACTTAAATGAGCACATAATAATGCTGAATTGCAGGCTTTAAAGTTTCCCATGTTGCAGGTACATCGTATTTGCAATTCACCTTCTTTCAGGAAGCAGACAAATTACTGCTCCTTTTTTGAATCTTTATTCTTATACTTCCTTTGGGCCATGTCTTGCCATTCAGCAACATTTGTTAAATACAGAAGTAAATTTTGACTGTGACTTTTCCTCATAAAAGGATAGAAAAGCATTAAAAACTGTACTTAGTTGTTGAAAATCTTAAATACATCATCACAGACTAGGCACTTTAACTGGAAAGGTGAAGTCAATATATTTAGAGAGAAATAAGCTAAGTTTAGATGCTGAAAGACACTCCTGTGTTTATAACATTTAACAAAAGGGGGAACAATGGTCTGACTCATCAAATGTGTTCAGTGCCTACAACACTTTTCTGAAGGTGTCAGTCTGATTTAAGAGACTTGGAATTACAGAGGATATTTGTCAGGTTCCAAGGGGAATGTCAGCAGACACATTTCTGGGTAGAAAAGGCAATTTCTCCTCCTAGGTAAAATCCCATGTACAACATCTGCTGCATACATACTTTGCTGTTTTCCTTTTCCATTTCCTCTATCAGGTCATTCTTAGATGAAATCTGAGAACTATACAAAGACTTTTATTTATCAAATATGAGCTTTGACTGTCACTACCTCATAAAATCTATAACTCCAAACCAGGCCCCTGAATTCATATAGTACCTAAAATAGGATGCTAAAAAGCACATATATGAAGTAGGAGACACATAAGTTAATTATTAAAAACAAACCTTTAGATGAGGTGACAAATCCTTTTGATTCTTTCCTTGGACAGAACAGCCGGGACAAACATTTCTAAAATCCAGATTCAAAGATCCAGGCAATTAATCTCACAAAGATTTTTCCTTGATCCTCCTTGGGAAGCAACAGCTCTTTTCTAGCCCTCGCTTGAGTCTGATGTATTTCAGACAAAATCAACTTTTCATGCAAGAAACAAAAACCTCAAGTGAAGATCAAATGATGCAATTCAATGTTCATTACAATAAATTATTCAACTGCATGTAATGTTTCAAGTGGGATTTTACAATATTTTACTGTGTAATTAGCTATCTCTATTTTGTAAATTCTTATCATTTTATAGTCAAGCTAGTGGCAAATTATCCTATTGCTTAAGTCCTGCTTAACAGGAAGTTCAGCATGAAATTTAGGTTCTGTTTCCTACCAAGTACTTGTGAACATAAATCTACCTCATAATATAGGCCTGTGCAAAAACTGAAAAAATTCCTGGTTTTGTTCTTTCTAAGGAACTTTCCATATTTGTTAGTGCTTTAAGCAAGTTCTACATAAAAATTATCTTTGTCCTCCCTATTATGGCTTTATTTTCAATTAGAGATTATTTATGCTCCCTTCATTCAGTTTTATTTATCATTTTGATTTTATATGGTTCATCCAGAATCTTTTCTTTTGAAAAATAATACATATTTACTTAACATTTCTACTGTGATATCTAAAATCTCCATGCCCCTTACAAGAATTTTATGCTTTTCTACACTCTTATTCAGGCCCTTTTAATCAAACCATATACAGTAATTTCACACTTATAAGCCGCACCTGGTTATAAGCCACACTTCTGGGTAGCCAGGAAGACCACGGAATTTGTCCATAAATAAGCCACACTGGGTGGTAAGCCTCATTTTTATTTTTTTATTTTTTTTCTCCCATGTGGCAGAGGGGGCGTTCCCTGTCCTGCCTGCTCACTCCTCCGACACGGCTCCTGCCACCCAAGCGCCAGCGGAGCCCATGCGTTCCCACTGCCCCGCTCCACTCCTGACACCCTGGGGCCAGCCGTGGCCGCCCATTCTCACTCCCCCATGCAGCTGGCACTTCCGGGTTGGCAATTCTCCAAGATTTGTTCCATAAATAAGCCGCACTTGGTGATTAGCCGCACTTCCATGATCGGCTCAATTCTTCGGTGAAATTGGTGCGGCTTATCAGTGCGAAATTACTGTACTTTTTTTTCTCCTTCAGTAATGCTGCTGAATTTTAGCGTATTTTTATACTAATGCTGAAGAAACTTCTGTTGTGATTAAGCCTTGAATTTTGTTCTACCTGTTGTTCAGGACTTTATCAAAGGTAAGTAGCTTTTCTGTTGCAGCTTTTTGAAATCACTGTTCCAAGAAACAGTTTTTTATGGTGCCTAAAATTGTTCTCTGTTTACACTGCATTGTGATGAGTATTCTACCTCTGCATGGCATAGATGAATCTGCCTGCTATTAGTCAGGTTTCTGCTCTTCAAGCACACAGATTTCCTTTAATGTAACAAAAGTATTGCCTCTATTATGATTGCGTTATCCTGGCTAAAACTGTAAGCTAATACCACATTTATTCTCCTCATGTCTGAGAATTCAATCTTGGCAGTTCAGTTGGTGAAGAATCTGTAGTTATGATGTTACTCAGATCTGTCTTCTCTAAGGTGTAATGTCTCTTTGGCATCAATAATATTTATTTTATCACTTGATCAAAAGGTTTAAAATAACCAGTAAGATATAATAAGGAATTATAATGGATCAAGCCTAGGATTAAATCTGATCTGAAATTGTATGGGATGATTTCTAATAGAACTTCAAATTTTTGTTGTTGTTGTTTATTTTGTTCATTAGAATGTTAAATTAACTGTTAACTGAAAGAAAGTTCTCACTTTCTAAACTGACTAGATTCTGGCGGAAAGGGGTAAAATGCTAACTCATAAAAATCAAGACAAGCATGCAAAACTGGCTATCCTAAGCTTTGCTGCATCTAATAAATCTCACCATACTACTTCATACACACTGGTTTTCTGTAAATCATATGTTTTTATTCCACCTTTCAGCTGTTCTATTGTACCTCACAATAAAACACAAAAATAACTGAAAATTGAAAATTCGTTCTTACTTTGGTCTTTCTAGGGTTGATTCCCAGATCCTCCACTGACTCCCTATGCTTTTTCCCCTTTCTTCTCTCTTTCAGGCCTTTGAATGAGACTCTACGCATAAGAGAGAGCAGGAAGCTGTCTAGAGAGAATAATAATTAGCATGAGTCACAAGAACTGTCAACTTAGCACTGCATTTGTGGAAAGGGTTTTGGAGGTTGGCCTAATAGGCTTAACTACTTATTATTCTAAGAGAAAGTAGTGGCAATATTTACTTAAATTAAGTTCTGTTCTATTTCTTGTATATGATTCATCTAGGTATTAATATTATTCATCTCCTCATTTCTGTAGGTGATCTATTTTAAAAAAACATTTAATACATCAATATGCATTAAGGAAAATGTTTCTGTAATTTATTCCTACTAGGAAAAACACAATCCTGCTTAGTCATTGTCCCAGATTCTCTCCAGGCATTTTGACAAACTGTAAAGTGTAAAGTGTTCCTAAGTGAGAATTAACTCTTTCTTTTATTCATTTGGTACTACAGAGCTCATCAATTTTGTTTCTTGGCTAGAAACTCAGAGAGGAAAATAGAATAGATGGTGGGAGATCTAGAAGGAATTAATGAATCAGCATTGTTGAATGGTACAGGGACTCCATGAACAGAGCCAGGAGAGGTCAAGATTGCCTCAAAACAAAAAAAGTCGGGTTTTTGAAAGGACAATTGATGGTCAACATGAAGCATGTGTTCTGATCACTAAATCCACTCTGTGATGCTGACAGTTTGATGCCATTTAAAATGTAATATTTAACACTGCCACAGAGGAGGATCAAGATTGCTTTTTACATATTTCCTTGGAATCAATTGTAATGTGGTTGGTCTTGTTAGCTCTGCCCAGAATCTTTTTCACTGTAATAAATCAAGACAAATTTATAATGTTTCATGATAATAATATGACATTAACACGAAAAAAATCATTTTTTACATGAACTCTAAATCAGCAAATTTTGTAAGTCTGGTTCTGTGCATATGCCCATTCAGGAAAATTCTTGAGCATATGTTAGCCATAAATACACAGAGCAATCCTTTATAGGAGTAGGAAGTGAATTTATGCCATACATGTTCCCAATGATTGAATTTCTAAATTTGACCCTGCAACATATTACTCAAGATAAATAAGCATCTGGTTCATAGATGACAGTGTCAACAAGTAATAAGTGGAGAAGTAAAGTTCTCCTTCAAGTATAATGTTTATTTTAGAAATGTATTGTTAGGAAAAAAACCCAAATTTTACATTATTATTTGCCTGTTATGAAGTGTTCCAAATCCTGTGATATTTATTTTTCTCTTAAGGCACATTAATCCAAACCCAAGAATTACAGCAATTAATCTTAAATTTTGCTTATCTGAAACCAAAAAATCAAATACCTAATATTTCTCTAATGTATTTTTAGTATCAGTCCTTTTTTGTTTTTCAGGGGTTTTTCAATAGCCAGGTGAGGGTATTTTTCAAGCTTCAGGGTGAGAAGGCTGCTCTCTGCTGTTTGCATATCTGTGCAGACCCTCTTCCTGCCCAGATCCTGGCAGGTTTCTGCATGGGAAGGCTCTGAAGGCTGCCTTCAACCTTGGCTCTCATCTGCAGGCAATCTCAGACCTTGATAAAGCTGTGGATTGCTTGGCACCTTTAGGTACTATTAGGAGCAACTAGGCTTACTCTTCTTTCACTGTAAAATCATCAGCACCAAGGACAGCACCCAACTTGTGTCACCACCTTCTCAATGACAGCAAGCTGGGAAGATCCCAGCTAGTGACAGCTACTCAGGTCAGAGACACCAGTACACTAATATTGTAGCTTTTGAAAATTCTTACAAGTCAACAAATTAAAGTGAGATTTTGATGATTCATGTTTATGTGCTAAAGTACAGTAATGCACAAAGAGGATCTGGGTACCTGGAGAGAGAAATCAGTTTTGACAGTTAGAAGCATATTCTCCATTTAATATTTAGCAGTTATGATGGAAAACACAAAAAACTGAGGTAAGGTGAATGACTACTTGAGAGGCTATATTTTTTCAAGATTAAGTTTTCTGGTGGTAATATTTAATTTAAATGTTCTTGTCATCAGTATCTCCCTTTCAGATATAATGGCACTATGAACTTGATTTGAGAAGTAACATGGATAAAACTAAATAGCAAAAGTAATCTTTTTCATGCCAGAAATTTTCTGTTTGTCCAGGCCAGAGAAAGAATCCAGTTTCTGCATACCAGGGGTGGCACAAAATTGTCATCTATAGTACATCAAGGGCAAAATGTAGAACAATTCACACTGAAAAAAACCAACTATACTATACCTTAAACTGCCAGTGTAGATGCACTCAGAACAGCTGAGTTTGATTCTCCGTCAGATCTCTCCAAATTCATGCAAATCCAACTGGCTTCCTGTGAGCAGAGATCCTTTACCTCAAATATTATTTTGATCAATGAAGAAATTAATGTATGAAACACCCCAATGTGTTGTATTACCAAGTGGTTAATAGGTATACTGACCTTAAGGCTCAGTGTTAGCCTATAGTTGCCTGATATCCCATGAGACAAAAACATCACGATAATAAGAGTTTGCATTACATTTTAGAAACTGTTTACTTCAGTAAACCTGATAAAGTTATCTACTCCTATATTTAATGCTTTATATATTCAATGCATTAATCTTAAATGTTTTATAATATATAAACCACAGAAAGAGCAAGTTATGGCAATGCCATCACTGATTCTTTTTCATTTCAGATTGAAGCAATACAATAATTTCAGGGAATGCAGTACCAAACAATGTTGTGTGAAGGACATCTGAATTCCAAGAATACTGCTTGTAAAAAATCCATCCATGTCACTTCTGTCGAATTCCTGACTTGATTTGTTGGCTTGAATTTGGGACAGATCACAGTGTGAGTAAAGAGGGAACAGCTCCATCAATGAGCAAGCAGAAGAGAAATTAAGGTTTAAAAACATCAAATTTGAAAAAAAAATTTTAGAAGACACCTTAAAAATGCAATCTCAGTTGAGTGTCTAAGATGCATTCTGCTGACAGGCAGAAGTGGGAGAAGAGGAGACCAAAACAACAATCTAGAAAATGGCATTTGTGATCTGATACTCTGTTTTCTTATAACCTTAAATAAAGCTTAGGAGATTCAGCAGAAATGGGAAATATTAACTAGTTTTCTCAGTTTTATATTGCAAGATGGTAAGCAATCTTATTGCAGAACAGTGGTAGGAAAATGTCAGCCAAGCAGAGACCATTACCTGGCTCCCACCCTGTCTCCAAGGAAATGAAAATCTTCCACACGCAGAAGTTGAATTCAATTGTGTTGGTGGACTGAAAATGTTTCATGACATTGCTGTTCGTATTATTGCTAACCCACCCCCCTCCACTAAAATCTGGAAATTAAGCAATTTTTAATAAATTCAGAAGAGTAGCAAGGGCAGCATTACCTCTTAGTAAGATTGTTCAGCCCTTTTCATTCTAAGGTATTTGGGCTGATAGTGCTGCAGTGCAATGGCATGCTATTTTTTGGTCTGAATCATGTTTTATGTTGACATTAAAATGTTTCTACATAAATCAATTTTAATCTTTACTCCTAAAAGAACATAAGTTTGGAGAGTAAGATATTTAAAACCAAGCAAATAAATTCAGATGCCTGAAAATAGACATGAAGGAACTATTATGCATTTTATAACTTAAGTTCACCCTTTGCACCACAACACAGAGTTAAGTTCTTATGAAATGGAAAATGACATGCTTCTGCATAGTGGGAATCACCTGTAAGCAATTTTACTTTTTGCCACAATTTTACTTTTCATGAATACTTTTGATAGTAATTTTCATGCTCCGAAGGGCAAAAAATTGCTTTTTAAGGAATAGTTTTTATTAGCAATATTTTTGTATGTGATCTCTGATCCAAATCAATACATTTATAAAGTCTCTTATTGTTTGAAAGAATAAAAACTGATTGATGAGCAAGCCAGTCATGTGATGCCAAAAAACTGGAGTAAATGAAAGATAGGAAATGCCATGATTTATAACTTGGAAATAATACTTTTCACTTACTATTTTCTCTCAATGTGCAATACCCTTGAAATCAGAAATATTGATTGCATTTTGCAAGTGAGACTGAAAAATTGGTTTCTTTCTAAGTTGTTCAGGGCTATTACAGGTCTAGACTAGAGGAGTAATCCATAATGGGCATCCTGTGGGTATGAGTTCTCTGATCAGAGCAGTGTACCTGAGCGAGGTGTGCAGAGTGGGTCAGGTGGTGGTTACAGACTCCACCAACAATCCAGGAACTGTCAGAGAAATGTGAGATGGCAGGTGAAAGACCATCAACCTCTGGCAACAAGCCAGATCCACCTATCATTGCTATAAGGAGATCTCTGAGACCACATCCCTAGGACTGGGTGTTCCTCAATTCTGCACCAACACCTGAGTCCCATACAGCCAGCAATCCATCCTGTGCAGCTAGGAGAAAACCACAACATCCAGGTGGTTTGGGGACAATGCTGGACCTGCCTCCAAGCTGAAGAACGGACAGTACTCATAGTCTCAGGATTATTGATGTAGGGAAAAATGAAGCCTAAACTACACCCAGAAGATAACAGAGCTATTCTCTATTGGCAGAGCTGAGACTTAACTCAGATGCAAGTGTCCACTGGTGCTGCCAGTTGTTCAATCTTCAATCACAAAGCTGCTATTGCCAAAGCAGGGGGACAAGTATAAGAGTTGCTATAAAATCTTATTCTGGGAGGTTTCAGGAGCCTTTAGCTCCCACTCAAAGCTAAAACTTTACCATTTTGAAGAAAATACTGCTACAACCTCCTGCCTTCCACAAGACAAAGAACTATATGAAGATAAAAAGGCGTTTTCTGTCAAAAACTGGAGTAGGCAGGAAAGAAGCTTTTGCTTATAGCAAAGCCTTGCATTAGTTAACCAAGTTAATGCCACATTTTGCTCTCTGCTGCACTGCCAGGGGTTTCATACCTGAGCCTGGCAGTATCTGAATTCATCTTTGGTGCAATCTCAAATCTCCCTGCAGATTCTTTCACCTTTTTCAGGTTGCTCACAAGCCATAAGATAATAGTTCAAATTAAAACCTGTTTCTATTTTTTTCCATCTGCCTTCTCCAGATGTATCTTCCTCACAAAACTCAGGCTAGCCCCAAATTATGTGTCACTGGAGCCATAGGTACTGTCTGCATTGGTTTCCTGGGCAAGTATTAAATAGTTCCAGAACAAACAGACAAAAGAAATTAAAAATAAAATATTTTTTAAAAATTCTAATCAAAATGAAAGTACTGTGTTCTGCCTAGAATGGAAAAAAAGGAAGATAGTCTGGAGATAGGTAGAAAAGTGAACAGAGCCTAAACTGCTGCTTCCCAGGCCTTGCAGGCAGTCCACAGTCAGAGATGCAAACAAGAACTGTGATCCAGCTCTTCAGTCCCAGCTACCACTCATATAAGATTATAACGTTTGCAAACACAAAACAAACTTAGAGACTATGTGGGAAATAAGGTTGGTACTTACACCCCGAAAGAAATCACAAGCTTCTCACTGATAGCTCAAGAGCAGAAATAGAAGCAAAATTTCCTATGGATTTGTCATTCGGCTCCAGTTAACAGTATGACAGCATGTTAGTAATGGCTGCTTTGCTCATTTCTGCCAAGGGAATTCCACAATCTGTTCTATATGGGCCTCAGAGTCCTCCAGGTTAATCTAATGCATGATCTCCAGCCTGAAAAGCTTAAATACTCACCGCTCTTCTCCCCAAGAAACAAACATATAATCAAATCTTATGCTTCAGGGAATAAGCTGATGGCTGCAGGCTTGGCAAGGAATACTTCTATTCTATGGCTTTGCACAAATTGTGAGGTTTGCCTTTCCTCTGAAGCATGACGCATTAGCTACTGCTGGATGCAGAATAATAAAGCAATGTTCAGAGCAAGCTAGCAGAGTCTGTGCTTTTATGTTTCTGTCAGCAGCACTCTGTTTTTTTCCTCGGAATTTTGAGGCAAGGGAGAGCTAATAACTGGCAGCACTGTTTGGAGTGGTGTGTCTGAGAGCAGATGCACCAAAAATGACACCCCCCACCCCATAAAGCAAATGTGATTGATTATCTGTGGACCATACCTATGCTTGGGATCTCCTTCAGGATCAGACGGTGTGCTGCATGTAAATACAAGCACAGCTTTCATGAAATAAGAAGGTCTCAGCTGAGCAGATCTCTCAGAGCATTTTACAGCTCCCCCATTATTATTTTATGGGCCAGCTACCAGCTTGTCCTTATAGCACAGAAGTAATGCAGTTGCTGTTTAGCTTGCTGACATCTGACACAGTACAAAAGGCTTTTCCACGGGAATAGAAATGCATTTGTAAAAATATCTGGTGCACAGGTGAGTACTCCTGAGTGAGGCAGCCTGCCCTCTTTGTCTCATAACTGATGCTCAGAAGATAGCAAGTCTGACTCATTTCCTCAGAATTAAGTTTCATTCCACCTTTACCCCTTCCCTATAAATTCTACACCATGTCACGACAAAATGCGAAGCCCAGAAAAGACACTGCAGCTAAATTATCTCAAGCAAGGGAAAAGCCTTGAATATTTTACAGGACAGAGTGGCCCTGCAGATTGTGATAGTCATAAACAAGCACAGTGCAAATTCACATCTGGGTTCTCAGCTTCTAAATATACTGAAACTGCCAAGGCAACAAATGAGATTTCCCCATCAATAGCCATTGAGCAGACAATTATTCTATGATCAGTTTTAGACCAAGAAGAAGTAATATGGCCTTGTAACATGTAAAGCTTGTGATTAGAAATAAACAGCTTCCATTTTATGCCAACCTTCTTAAAGAAGCATGGCCACTTAAGCTGACAGCAATAACAAAAGAGCAGAGAAATTAGTTGACCTGCAGGTTCATGTAATAGTTGACTAAATACAGAAGAAGCTTTTTGGTAGAAAGCCAGGTTTGCTGAAAGGAAACTGCAACTGAGCATGCTCAAACTATCTCTTTATCTGCTTTTAAATTTATTTTTCTTTTAAATTCTAACTGGTTGGTGTAGTTAATTGATCCTCTAGTTCCCTTTCAGTTGGCATCTTTGGAGGTGAAACTAGGAAGAAAACATCTCCTGGAAACTCCAGTGAGCCCCTCAGGAGATTACCTAATGATCTTCACTCCCTCTAGGTGATTAGTGAGGAACCTCTGAATCTGCTGTTTCAAAGGAGTGGTATGGATGGCACCACAGCACATCTCTGAGCAGCCATAAGAACCTTAGCTCAGGCAGATGATCACCTTGCATTTCCCCTGTCTAGTTCTTTTATGCCTCTCATAGCACAAGTGATGCTGGCAGTTGCACAGGACAGGCGGGGTTCCCAAAGCAGATGAGAGCACCTCTGCTACTGGAGTGGAGCTCTGCAGCACACAGGGGAGAGAGCTCAAAGCAACGAGAAGAGCAAAGAGAAACATCAGAGCAAACTGTCAAAAGACACAGCTGAGAGCGAAATTCTGTGGACAATCCAAAGAACCTCAAACGAGCAGCATAAGAGTAAGAAAATGTGTAAGAATTGAAAAATATAGCTTCTAATCTCCCAGTTTGTAGTGGGAGAAAAGGAGGAGGAGGAATTAAGACTGCAACACAGAGGACAGAATGCAATTCCAATAGTAGGACCCCGGACATGAAAAACAAAACCAAATGATTTATGGTTCTGATTCCCAAGTGATAAGAATGAACATAACAAAAATAGAACAGTAAAACTAGTTAGACAGGAGAACAAATCACCTCGATACCAATTTTTAAAATAAATAACTTTTTCAATAAAAATTGAAACTGGAAAAAAAGTGCATTTTCACACATAGCTCAGAGATCACATAAATGCCAAGTGACATGACAGTTGCTGAAATAAATGCTCTTTTTATGAACAGCAGAGCAGTAAAGCAGGCAAAATAGATGCATAAAATGGGTAAATTTCCAGTGTATTACTTATTGCTGCCTCTGAGCTGCAGTAAATTACAAACTCATTTTTAACTTTTTTTGTGTTCATGAATACATTTTTGGTACTGGTTTTCCACCTCCTTCTTTCACAATTCCATTTTTCAGAGATTTATATTCTTCTTTAAAGTCTATAAATAAGAAGTATCCAGGTCTACTCCATGGGAAGGAAGAGGGCTGAAAACTCAGAGCAAACTATTTATTATTCATTTCTGAACTTTCATTGCATAAATTCTGCTATCTGTGAACACGCTGCTTCCATAAAATTTGTTTTTGTCTGGATATTTTTCCCCCTTAAAAATGAAATCTAAAATAAGCTTAAAAAAAATCATTGACCTATTCAGCCTGTGGTTTTCTCTTTCATTTTTTGTTTCTTGTTTACAAAATCACAGTATGTTGTCTTTATTTACTGCTCACTATGCCTATAAATAAGGGATGTAAGATTATCCAGACAGAATGGACTGGAGTAAAAAGATGAAAGATTTATTTGAAATACAAGTTTGCTGTCCCCAGCTGAAAGAAAAAAACTAGTCAGCGACTCTGAAAGTGAATAAAGTAAGCACCACAGAGAAAATGTTAAACTCTGGCTCTAATTGCATGCTCTACAATCCCTCTGAAAAACAAAACAACAAACCCACACCTTGAAAAAGAAGATGAAAGTTAAGGACCATTAAGTTCAGACATTTGTTTTCATCACCTTGGTGCAAAGGTCTGTCCCGCTTGGCATCCACGTGTTACTCATTTTTGCACTGAGATAAACAAGCATGAAAAGAAGATGGCAAACAGAAAACAGAGACAGTTTTTCAGTACATTTATGAGTTCATAAATACAAATACAAGGGGCTTAACTACTTACTGAGCTTACAGATATGTTACTGCTTAAAACTGCAACAAAGGGACACAAGGATTATAACTAATGTTGGAAATTAACATCTCAGACGTAATCCAAAAATGCATGCCCATATCTACTCTTATTTTCAAGTCAAAGCAAGGGACCCAAATCCTGCGACACTCCACTAGTGCAGAAGAGCATCTACCCATTTAATTTCTATGTACCTGGTTTACAGAGCAGATTCCTGATACAGATTCCTTCAACTTTCTTGACTACTGTGGGCTCACAATCATCAAGATGTATTACCTAAACTGGATAAATCTTTTTGTTAAAATTTAATTTCTCAATCACATCATTCAATATTTATCCAGAACATATTAATGTACTCAATATATAACTGATTAATGTATAGTTCTGTGACTTCCACATGAAATTCAAAACAGGCATTCCAAATTATCCAGCAATAGAAAACAAGCCCAGCAAAATTAAAAACATCTTGCTAATTTTCAATAAAAATGTCATTCACACTGGCACAAAATTAATCAAGTAAAAATAAGAAATATGTCAAACTTCAAGGATATGGGTTTTTTCCTCCCAAACCACTGCCCACCACCCCCTTCCTCCCCCCCAGTCTATTTTTCTTGTAATGATCATTAAATCTGAAAAATGTGCTGACAGTCATCTACCCATGGAGCTGACAGAGTTGAGAAAGAGAAGAGCAAGGTCTAAGAACATTTTTAATTGAAGAGTCACTAGGCACCCTTTGATGGGCTCTGCATCAAACACACATGCGAAGGCACCCCAGTCCAGACAGGCACTGAAGGACAGCTGATTGCTTGCCTTTTCCTTTCCCTACAAGCATAGCTGAGACTTGACATTAGAGCCAGGCTGGTATCAGTTTTCTGTACTTTCAGGCTATATGCTACTAAGGGCAAACAGTGGATGCATCCACTCTTTGCCCACACAATTTTGCTGCTTAGCAGTTTGAGGTTTTCCTTCCTTGCTCATTTGTCTAATTCTCACTCTAGTTTGCTATGAATTATAAACCTTATAGGAAAGCAAACTCTGGAAATTTGAGGCTTTGCTTGGGTGTTATTTAGGCTGCACTTTCAGATTTCGCAAGTTGTTTCTGTCTTTTTAAATGACTGAAAGCTGACTGAAACTAATGACAAGAAAACAAAACCATTTTTTTCTTTGTTATGTGACTCAAAAAGTAATGTTTTATCTTCTCTTGACAGCTATGAATCACACAAGTCATGAAATCATTTCAACAATATGACTGTCAATCACAAGATAAGCTAGGTGTAGGAATCTACAAATCCAGTAAAGTTGATTCCCTGAAGATTTAAATTAATCATAGCCTTAAAATAACATTGCAATCTATTTTTATCCCCTCAGACCAGATGACTGTTGCCTCCAAAGAAAATTAATGAGAAATTAAAACTTCCTTCAACATCATTGCTTTCAATGATTTTTCACATGTTTTAGTCTTTTAATTAGCTGTCTTTAGCCAAATCATGCAGTTCATTCTTCCTTTCTCAAATCCTGAAACTATACAGCTTGATTGGTAGCATTGTAAAATTCATGATCTGGGATGTACTAATAATGTCTCTCAGGTCATCATTATCAAGATTTAGAAGCATCAAAAGGTCTTAAATGTAACTCCACTGGTGAAAAAATGCAGTCATTTTAGAATATGTTTGTATGTAAAATGACATTTCCATTCACACTGAAATTCCTGGGCATTAGACAATGGAAAGTACTGAGAATATTAAATGTCTTAAGATATTTCATCTGTAGTGAAAGATAAGAAACAGAGAAGAAACTTTACAAGTTATAGATTCTCCTTCAAGGATGCATAATGAAAGTCCAGACTATCTAAGATATATGGATCTGTCAATTCATGAAAATATTCAAAATATACATCCTTAAAAGTTTCAAACTTTATTAATTTCAGTATTGAGTGATAATAAAATGGACAGAACATAAGAGCTTTTCATGACAATTGCAAGAGATGAGTTGGGAACAGCATGTGTTATTTAGCAATTTGATGTTCTTTAGAAGAGGAGAGGTATCTTTAGACATCATTCTACCTAGTGCTATGAAGACTTTTTAACCTAAAGTTCGAAATTGAATCAAAATGGCATGATAGAGCAATTTCAGTATTTCTTGAATAAACTTTTCAAAACCAT
>VRYO01002734.1:22297793-22316067 GCA_009812075.1 Sialia sialis
AAAGGAAAAGGAGTGAGAAAAGATTGTGGGTGATGAAATGAAAAATAATTTTGTTCAATTTCCAGAATCTGATTCAATGAAAATAGCAAATTAGATTATCCCATCTCAGCATGGTTCCTTATTAGCTGGAACTGCAGTGTCACTGTGAACATTATAAAGGGAAGCAGAGAAAGGCTATCCATCATAACAGCAAAGAAAGACTGCGACAGTCATTGAATGATTCCTGCAAAATACCTGATTCCTATGTATTTTGTTTTCCTTCATTACTGGATAGAGACCTGAGCATAACTCCAATGAGATCTTATTTTTGCACTTTTAAGATACTGTTCTCCCATGACATCCAGAAGTAAACTAGGTAAGGTCTATACTTCAGGGCTGGTTTGCCACCTAAACCAGATCTAACCAAAAAAATGATTTGTTGCAGTGTACTGTATGCTGGGATGAAAGCTGTCCTGAAAGCATGTGATGGAGTGGAAATAATTTGATTTCCTTCTCCTTCCTTTCACACATCTGAAGCATCAATCACAAAAGCACATGTAAAGGATGAATGAGTAAAGAAGAATAAATGAAATTTACTCAATTTTATTCAGGCTTTTCACTTTTTTTACTTATTTATAAAGTCAGTATTAATTTCTAAAGTAATTTCTCCCTGGTTCACTTTAGAAATCAAGATCTGCAATTTTAAAGGCTAGAGAACTGGGAAAATGAGATCATAAGAATGACAGAATGAGAAAATAGCTCTTCCTCAGCTGAATGATTACACTTGTGTTTTGACATGACTTTGCTAGCAACTGATTTTTAATGACAGGCTTTTGAAAAAATATTAAAGAATGGGCACCCTCCAGTAGGAGATACTGGAAATCATAAAACACATTCTGTAGAGCCTCATATAGGCATGAAAACAAAGGCATATAATGCAAGAATTGACATAACACTATTTGCAGAAAAAAACAGAACTAAGTGTTTTTCTTCTTCTATTGCTTTATCTGTTAAAGGAATCCAAAATGTAACCGTAAATACCTTACAAATCTTTAACAAATGAGATTGCCTGAAAAAAGAAGTCAGGTTTTCACATCTAAAACAGATGCTAAGACAAAGAGAAATCTTAACTAGAATGGTTTTGCTGGGGTCAGCTTCAATAAGAGTTTTTTGCAGCAGTCATGACTTCTCATCGACGGTGGAAGAAAGAAGAACAATTGTTACATGTGCCCTTCAAGGAAGACATGACAGGCTAATTTAGGAACAGTTTCAAGAGAAAAGAAAAACAGCTGACAGCCATTGATCACTACTACAAGAGAAACTAAATTAGACATTCTGAGAAGCAGAGAATATGTGTAGGGAACAAGAAGACCAGGAGACTGACAGGTTGATTTGCTTTGGGCCAATTTTCAGACGGGGTGAGCAAGTGTAATGAGCTAAGCCAACAGCCTCTGCAGAAGCTTGACCATTGAAAGATCTACAGATCAGCTTGTCCCAGAGATATGGACATGAAGGTATGAGAGATCCCTTAATCATTCATAAACAAGTGGCTGTGAACATGCATGGCATGAAATAAAAATAGGGCGATCACCTCCCAGTTACTCTCAGTGGGAAAACTTATTCAGCTTGGCAATTTAGCTTATTTTACTGCTAGGTTATGTAAATATTGAAGTATTTATTCAGGTATCAGACACAGGGGAAAACAAAAAGAATTTTAAAAAACTTAGAAGATTTAAGGCAAAAACACCCCTTCTCCTTTCCCGGGCTCAACGTGACTCCTTCCGCTTGTTATGGTTGCAGGTAATGCTCAGTCACCTCAATAAAGCAGCAAGGGGTGCTGGGGGTCTGCTGAGTTACAGCAGTTTATCTCCATTGTTGGGCCTCCATGGGTTCCAGTGCCTTCAACAGTATCTAGAGGAAGCTGGTTGTGTCTCAGTGGACCATATGAACAAGTAGATATTTCCCCAGGATTTGTTTTCTTGTGGGTTTTTGTTGGGTTTTTTTGTTGGAATTTTTTGTGGGGTTCGGTTTGGCTTGCAAAGGGGGAAAGGAGTTTGGTGGGTCTGGAATCGTTTTTGGTGGTGGGGGGTTTGTTTGTTGGTTCACTTTGGATAGATTTTTCTTTTCTGATGCAAGTTTTTCTTTAAGAACTGAAAAGTCTCAGCCTGCCTAGGTTTCATGGAGTAAGTCATACAATGGTTCACATTAAAGCTGCATAATATTAACTCCCTTCCTACCACCCTCAGCATCACCACTGAAATTATAAAAATGCATTTCAAGGGCAGGTCATTTTTAAAAAGGACAAGAATTGTCCAACCATTATAGTGGGTCATCAGGTCTCTTAATTCGTAAATAGTAAGTGATGTAAATTACAGAAGAAATTGCCTCTATCTTCAATTAAAAGACATTGAATCAGAATTACAGTCTGTAGATAGAATTTTACTAATGCATGTGGGTGAAAACAAATGACAAGATGTTCTGATTTTCCTGAAAATTTTAAGGTCTTGAGAACAAAGCTCAAGGTTATGAATGCAAATAATTTATGTTAAAATACTTTAAACCACTTAAACCATCTGTGTTGAATCTGCATTTTACTCACAGTGGAGAAAACTGAAAAGAAAAGGTTTGTAGAAATGAAGACATGACATAAATTTGATACTAAATGCAAAGCCTGTTTAGAGGATTTCGTATCTATTGTTAAATTTTTGGCTAAGCATTTGTACATGGATTTTTGTGTGAAATCTGTGCAGATGGTCTGGTCTCCTATTTGCACATATAGCACCAAGTATTAAGTGTGCAAATATACTCCCATGAAGAAATATAAACTAAATGTCACAAAGACATTTAACAATTAAAGCTAAACTTTTACAGTATTTTTAATGATAACTACCAGGGACAGAAATTCTCAGATGCTTTGCTGGCTTCATCACTGAATATTTGTATCAGACCCACTCAGTATTTGCATTTCTCTGAGAACAAAATAATAATCTCTAGTAGATATTTGAAGACATTCTTAAGACTACAGTTTAATTTGTGTTGTTCAAGTAACAAACCTATTTTGAAAAATTATTAAGAAACTGCGCCTAGTCCATTGGACATTACTACTTTTCAGCACCTGTTTTCATTGGAGTGCATGGAGTAATTAATATGGGGGAATGCTTTTTGGGCCACTTCCACACATTTTGTTCGATGCAGCAGAAGAAAATACAGGACTCCATGAGTAATTCTGGCACTTTTCACTACTGCATTTACTGAAAGTTCTCAGTTCCAGTGAAATATTAAGGAATGAATCAAGATGGATCGGGAGGAACACAAGAGGAATGGAAAAGGTTTATATCCAGGTCTAAATGTTTTGAAAGAACATCCTCCTAATCCTCCCATCTTCTCCTAATCCACTCATCTCAAAAAGTCTCTAACACTCTGCCTTCCTGACTCTTTCTCCCTCTGCATTAAATAAGTGTAGAAATCCTTCACAAAGATGTAAAGATTGAGAGTGAAAAAATGGATCCTTTCAAATTCACAACTCCCAGAGATATAGCACACCAACAGGATATTTTACTAAGGCTGCATATGTTACATAGGTCATCAAGTAAGTAAAGTTGTGAGAGTCATGAATTTGCCCTATGTGGACCCTGCCAGTCCTTCCAATCTTTTCTTCTCCAGAAATAAAAAAAAATTCCACTTTGCATCATCCTCAAAGAATTTATGTTTTATGGTCTTGTTTCATTTTATATTAAAAAAACCCTATTTCATAGAAGATAAAGGCATTTTCAATTTGAAACAGTTTCAAAATGAGAAGTTTTTAATTTAGAAAACAAGGAAAACATTTTCCACTTTTTTGAATCTTTTCTACTTTGCTAATTTTAAGCTTTTCTATTTGCAAGCTTTGCTCTAATGCATAAGTATGTTCCTTCACTAAGCTTCATTACTAATAAATTTACTATTTGCAATTCATCCACTCCTATCAATTTTTCTCTTTTCTCAAACTATTGCCTCACAAATAAAAATTTTGTTTTCTATTTGTTCAAGTGTATAAATATATATATTATATATAAAAAGCTCTTGTGCAGATCTCAATGCCAGCTAACATTCCATGCTTTAAGTAACAATCTCTCCCCTGCCATAGTTTTCTCCTCAGCTCTTGATTATTATTTTCTATTCCTATGATCAAGTTCATAGAAACATATACTTCAAACTCCCATATCAACAGCTCTTCCAAAAACAAGCTTATTGAGTACGCTAACAAGTGACAGAAGTTCTACTGTTTTAAGAAATAACCAGCCAGAAACAGTTTTCCTCATAGTACACAAACTAATAATAACTAAGGAAGTCCAAATTTCCCAAGCCAGGTAATTTTTGAATTGTATCCAATCAAAACCATTTACTACGATGACTCCTGAAGCTTTACAAAAAATTACACTATATATTATAAACAACCAATCTGCCATAAAAAGTTCTCATTAAAATTCTAAATTTCTTTCTGTGATACATTCTAGCATGAAGGGATGCATTTTTCCATTGATAAAACATAATATTTATGTAAATAGAGCTAATGATTGCATAGTACCATAACTCTACTACACACATTGATTACACAGCTATATAAACAAGCACATTTATCTAGATTAAACATCAAGGTTTCAGGAGCTGGCAAGCTTTAGGTTGTTAAGTCATTAGCATCCTTCTGTGACAGGATGATTTTTTAAAACAACACACAAGTGTCAGGATATAATATAACACCTTCGTAATTTTTTTTTAACAATCCTTACCACTAATCAGCAAAACACTATATAACTATTCTGTAATTAATCAAAGTAGCTTCATTCTCTGAAATGTGTGGTAGCTGTTCAAACAATGGGATAAGGATATATTCCAGTACATATTTTTATAATATTTTTCCTCACTTTTCTTTCTCCTGCACTAAAATCAGATTATATTCTCCTTCCTCCCTTTCTTGCCTTCTACTTTCCCTGAAAAAAAGTAATATTAATTTATTACAGAACAGTAAATCATGAGGAATCACCAAGCTATTTTTACTCTTTGGCTATCTGCCAGATGAGACTGGTTAAAGATCTGTTAGGGCCAGAGTATTTTATTCATTTCATGGGGCATTGGCCCGATGCAGTTTTATAATCTGGGCCAAGTATTTTTTCATGTATAGAGTAGTTTACATTAGGAAAATGAAAGGAAGATAGTGTGTCCAACTCAGAGACATTCACAATTAATGCAAGATACTGTTGTGTTAACTGCTGAAGAATTTTATAAGGATGGCCTTTTGGTAAGACCCAGAAATGGCCAGCAAGGAACATGCAGTGTGTAAAATGAGCCAGACCGTCCAATTTTAGGAGGTACTGCTGCTCATCTCCTAGTCCAGCTCATCTGAGTGATACCATTCAGCATCAGTCCAACTGGTGTTTGACAAGGCACTGTAGACTAATGGACCGAAAGAGACCCAATTCACAGCAGCCAGTCTGCTGACACCAAAATGTTCATCAGAACGCTCTTAATCAGTTACCAAAGGGTGTTAAAAATTAGTTTAGTTGGGTCACTGTTTAAACTGACCAAACCCTTTTTCCTGCTGAGATGTTATCTGTAGTCATTTGTGGAATGTGCAGGCCTGCAGCAGTGTAGCATAGTACAATCCAGTCTTTAGCAAGACACTTTATTCTGGAGATTAGTGGAACCTATGCACTCTGACTCCACTCTCAAGTCCACAGATTCTACAGCAGAGGCATGGTAGTTTCCTGTGCTCAGCATGTGAACCCATTTAATATTTGGTCAGCACACTCTCCAGCCTGTATAAGGTCACCTGCCTATCTCTTACCATTCCTTAAAAAAATAATTATTAAAAAAAGCCCCAAAAAATAACAACACAGACTTATTCTGCTGAAAAGGTAGGGAATTAGGTGACATGAGCATGTAGCTGTCATGTAGAATATAACAAAAAGCAGTGATGACCGTGTGTGGGTGTGCAAAGAGGAAACAGCATGGACTGGGAAGACAGCAGTGGATTGCATTGAGAAGTGGGCAAGAAGGCCCACATCCAGTCTTTTTGACTTTAATTACATTTTTACAAACAATGACTTGTTTTAACAAATCAAGAGTTGTCAGCAGCAGTTTCAAAAATGATAGCTGGTAATTAAAACTTTATTTTCAGCTTTACCCTATATTTTATAGGCTGACATAGGTCTCAGAAAAAGTTTAAGGGATCAGAACCTGCATTCATATTGCTTCTGTGGAAACTTGCAGGTTTATACAGCAAAAAACTTACTTCTAATGTCACACTCACACAAAATGGTTGCATCTCTCTTGCCTCTAGTTGGAACTGAATACTTCTAAACCATTATAAAAGTAGCCTCAGATTTATGTAACCTCATATTTGTAAATAGTATGATGAGGGGCTCTAATTGCTTCAACAAAAGGATGTACCTTTTACTGTCCTCCTGAGACAAGACGACTTAGATCTGGAAGGTCTTTTTAGCACCAAATTATGGAAAAATTTTACCTAATAAATACATATTATACAGGTGTAGCTCTTCAAGTTCATTTCACTGGAATCTATTTAATGCTCAAAGACATTGCCCTACACTGTTTGAATTCAGAATCCTATTAAAAATAACTTTAGCTCATACCTGTATGAGTCATTTTCACCTTTCTGATTAACAGATTTTTTTTTGTTCTGTTATGGAATATGTTGGCCACCAGAGATGACAATCCCCAAATGCAAATGCAGGAAGCATTTGTGCCAAAGAGCCTCATCGAAATTTAAGGTCATAAAAATTCATCTGCCCCATTCTGAAGATTGTTTTTAGTCAGTTCTTTTCCTACTTTGAGCAAAGTACAGATCACAAAAGAGATACGTCTTTGGTTCCAGGAGACCAAGTTTTAAGTTAGTGTGATCTGTGTGAAATTACAGTAATTTCACGTGCATAAGGTGCACCGGAGTATAAGGCGCACTTCCGGGTTGCCGGCAAGTTCCCACACTTTGTCCATATATAAGGCACACTGGCGTATAAGGCGCACTTTTTTTTGCAGCGAGGATCTGCTGCCGGCTCTCCTCACACGGTGCCTGCAACCGGCAGCCGCCCATTCCGGCTCCCTCTGCACGGTGCCTGTTGCCCATGACCACCCGCAACTCTCGTGGCCACACTTCCAGGTGGGCAATTTTCCAAATTTTGTCCATATATAAGGTGCACCAGTGTATAAAGTGCACTTCTGGGTTCGGATCAAAACTTCAGTCAAAAACGTGCGCCTCATGCACATGAAATTACTGTACATGCAGAAGTCTTCATGGGATGTCTTTTCAAAAATACTTCCCATACCAGATACAGTAATTTCATGATTATAAGCTGCACCTTTTTCATTGAAGAATCCAGGCTACCCCAGTAGTGTGGCTTATATTGTGGTGCGACTTATCTATGGACAAATCCCAGTGAAATGTCAACCTGGAAGTGAGAGCCAGCAGGGGAGGGTACCTGGGGCTGCCTTTAAAGTCCTTGCTTGTCTATGCAAACTGTTGCAACTTGAGCACCTGACACCACACCCAGCTGGCAGTGATTCTATTACTAATTTGTTATTTTGTTACACATGGATCCTCGCTTAAAAAAAAAATAATTGTGCAGCTTATATTCAGGTGCGGCTTATATATGGACAAATCTCGTGGTCTGCCCGGCTACCGGGAGGTGCGGCTTATATTCAGGTGTGGCTTATAATCGTGAAATTACTGTAATATTCTTCCAAATAGAAAATTCACACCTCTGGATTGGGAAGAAATGCCACAGAAGTATAGGCCTCCTGAATTTGTGTGTCACAGAACATGTATTTTTCGACACAGAAATCTTTTTGGAAAAACCTGAGCACTCTGGCTTTGCCTGTAACTGTGCTGTACAGATGCACAGGGCAGCAGGAGGCATCCTGTCAGGACTGTCAGGTGTGCGCAATGCATTGTCACAGCAGAGCAGGCACACCAAGCCATGCCCTTGAGGCCATGGCAGCAAGCATGGTGTCCCCTGGGGCCATGGCAACAAACATGGTGTGCCCTGAGGCATGGCAACAAACATGGTGTGCCCTTGGGCCATGACAACAAACACGGCGTCCATGAGGATGAGGCTACAGCTTTGTGGCTGTGGTCACCACACTGTTATGTCACCATGGGGGCATGGCTTCAGGGGCAGTGATGCACTCTGTGAGCAGCGCCATTTTTCTCTGTTTCTTCCTCAGGGAAGCTGCTGGAGCAGCCCTGTGGACTCTGATCTCCCACCAGCTTGTCCATCCCCTCGAGAGCACAGTCAAGTTTTAGATGCTGCTCTGAAGCAACAAACCAAGTTGAAAGGAACCAAGCCCTAGCCAAGACAAGAGGAGCAGAGCTGATCCCAAGCAAGCCAAGAGGCAAGGCTGAGTAGAGCCAAATGCTGCCAACCACAGCTGAGCCTATCTGTCTGGGAGCAGGCATAGCAGTGTGGACATTCTGGATTGTGGGGGGCTTGTCAGTCTCTGTTTTCTGTTGTCTTGGGCTCAGCAACAGGGAGAGCCAGCCACAGAAAATATCAACCAGCATGACTGCACGACCCCAGCAGTCATGCAGAACTAAGTCAAGGGGATGAACACCCTTTGTGTGTAAAACACCCTGGCTTTTGTACATTTCTGTTATTAATATTGTCCTTAACTGTGAATTTCTCATTCCATTGCTGTTTTCTTCCAGTAAATTGTTATCTCAACCCATCCTCTCTGCCTTTGTCCGTTTCCAACTGGAGAGGGGCAGATAAAGGCAAGAGGATTATTTGGGGTTTAATTCCCATCTGGTGTTAAACCAGCATGTACAGTATCTAAAAAAATGCCAGGGAGCAGAACTGTGTCCAGGAAAAAGCTATATAACTAAGCACTATGGCGCAAGAGAAGCTTTCACAGGGAGCATTTTGAATGGAATAAGTAACATTCAACTCAGCAGAACAGCAAGTAATCTCAAACTGGATGCAACCAAACACTATAAGGGTATTCCTTGATTCCATCAGTACTGTCTAGCCTTTTAAATTGATTTCTTGTCAGAAGACATATTTTTATACCAATTTCATGGGCTTTTTTATAAGTAATATTACTATTATTATAACAAGAAGAAAAAGCAGTTGCAAGGGAAAGAACAGTCATGAGGTTGCCCCTGACAAGGCAAGGATACAGCAGCCGTACAGGGAATATGGGAACAGGGCAGTCAGTACAGCATCACAGGATGGGAACACTACCACTACAGCAGTCTGGAAAATGCTTAGCTGCCTGATAGCTGCAACCCTACAAGGAGCAGAGCAGAACATAAAAAAGAGCTTGTGCAAGAGTAAACAGCTTGCATTGCATTCAGAAATCCATGTACAGTCTTTTAAACAGGAACAGATTGTGGCGAAGAATTACCCGACTCAGACCAGCAGTTTCCCTTTCAGCAGAAATAATTCATCACGGTCCTGTGTATTGGTCAAAAGATAAAGATTTAGTGACACTTATGGGAAAAAACAAAACAAAACCACATGCACCTCCCCCCAAAAACCCAAAACAGCAAAGAAACCTGAAATCAGAATGAAACAGCAACCAAAAAAAAGGAAAAAAAAGAAAAAAATACACACACAAAAAAAATCTAAAACAGAAACAAAAAACAACCCCAAAAACCACATCAAACCTGCTGGAAATGTACTGGTTTGGATAATATAGAAAAGACATTCATCTCTATAGTTCTGCTAATTAAAGCAAGCACAAAATCCAGGGAAGGACTGAACTGTTGACATTGTATTAAACAGGAAATAAAAAACAAAGCTACAAATGTACATTTAATAGACATCTAAACATATGGAGAACACATGAAAGACTGGATAAAGGGTATAATATGTTTTTTAAAGATACTGTACTGTAGCTGGCAAATACTTGTCTAGCAGGGTTTGGTTCAGCTCTGAAGACACTGGAGATGTGAGCGGTATTTGAGTCCCTCACACCTGAACAGATGTGTGTGGGAACTGCCCCTTGGGAAATAACTAGCCTGTCAGACTCTAAATTTGCATGGGAAATTGAAACACTGCTCAGGCACAAGATTATTTTTGTGGTAAATGAAAGGAATAAGGAAACTTGTCAGATTATCCTACTGGTTTGGACATGTAACTGAGACAGATTGGGAACCAAATCCCTCAACTAGTCACCACAACAGCTAGTTCTGATCCTCTACATGCTTAGTATTCAGGTCATCCAGGGTAAATGCCGTATATTCTGAAGCAGGAACAGTCCTGGGACAGGATAAAAAGAACATTAGAGACTTTGATGGATAAACCCACCTCATCCTGGACAGCCTTATATATCACTGTACAGAGATGCAGATTTATTGAAGGTCAAGAAGAAATTTGTATTGAAAACGTCAAATAAGAACAACATGGCATTGAAGTGACCTACTTTAGTTTCCTCAAACAGGATTCTAGTTTATGCACAACAAAACCTCTCTGTACACAAGCCAAGGAACAAGAGGAGATCTAAAGCAAAATACCTATGTAGATTCTATCAGTGCTGTTTCCATTAGATTTTATGCTTCCTATGATTCCTGATGCCTACCTTGTTGTCTATCAGGAGGTTTGCACGAGAGGTGTCCAAAGCTGCTACTTCTCACCTTGGCATAGATGGGGTTAAGGTCAAAACAAGCCTGGCACAAACAAAATAATGATGGGGAAAAAAAATCCACCTTCTTTTTTAAACACAGCAAGTACAGACTGTCATTCAGGAGCCATCAAAAGTGATTTAGATGGTTGCTCAGTTAAGTTAAGCAGACAAACATTGTGTGAGCTAGACTTACCACCCAAGAAGCCTCTGAGCCTTAGGGAACATGACACACTGAATGCTGTAGTTCCTCTTCTAGACAGACAGAAGTTGTTGGCTGAAAAAAGCTCTTCTGCTGTGAGACACTTAGACAAAAGTACATGTGGAGAAAGCACCACTTATGTGAGCTCCAGAAGAAAATAACTATGTATTCAAATTCAGCAAATGCCCTTGCACGTCTTTAAAATTTGTTTTGTTTTCTTGCCTTAGCACTTCCTGCATACAGCATCTTTCAGCTTCCATCACCTTCAAATTTTATCCAGGAAGGAAAATGTCATTCTAAACCATTTGGACTCGAAGTAGATGCCCATGTTGCTGGTTTTACAATATATAATAATTTTCATTACGTTTAAGTGGAATTACTTCCTGAGAAAGAAATGTGGCATCTCACAATGGGCACCTGGCATATCTGAGTTGTAGCATCTGCACTTCAGGCTTATAACAGGGAGAGGGAAGTTTGTTTTTCAGGAGTGGACAGGTCATGTTTTCAATATCATTGCTGCTAGGGCTCTACCAAGCCCAATGTGTTGGTCAGGACCCTTGCTCTGTTTCCTTGCTTAGCCAGGGTTTCCCAGCTTTGGGACTCACAACACACTATTAGAAATACCACTCTATCCTGTTAAAATGCTGTAGAAGCAGCAGAAGCTTCAAATAATCGCTCTCATTTGAAAAAACAAATTTCCAAAGCTCAAATATGTTCTTTCACCTTAAGCCTGGCTATTTGATGATCTTCTACCTCAAACAACTTCTGCAGATCCAAAATCATGATTGAATGGCTTTTTTATCAGTAGCCTTACTTTTGCAGCCTAATTTTCTGGAATAGTCACCCTTCAAGAAGTTAGCAGTGAATCCCAGTGACTGAGCATCTGCAGATTTTCTTTAGGACACCAATCCTTCATCATGTCAAATCTAACCTAGAAACTGTGGCTGTTCTAAGGATCACATATTCTTTTGGTTGGTTGGTTGGTTGGTTGGTTGGTTGGTTGGTTGGTTTGGTTTGATTTTTTATAAGAAGTCTTTTGCCTTTATCACTCTGCCATGTTTTCCTGGACTCATCCCAGCAATAAAGTGGCAGTGCATCACATGGATCCCTCTTGCCAGATCATCTCATCCCCCAGCTGCTGTGGTTGTGACTCTGACAGCACACTGTTCTATTTTCTGGGGCTAGTCTGATGACAGGTTTGTCAGTTTTTCTTAGCAAAGAGTGCCCAGTCACACAGATCTTCCTCTTTTTATGGTGTGTATCTTCAGTCCTTTCCCTTCTGCTCTGCCTTCTGTCTGTAGAGCCTTTTCCCTTCTGTTTCTATCATCTCACACAGCCTTCTGCACAGTGGCCTCATTTTCCCTCAGGCTACTCTCTCTACTCTTTCTTGTGTTTTGGGTTTAGGCTTGTCTTTGGTGGGAGATAAGTGTTCCTGCCTTTTTCCTTTCCACTGTAATATTTTCTCTGATTCTTCAACAAATCCTTTTGTCAGCTGTTGCTTTCTCTTTTTTCCTTATCACAGCATTTCCCTCACTTCCCACCAAGGAACCTGTCTCCCACAGAGATGTTCCAACTTGAGGTAGCACTCTCAGAGTTTTGATTAAGATAGCCCAGGCACTGATATTTATTTTAAAGTGCATTTCAATGAATTCTCTTTAATAGATGTTGAGTTAGGATTAATCATTAGTCATTTGCATCTGTTAAATTTACAGCAATAAACATTAGAATATTCAGATTTCTGGTGTCCCAGGACAATACTAGCTTACAGGTTGAAGCATCCTTGCACACTGCTACAAGATTGCATCATCAAGCTTTTTTGGAGATGAGCATTTTCACACCTCAGTACTGAGCTTCTTTTCATAATGGGCCGCATCTTCCTAGCTTTATTCTCTTGGTACCTGCATGTCAGTGTTTGCAGGAAGAGCTTTCTGCATTCCAACACAAATCCAAATGTAATTCAACACTTTGCATTCCAGAAAAACAGTTTAACATTTGACACCATGATATACATCAATAAACTCTCAATGCAACATGGACTTTGTTCACTTTCCCTTTCTATCTTGCAATAGTGCAATTGTATTCCGTGTTTCTAAGGAAAAATCACAGCAGAAAATTTGTCCAAATATCCATAGTTTTGATGATGCATTTTTTGCCTAAAATTAGTGAAAATATAGATATGCCAATTCAAAACCATAAAATTTTAAATGTTTCTCTATTTTGAAAATATCTAGTTTCATTCAAAAGTCACTGAAATGCTACTGTCTTTTAGAGAAAACATTTTTATTTTTTCATAATAAGAAAACAGATCAATATTTCATCTTAAATCACTCTCATTTTGAACAAGATCCCCAAGACAATTCTACAGTGCATCAGTAGGAAAAGGGAAAATCCTCTTCAGCAAGAAAGGAGACATCCTTGACTAGTGTTTCATCTAGAACCTTGGGAACAGCTGAGCATGCATGGGACCCTTTTCCTGCAGGCCTCTTTATGAAATCAGAGTCATAGCTCCTTAAGAATCAGTTTTAAGCATTGAAAGTGCCTGTGCTGTCCACTTACTTTGTCCTTTGGTGCAAAGAAAGAAAAACAGAACATAGGGAGGGGATTTCAGGCAAGGAACAGCTCTTGGGATAGATTAAGTAGGGTCAGGGAACAGACAGAGGCTTAATAGGGTCAGTCCTGGGAGCTGTTGGATGGGGAAAGCATGAGAAGAGATTGGTTTGTGCCCAGATGAAGGATAAGGGAAAGATGGAGATAGACCTGATTATAAATTGAACCAATTTAAAAATGGAAATCAAATACAGAACTCAGTAAAAATTATGTCTCAACTTCATTTCCTAGAACTTAACATATTAAACAATGTGACAGATTCTTATCAGCTTCATAAATTTGTCTAGTGGAATTCTAGTACTTGTAATGCAATTGCTACTGCAGAGTCATCTTGCAGTTTCCTCACTAACCAAAGCAGTCCTCAGTAACAACCTATGCACAAGAAAATATCAAGTCTCTATTTTCTTTTCTAAATAACAAACCAGGTTATTGTTCCTATTCTGCATAATAGGTCAGCTTATTTATAGAAACGCTACTTATCTAGGGCTTCTTTTACATTCCTTTGTCCTTTTGCAAAACTGAAATATCTAGTAGAGTCAACAGAGTATGTAGAGAACTCTTCACCAGAGAAGAGAGAAATGGTGCTCAAGCCACATCATTCATATACCCCAAAACATGGATTTCGAAGTTGGATTGAGTAACCTTTTTAATATCATCCATAATATATGATCATCCCTTATCAGAATTAAAATGTTTACCACTGTGACACAGAGTACTGAATATCAGAGAGATGTCTTCTACCATCATGTACTCTATTGATATTGTATCCTACTACAAGGTGGTTTTAATTTTCTGTAAAACACACCACTGTACTGATTTGTTTCAGGAATTTCTCTCAGGATTCTCAAAGTAGTATGTAGTATTTACAGAGGGAAAAATATTTTTCATTTCCTTTGATTGATTTATGTGTTTTTACAATCTGCTGCAAGCAATAACTGGATAAATTGCATGTTTTTTAATTCTCTGTGCTCTTTTAGCTTCTTGTACCAACAATAGCTAAATGCTTTGTGGGACTTCTGAACCTGATTTACCTCATCTAGAGAGGGGGAATATGGCAGACTCTGAGGTCTTCAGCTCTGAAACTCTTCTCTAGCCAATTGGCCATCTGCCAGCAGAGAATAGACAGAATGCTTTTAGAAGTAAGGCACGTCTGTCAACTTAGTGTGCCCTGCTGTGGGGAAACATCCACCTACTGTTCATATAAGAACATAACAGAGAATGCACCTTTCATTTTCAATTGACTGATGCAAACTGTGCAAATACATGCATAAGAGTATCTTAAGGTATACATTCATTTTGCACTCGAATGCATGTCAGAAAATAAAAATATTTTGAGGTGTTTGCATGTACTCTGAAAGTAAGGCAAAGAAAAGGAGCTAAGACTATCCATAAATCCTCTAAATTACTCTCTTCTCCCCTTTTCTCTCTTCTCCTTTTCTCTTCTCTACTCTCTTATCCTCTTCTCCTTTACAAACTACACCGTTCTGAAAGATCTTAAGCCACTAAAAGTGCATTAAGAGAAATTCTGAAAAATGTGTTTTGAAGTTTTAAAAATAACATTGTTGTGAAAATTCATTTCCATGAGGGCTTTCTCTGTGAGAGTCTCCAGTTCCCAGGGAGTGATTCCTTAGGGATTTCTTTTCTATATTTCTTGGGCAAGTTTTGTCTCTACTTGTTCTGAGTACTGGTCTTTGCTATTGTATGAAACAGCTTTTTGGACAATAGGAAACTTGTTCTCAGAAATCTTTTCTAAACAGCTGCTCTCTCACTGGTCTATAGTGTCCCCACTTTGTGTTTTGTCTCCCTATGGATTTGCTTCTGAAATCCTGTAAATAATATCAGATATAGAAGTAATTTCCATGCTCCAACATAAGCAGAAAATTATAAATTATATTATGCTGTTTTCTGGAATCCAGAATTCTGCAGGAGACTAATAAAATAAGAAATAAAAAATACCAAAAAATTTGTAATTAATACTCATATTTCTACCTGCAAAGGGAAAATACATCTGCAAACTCTCTTACAGCATATGGAAATAGATATAATCAGAAAACAAACATTTACAAATTTTAACTTTTCATTTTGCATAAACATATTAAAGATGTAAATTCTATTGAACTAATAGATGTAAACGTGAAAGATCTTTGCAAAGAGAAAGCCTTTCATGACGTTTTTTTCTCCATTCTACTCTTATCATGAATGCCCTAAATATAGTCCACCTTTAGTTATAGAAAGACACAAGCAAACAGGCCTTCAAATGAAATGCTGATTTCCACAAGAAAGTGACATTTGTAATTTAAATATAAGCTTTTCACATGTGGCTTATTAACTCTGTTTTAATCTGCATTATTCTGCTTAAAATACCAATTTCCTTTTTTCCTCCTGTGAGTATACCGGTTTTTCTTTAGCCATTAGCAACAGTAATAACAATTAGCAACATCACTTCCAGTACACAGTCATTTCAGGCTTAAGTGTGTAGGCTTCATGTTTAATGAATCCAAACATAACTAGGAAGGCATGAAATAGAAAATATCACAGAGGAATTGCAGCCTTCATGTAAGAGAAGGCCACAGTAAATCTTAAATCTCCAGTTCCTAGACTATTGTACTAGACCCATAGCTGAGAGGAAAACTAGCATGTAGTTTTCTGCACTATTGTTTAACCGTGGGAGAAGTAGGAAATTTCTCAGTGGCCTTCACCCTGATTTATCATCATCCATTGCTTCCAGTCTATCCTTAACAACTCTCAAACAGGATACTGTGACAGATGCTTTCTGTTTTAAACAAGTTCATTCTCCTGTGTATGCATGTTTATTGGGTGAAAGACACAGAAATATAAACCCATACTGATAGGAATGGACAGGAATATAAACATATAAACATAGAGATCACAGTAATGCAGGTTCTAATTGCTAGCATGGTTTGTCACTTCTGAGAATCTTTGGCCTCTCTTTGATCATAGGTGCTCTGGTGCCGTGACTTAAATAAGTTATTAAAAGGGATGTCTGCGACTTGAACCTTCAACTACATATTTCCTTCATAGTGAAGCTTCTTCAACAGGACAGATCTCACTAAACTACATTTTGTTAAATGGTAAGAGCCTGTTTCATTAGCCTGTCGGACATAAATAATAGAGTATATTAAAGGAGTTACAGCATGCACAAGAAGTGTTCTGAACATCGTTCATAAGTATGTCAATAAATCAAACTTTTACACTGTCAAAATTGTCACATATATGGTGGACAAAGAAAATAAATCTCTTTCAAATAACTGACTTCAAATTCCAAATAGATTCCTAACGACATTAATTTCATGCCTATAAGGCATACCCCTTTCATTAAAATTTTGATCAAAACCCAGAAGTACGCTTTATAGTCCAGTGTGCCTTATATATGGACAAAGTTCAGAATTTTGCCAACCTGGAAGTGCACCTTATAGTCCGGTGTACGTTATAGTCGTTAAATTACTGTACTTCTGAGGAGCTTTTCTGTATGCTGTTGTCCAAGACCTACTCTGTAATTTTGTTTAAAATATCTTTACAAACATCATCAAAGCCCAGGATAATATTTAAAAGACTTTCCTTTGGAAATGTTATTATCAAATATAAAGATTGCTTTTCGTTCTTTTCCAGTTTCTTACAGTATTTTAGATCTTTAAGTAAACCAGTACTCACAAGTGGCTCTTGCTTGGCTACACTAGAGTGTTTTATCAATCTGTGCAACCACTGCCATACCAGCAGGGACCAACCACTATGTCATACATGTGACTAAAGCTTTTTGTTACAATAGTTACCACCTGTCCACAAATTGCAATGTTATATTTTAAGAAAAGGTTATTTCATTTTATAAGCCAAATCAGTTATTTACAGTTATGGTTTTCTCCTCTGTATTCCTCGAACTTCATAGTGTAAGCTCAGTCAGTGTTTGAAGCACTGCAACTAGGCTGAGATCTACAGATTTAGATGTCTAAGTCTATGCTCCTAAATTCATAATTGGATATAAGGCATGAGACCTTGCCTCCTTCTACATTATATTGGGCTCTTTGTGCTAGCCAGGTTTAATGAAAGTTCACATCACTTCTTTGTATCAGATTTTTTAAGCCAAGTCTTTACATACAGATAGAGAGGGTTTAAATCAGATGATCTCTAAGATCCCTTCCAGCCCAAGTCATACTATGATTCTATGACTACCCATGTTTCTGTAAATAAGAATCTTTCTCTAGCACTGCTGGCGTTGTGCCTTTAAAAATTTTCCTTTAAATGAGATTTATTTTTTTTTTTAAGTTTATCAAATTCTCTTCTCAGTAGTTGTGTTCTCACATAGGACTTCAGTAAGTGCATTGGAGAAATCAACAGGAAAATCAGACTATGAGTTAGGAGTTTTCCCACCAGGTTTTGCATTAACTCCTATGCTCAGAAGAGTAATTCCTTTGAGAGAAAAAGGGAACAACTCCAGGGTTCATTCCACAAGTTAGTATGGCTTCAAAACCACCATCAGAAGGACTTTTTGAATTCCATTAAAATTAGAAGAATTACTTAATATTGCATACAGAAAATGACCATGCTGCTTTTTAAAGTATACAGTAGGGAATGTGAGCTAACGAGAGTGGAAATTGCGTTCTTCTAACAAGCTGATTATTTAATACAAAGCTTCCTCTGGGAAAATAGCAAGGCCAAGCCAACATCATGCAAACTTTGTAAGAGTTTAATAAAACTTCATTTGGGGTGGGGGCGCTTTTCTGAGTTGTTATTTGGAGGCTTTTTTAGTCTGTAAGGCAGCCCTATCAACACTCAGTCTCTAAATGCCTTTTGAAAATTACCTTTTTTGACCCCCTGACGTTTCTGAGGTACCATCAATGCTATAAACTCTCA
>VRYO01002734.1:22317157-22385341 GCA_009812075.1 Sialia sialis
CCGGTGGGAACGGGGGATGGCCGGGAACGGGGGCTGCGCAAGGGTAGGCCGGCCCCTGCCGCTGGGAAGCCAGGCTGTGTGGGGCCGGGCCGGAGCACCCCGCCCCCTCTGCCATCTGAGTTAGAAAAAAAAAAAAAGACAAGAAAAAGCGCGGCTTATATTCGGGTGCGGCTTATATATGGACAAATCCCGTGGTCTTCCCAGATACCCGGAAGTGCGGCTTATATTCAGGTGTGGTTTATAATCGTGAAACTACTGTAGTTTTAGATCTTTCCAAAGCACTAAAAAATCACAGATCTAGAGATATTCTTGCCTGACAATTTAGGCATAAGTAATAATGAGTTCTAATTATGGTAACATTTCTAATTGCTATAAATACTGAGCAGGTGGCCACAGATATCACACACAGGCTCCCAGTTTGAAAATATTTAAGATGTTTTCTAATCAAAATCCTAAGCTTTTTCCTCAGTTACTACTGAAAAGACAAATCCCATTAAAGGAAGTATTATAAAATTTGGCACAAATAGTGTAAAAACAATGGGAGATTTTTGTCCAAATTTGAAACTTATGCTAATGCTGGTTCGTGCTATCAAATGTAACCATTTTTTCTGTCCAAAAAGCTTAGGAAACAATAAATTCAGTACATGAGAATAGATTATCCTAACGTCAGTGGCGGGGAAATAAGCTGACATTTTATTTACAGTAATGCACATACGTGTGCGCACACACGCACAAATACACGCTGAGTTAGCTGAGCCTTTGCCTTGCCAGCTCTGCTTTGTGTCAGTCTGGCACAACAAAGTAGACTGATACACAACCAAACAAAGAACACTGGTAGATAAACAGAATTTCCAGGGAAAATTGGACTGACATAGTCATCAGCAGAGGGGTCTGGCTGAGGAAAAAGGACATTTAGGCTTTGTGTGGCTGTTGTCTTACAAAGTATCCAAAAGAACGTTTCCTTCTGTTGAAGCATAATTTAGATAAACACTGCTTTCATCCTCCTGCTACAGTTTGGCCTGCCCTGTGCATCACTGAGGATGGAGCCATGACAAACCAGCTCTTTGGAGGGCAGCTGCTGTGTGCCAATGTTTGAAATGGTAGCCAGGGCTAAGAGCAATTTGGTGGTGGGTTCTCTAAACATCGGGCAGACCCAGGATGTTTATGAACTTCTCCCTAGATCTGTTTCTGAAACAAGTGTGTGCATCAGCTTCCACAGAGTATTAAAGCACAAACATTATAGATTACTTCTCATAAATCAGATTCAATTCTTTTTCCATAAAATGAAATCTGCAAATTTTTTTTTCTGAATTTGATGATATTTAATTATTTCCTAGGGTTGAGACTCTGATCCATGAACTTGTTGACCATCCTGGCAACCTGGAGGACACTTTCACTACTTTTGTATGCAACATGGGGATCAACATAATTCATAACCATTAAAAATGGAGCTTTTATTCCCCCTTCTCAATGCTGGGATGGGACTGCTGACCATTAATTTAAAAACTATAGAAAAAAATTATTTCTAAAGTAGTAACTGAAAGGCTGATGTCACTTGCCAAGCAAATCACAAATTCTCTTCTGTTTCATAGAGCAAATAGTAAATCACTCTGATAACATCAAACGAGTCATCTGTGCTGACCATTGACATAGGCTGTGTTAGTCTGAACAAAATTAATCAAAGGGAAAACACAGAAAGGGACACACGTGACAGCAACAATGGACCTGACGTTACAAGTGAAGTAGAACAGAATTCAAGTTATAATCCATAGTTATAATTGTGATACGTATGGATACCAGAACTGCCCGTGTGCGTACACTCAGTGCACTAAATTCACCAAGTTCCTGGTGTCCTGCAACTCCTCATCATGTCCCTGCATAGAAAAGGCACTCAACTGGCTTGAGACAACAAGCTGCTCTGAGAGAATGAGACAGATCCAGCTCATCATCCCCTTCACCACAAAGGATCTAACTCTAGCAGGAGGCCTTTAGGTGGGGATATCAGACAGTCTTGAAGATTCTCCCCACACTGGTCCTGCTGTCACAAAACCAATCTTGCACTTAAAATAATGTAGGTGCAGAATCTGGCCCTTCCAGGTGGTTCTTGTTGCAGAATTGACATTGATAATATACTTACAGATAGTCAGTATAAATAGTTTCTGCAAATGAAGGAATAGTTTTGTAAATGGGAGTTGGAGATAATTCCATTCTGTGCTTGTGTGACAATCTCTAACAATGGATGAAGCATGTGCTGGAGTGCTCAGTCGGACCACAGCCTAGCTGGGCTCTGCTTTGGACTGAGCAGAACAGCACTTGGGTAGCCTCACCTACAACTCTCACAAGATATTCTAATACCAGACCTTTGATTTCCTATGCAACTGGTATTTCATGGAATGATCTCAATAAAACATAGCTTTTAACAAACACACTGCTGGTGTGTGTCTGTGCAACCCTGGTTTTGGTGCAACCTAGACAAGGTGTGGTAAATAAAAATAGTCCCAAAGAGACAAATGGGATGAAGGAACCGATTGGCTCAAGTGGAATAGGAAGAATGGGAGGTAGACACCCTACTTCTGATGAGTAACAATACAAGTGTTGTCATTTGAGCAATAAATGCAAAATTATCAGCTCTTTTTTTTCCCCACTCACTTGATTTCTTCGTAACGCATGTGGATTCTACAGGAGAGAAATTTGCCCTTTTAGAGATGACATTTAAAAATCTCAAACAAATCTTAAAGCTTGAGATTAACACCCCCTGCCCCCCAACTCTGTTGCCACCTACTAGTCTCTTTTGATAATTGGCAATTATTTTCTGTTAGAAATTAACTTCAGTGAAAACAAGACATTAAATGCATTAAGACACATTTTGGGTCCATTTCCATTTGGGAGATGGAGAAAATAACTGGCTGATACAGTCAGTTCTTGAAAATGTTGCAAAAAGCATCACAGTAAGGATCAAACAAGCCTTGCCCTTTCAGCTTTAAATTATTCTCTATTATTTTTGGTGGATGATGTCTTTCTTGTCCAAGCAACCAGTAAATAAAGGCTGTTGTGCTGTTGTGCAAGGGATCCTAATCTCCTCATCTACATTCTGTCATGGATGAGCTTTCCAGCCCTGCAGGAATGCTGTCACTTTGTACTGTGGTAAAGGACAAAAATCTTCACTGATTTTTTTTGTCCTAAATTGCTTAGGATGTAGTAATTATACTGTAACCACTATAAGGTAGCTAATCTGTTCCTAAATTTTTGTCATATAAATCTGCATTTGCTAATCTCCAAAGAAAGACATTTCTTTCAATTTTCACACTCGTGAGTAGTCTCTGGACCACAAAAGCAAGCTCACACTAGTTTTATAAACATTGTTTATATGTTACCCATGTAAAATCTCAAGCATCGGCGTATGGAGGCTTCTTAAGGAGAAAAGCTGCAACAAGACTTTGCTGGAAGGTGCCACAAGCCTTTTAGCTCCTTTGAAATATTCAGGTTTAATTGTTGTTGAATCCTTAAGTGATTTCCCTTCCATACAGAGAAGAAGCAGAACTTCTGACACTATTTACTACCTTTTCTGTTTTCACATATCACTGTAACCACTATGAACCTAAATGATTTAATGTCATAAACAATCCTTTGCCCAACAGAGAGAACTGGTTTTGACTAAAAATTAAAAACTGACTAAATATAGTAGTAAATTAAGAGGAAACCAAGGAGATTTTGTTGCAAATATTTCATACTGACAACTATATAAATGTAGTTTGTGCACATACATATACATACACAGAAGGTAGATTTATACCCTTTTTGAACTTTGGCAACATCTTTGTCCATCCCTAATTGTAGGTTATCTTCTTAGGGCTTAAACAGATTTACATATAGGTATTTCTATGTTTTGAAGTTTTACCTCAGGCCAAAAGCAAAATTAGTGTAAGAAATTGGTCCAGTTTAAGAAGCATGTATACTTTAACATGATTGTATCACTGGATATCGTTACCTAAACCATCCTAAAGAGAACATACTAACAGGTGCCATAATATTCAATACGAACAAATAAATACTTCATTAAAGCAGCCTTAGAAAGCCAATTTATTCAGCCTACAGCAGTGCTGTACTATAATAGTAGCCAGAATGAAGCAGGAAAGGAAGCTCTGAGAGAGATTTCAGAAAGAAGAAGTGAATTTTGGCAAAACTAGGATAGAGAGAGAACATTTATATTCTTTAAAGAGCTAAAAGTTTCTAATACTGTAGAGCAATACAAAATTTTACAATACCATTCATCTGTTGCAGGAGCCTGTGCTATCATAATTATTAAAAGTTTCAGGAGTTCCTTTCAATGTACAGTTACTTTCCCTCAGAGTTATTACTGACAAGAGGAATTGCCAAATCTATGTGCAAATATTTAATTTTGTCTCTTGGTAGCATTTTATCAGAGTGGGAACCTCTTCCATAGCTCTGCCAAAAGAACAGAAAAATAAAGAAGGATTTTCTGGTACCAATCACAGGCCATACTATCTCTTTCATACCATTTTTGTGCAGTGGCTGGATTGTAATAGCTTTTGGACACCTGTACATTGTAGTGCAAGATGTAGTACATTATTGTTTGTGACACCTTCAAACACCAATTTACTAGGCTACAGATTGCTCTGAGCCCAATAAATCTTTACAAACCCATCTAAAGTGGCTGAGGAACATTTTCCTCCCCCTTTCTCCCTTCCCTTTGGTAGAGCTGGTATGTTTTGTGCAACCTTCTCCCTCAGATTCTGTGAGCCTGGGGCATTGCATTTTTCTGGTGTGTAATGATAGAGAAAGGCTTAGAAGGCTGTTTCCGTTTTGTAACACGACAAATCACATTGAGAAGAGTCAGTTATTTGTGTAGTTAAAATTAAAGAAGAGAAAGTGGTTGTCTCATCAGCTAGGTGTGTTATTACTGTCTTATTTTAAACACTGTGAGAGCTGTGAAACAAAGCCAGTTCCTAATGAGAATTTGCTTTTATTCTCACTTCTTCTTTTTTAACATGCAAAAGACTGTTGCAAGCAACTGGATCGCTCTACTCTGTGTTATCTTTAAAGTGAGGTAAGACCAAGAGAGATGTTCTGGCTGTCTACACAGATACTCCATCAAATAGTCCTCCAGCTAAATTTCAGTTTTCAGGAATCTTAAATTTGCATTTGCACTGCTGAGTTTATTGCACATTAAGCTCATCTATGCAGCAGGCAAATTTTTGGGGCTAAAAACAGTTTTCTGCTGTGGATAAGCATAATGCTATACTAACCAAAGCCATGAACCCTGGGGAAGGCAGGGAGTGGCAGGGAAGAGAGAGAAAAGAAAAAAAACTCAATCGCTATGAGATTCTCTGCACTTCCTAATCACTTCAAGGAACTACTTTCAAACATTTTTAACTCACAGGTGCAGGAACTGTACCATTCCCTCCTCTGCCTTGCTCTGTATGTTTGATTATTTTTATACTGCTTTCCCAGAAGTTATTGACAGCATGCTGACAGTGGGGAATACACAACACCTCTCTCAGACACTCTGGGAGCTCATGTACACGAACACATTTTCCACGTCACTCTCAGTGAATTTACAGCCCAATGTACTGAGAACAAACAGCAATCTGCTGCTCAGCCTCAGAGAGCTCGAGATCCATCCTTGAGAGAAATGTCTTCAAAGCAATTTTAGGTTCTGCTTCAAGCAAGCAAATGATGAGAACAAGCTGGCAAAAGGTGTGCAGAGACAGAAAGAACCAGTTGAACTACAGAAACCCTCTGGAGGCAGAGTCGGTAGTCTGGCTCATTGACAAGGCTGGGAAAGAAGGCAAGAGTGATTTCTTTAGCTTGTTTGCCCTTTATTCCTTTTATTTTGTTTAGGTACATATGGCTTTCAGGACTGACTTGTACATCATTGTAATAAAAACAAGACCCCAAAACATTTAAAAAGCCCCACCAGAACTGAAGGCAGGTTCAGTTCAGGCTCTCTCTGTGAATGCTAGAAAATTATTTCCTCACCAAATCTTGGACTGGTGGTACTAACAAAAGAATAGTTGCTGTTAAAAGTCATGAATCCCAACCTTTCCCGCTGTAATCTCTCAAAATCAGCATATATCACTGGCTAAAATTAACCCCTCTCTTTTCCATGTGCACATTATTTGTGTTCACACAAATTAGTCAGCTGTAATTAACCTGCAGTCTTGGTTTCTCTTTAGATGACAGAACAAAGCCAGATCCAAAAAGCTGCATTTTAAAGGTGAGTTCAAGGGATATACAGGGAGAAGTAGAAAAACGTTTCTTGTTTCTGTATCTCAAAGAAGGCAAAATGCTAAATGGCCTCCTCCTTAACATTTGATTCTCTTCTTACCTTATGAATAGTGAGACAGCAAAATTAAAATTAAAAATTCAAAGGTTAAAGAGACCTGGCATAACCAAGAATATTTATCTGAAGTGCAATACAAGCCTTAAAAACTCCATGTTTACAGGAAAGGTTGCTTTGTATGCACAGAAGTCCTAAAACCACCCTAATTTGAGAGCTGACTGAAATTTCAGCAGCATGAACCTGTCTTTAAGTCCTCTTTGAGATCAAGCATAGTCTTTTGGTCAACACAGCTGAAGGGTTTTGCAACACATAGAGAAAGATCAGTTGCAATATTGTCAAACAACAGCTGTTGGGAGAAGGTGGTATCTCATCTGTCCTGTGCTACAAGCACAAAAGGAAATAAAGAAAGGAAAGTCAGTTATGAAATTTAAAAGACTTTAAAAAAAAAAAAAGGAGGGAGACATCAATATCTTTTTATTTTCTTTTTTTCTACTCTGATTTTCCAACTCTCTCCCATTGCTGATCTCAGGTAACAATTTATAACTCAAGCCCTGTGGGCTGAGTGATGGGTTCTCTGAACCCCTTTAGGCTGGGGCCAGCAGCAGATTTCTGTTCAGACTGTTCAAATTGATTTTTTGAACACAAAAGCAGTCTGGGGAAGGAAGGCACATGCTGTGCAGTGTAATCTAAGCAGACTGTACTGGGGGAAGAAAAATAATTCCTACCATGTATAAAATTCTGACATTTCAGTATTTGTTTTTGTCCCAGATCTCAATGCAAAAGTTTAAACTTAGATATTTGTGGGAGATGCAAATTTCTTCTGTCCCCTCAAAGAATCGTTTCAAAAAAGAATCAGAGTATTTTCTTTCAAAACTGTCGAAACATTCTAAAGTGATATATGTGTATTCTTAGATTTATGGTAAAAAAAAGAAATATAAAAGAGATTTAAAGATTATCCAAACGAAACACTTGACGGCTTTTTCACTGAGGACTGTTAAAATGAAAAATCTCCATATTTCAAAGAAACTGCTTTTTTGGATAAAAACTTCTTCCATTGAAAAATTTTTGTCTGGTTTTACCTAGATTTGTTTTCTACAGTTTCCAAATTGCAGTTAGAGATGAATTAGCATTCCTTGGGCAGCCTTGGTTTTATAACACATTCCATGCATACATCACGTCTTAACCTGGGGACCTCAAGACAAGTTGCAGAGTTGTCAGAGCCTCCATTGGCACTCGGCAGTGAGGTGAGCACGATGGTTCATATCCAGGCTTCTCTCCAGACCCAGCTGAGCTGTTCCCTCAGCAGGAAACCAGCCTAGTACTGGGTTCTGCTGCGGTTCTGCCCACACAGAGAGCACTGACACCACCTGGTGATCTTGTCTGCAGCTTGAGTCAGTCTGAGTCTGAGGGGAGATGCCACATGTGGCCAAATTAGATGGAGTCAGTTTGCTCCCAACCTACTTCCCACTTCTATCCTATCCTTATTCACATAAGGCAATGCCAAAGCTGCAGAATTACAGAAGTTCAGTACTAATTTGAATGTGAGAGACAGTGGAAACATCATGTTTCAGAAATCTTGAGGAGTTAGGTAGGAAAGAATTCAAATGTCTTCTGTGACCTTCAAGATTTTCTATGACTGTCTTCTTTCAGAAGAAATTTCTTCTTTTGGAAGAAATCTTCCCTCATTCTCCTCCTTTCCATGGAATAGACTTAGAAAGAAAAGGAATCAAGGAACTATTGCTCCCATCCTTTCTTCAGGGAAGTTTTTGCCTTGCTACCTCTTTTTTCTCTCACAGTGTAATCATTACTTTTTAATAAGATTTTGACATCAAAATAACATTAAGGATCATTACTCTTTTTTGCTCCCATCTAGAGCTGAAAGCACTGTGGTGACAACTGGAAGTCATTCTCATCCCAGTGTGGGATGAGATCTTATAAATTCCATAAGAAATGTTAATTACAGTTTAATATCTGTTCCAACAAATATGATGATGAATCTGCCCATAATCCATTGGCCAAAATATTCCCTGTCTTTGCCCTCTGATATCTGTAGCATAAGACCTTGTGCAGTATCCACTTAGAAGGCCATCAGATTTCGTCCAGATCTACCAAATCCCAATCTGCTAAATTGATATCAAAGCAGAACACTTTTGATTTCATGGTAGACATATATTAGAGCAATATTCAATAATGAGATGATATTAGTAACATAAAGAAGAGAATTTCCTTGTTCTATTCCCTCCTTAGATAGAGCAGAGCAGCCATAGGAAAAATGCAGATTGCTTTTGCACTAGAAAATTTCATCAAGACTAGTTGAAACTTAATCATGAGAACAAAACCCATCACTTTCTTTTTTTCTAATCCTCTTCCATTGAGACATTCCTGTGATTTTCCAAAATGACAAAATTTTAGAAGGCTGGTAGAAAATTCATTGCAATTGAAGGTGCTTGGACCTGCTGCAGTTGATGCTGCTTATCTAGCAAAAACCCTTGTGAGTCCAAACTGACAAGATTTTATTCAAGTCTTCTGTACCCATGGTTCCTCCACTCTATAGCCATCATAAAGGCTAAGCTACTTCCTTAGTAGGTGAATGTTTGTATGGGCAGAAATCTTGGCCCTGATAAAGCTGATGGCACTGACTTTGAGGATTTTTGTCCTGTGAGTATTTCACCCCAGATTTCTGTCATTCCTGTTACAGCCTCATCACAGCTTTTCATCACAGCTGCTGCAGGCAAATGCTATATGCTTACCTAGCTGGGCTTTATATTGGCATCCACCAAGAAGCTATATTCAATGTTCATTGTTAGGTTTTGATGTCTTCTTCCAAAAAGTAAAAGTAGTTTCTGTATGGAATAATTGGTGATAAAAAATCTTCAGTCAGAGTATTTAATTGCCTGGAGGCTGCAAACCAATCTCTCTCACAAAAAGCTGCTTGAAACCAAATCAGCCTGAAAAGATCTTTTCCTTTAAATTACAGTGGTGCTCAGTCTTTCTCAGATATTGTAGCTCAAGTGAATTACTGGAAAGAATGGATACTGAGAACAAAAGAAAAATGATTGGCGAGAATAGAGGCTGATAGGATTGAAATAAAAACCTTCCAGTGCAAGGGCCTGAGCATAACTGCATGTCTTTGCATATTTCCCCAAGGAAGAAGGTAACAAATAGTTTTGGCAGGAGGGAGACATTTTAAGGCAGCAAAATAAAAGGGTCATGTATCAAACCAAATTGTGTTAGCTTTGAGATGTATTAAATCTTTACATGATCTTGTTTTTCTTTGCAAACCTTTTTTCTCTTTAAAGAACCTGAAGATTTGATGCTTGAATTTCTTTGCTGTTAATTATACGCTGCTGCATATTTTCTGCCTATATGCATTGTGTGTAAGATTATAACATCCTCCCAAAAAACAAACTTCAATTTAAGGAAGCATTAAGGTTGCAAAGACTGTAAAATAAAGCAAAAATATGAGATGTCAAAATCCTGATTGTTTGGGCTTCCTTAATTGAACCTCTCCAAATAAAACATAGAAAATGTCTTTAAATTACATACTCACACATACACAAAACCCTATAGTTTCTTTGTCTCCTACGGTGAACAAAATGTTTTCCACCAATGTGGTGTTTTAGCGTCTGGCTAAAATAATACACAACAGGAATTACTTTGAAGAGGGGTCTAGTATCTGGCCCACTGTGGGAATCAAATTGATTTAAAAAACAAACTTCATGCAAAGAGGCAAAAAGAGCAAAACACTGAGAATGCAGCAAAGAAGTGAAGCGAAGTCATGAAAAAATAGAGACAAAGCACAGAAAGAAGAAACAAAGCCTGTGGTAGGATGTGATACAGAGACAACGATTTATTGACTCATGGGAATTGAGTGGGATTCAGAAGGCTCAAAAAATAGTCAACTGTTTAAGGATTGAAAAGAAATCTGGACTTTTCAAAAAAGAAATGGAGCCTCCAAAAGTTGTGTTTTTACATCTGCAATTTTCATTTGCCCTTTTTTGTTAAAGCAGCATTAGTTGCCTACACAGTATAAAACCCTAAGCCATTTCCCTCATGCTGAGAGTCTCCAGTTTACACAAACAATCCAGTGATCACATAGCTCCCCTATCTTTCTCCTTTAAAAATCTGCTGACAGGGTATATTAAGGAAGCAACACTTCACTGCTCTTAAATAAATCTGTGACAATTTTTCATTCGTTGTTTAAATTCCAGTATCCTACAGTCATGCAGAGAAATGTAAATCTCTTACCAATTCATTTAAGACAAGCTTTGGAAGGAAAAAAAAAAAAGTAATTCTTCACAAAAATAATATTCCATAAGGATTCCAAACAGAAGGAAAAACAAAACAAAGCAAGACAAAAATGGCCCCCATAACAGATTGTGTTCTGAGGCCCAGTTTTTCTAGAACATATATAAAGACATTTTTGCATCTCATGTCTGGGGATTCAGGACCCCAATATTCCATTCTTATTTAAAAAAAGGAACAACATACCAATCAAGGGTCTGAAATGCCACCCAAACCTTGACATGTGAGAGCAGCACACAATCTGCTTTATGTATTTAAAGCATTTTCTTCTACCAGAGTTCATTATCCTCAATGAAAAATAACACTCCAACAGTCAGTGACAGGAAAACCACATGGAATAAAATACTTCTAGGCTTTTATAGTGCAACTGTGTTTAATATCCTATCAGACTTTTGCACTGGAAGAGAACAGCTACCATATGGACAAATAAGGACCAATCTTCCAGCCACAGTCTGCTCAATGGAAAATAATTTCCAGTAGGAAAGGCCCTCTCAGGATATCAGAAGACTAAGCTGGCACTGTGTACATATGTCCAATTCAGCCATGCACAAAGAAATTATTCTGACAACTGGCATGACAAGCCCAGGAGAACAAAACAATGAAGCTGTCCAATTGGGATCTCTCCCTGCCGTGAGCAGAGATGCCTTGGTGATGCCAGCTCAGCTGCATGCTTTTGGCCCCTCCAGCCCACTGCCTCCTGCTTCCCTCTTTTACATGATCCAGAAAGTGGTCCTGTACTCTCTGAACCCTCTGGGGCACAGCAGTTTCTTCATGGGAAGCTTGTGTCAAGACATGCCAGAAGATTGAAATGGTTTACATCTCTGTCCTGGGGAAAGCAGATAAGTGCTGGAATGATACACCAGAAAAGGCACATAAAACAAAACTGGGGTACTGCTAAAGAGAAGGATGAATTGAAATAATTTCCTGATATTGTTTTCTGTCTTCCCTCACATTTGGGAAAAAAACAATTAAAGGAGAACATGAAGCAATTTTTTTCCATTTTTAACAAAGACTGATTTGAATCTGCCATTCTTGACCATGATCTTTTATCACTGGTTATTTCCCTAACTGGAGATGATCTGGGTTTAAATCTCTTGATTAACCAAGGGGAAAAAAATTTCCTTATCACCCAGATCTGTTTGTCATTCAGTGGTGTTTTCATTCTCCTTCCTCTATATGGTGCTTGATCTGACACAGAATAATTACCTTGCTTTTCATAAGCAACAGACAAAGTCCTAGTGTTAGTCCACTCATCCAGGAAGGAGAAGATAGGTTATATTTAATATTCTCAAAACACAGAGCACTTAATATTAATTTTTTTTTTGAGAGAGAGAGCAAATCATTGCTGGGTCTGCCATTTCCATTTATCTAGATACAGGATTATCCATGATATTCAACCACCAAGTGATGAAGAAAGACTACTTTTCAAGGGGATCCCATAAAGATCTCCTAAATATCTTTCTCAGCCCTTTTTTATTTAGCTATACCTTAGTTTCACAGCAGAGCATAACTCATGCCACATAATCATTTATTTTATTCAGGAAGCAACATATTATGATTTTTGAAACATTTTTGTACAGCTTGAATGAAGGTATTAAATAAATACCATTCAACCCTTAAATAGATACACAATATCCTTCTGCTGTTTTCTGCAAAACAAACCAGAATACATTTATATGGTTATAGTCTATTCGTTATCCACAGGTAACAGCCTTACACCTCCCACCTTCCCACTTCAAAGGATGGATTCAGTGATCCTATTTCTCTCCACATCTTAATTTCCTCCCATTCAGGATCTCTCTCTACACTAACAACTGTTGTGCCAGTTTGTGCATGTAGAGAGGATGACAGAAACACCCAGGCTTTTCAAAACATATCAGCTTCTACCCCTTAGGCCTTTAGACATGCAGTCATTGAGCCACCCCCAAACTCCTAAATGGATGTCTTTCTCTCCAAAAATCCAAGACCAACCCTCAGAAGCCAGGGAAACAGAATTAAATTCCAAAAATGAAGGGAGTTCTTGAACAAATGAAGCAAATGAATTGATTTTTGAGCAAATGAAGTCACCTCTATTAACACTGTTAACAGACAAGCATTAGGGATGGTAACAGCAGAAGTGCAAGGTAACTGCAGCACAAAGTTAAACCGGTTTTACTATCCACAGTACATTATTAGTGGCACCTGGATGACTCTTGAAAAAAGCCATTAGGGGCCTTGATATTTGGGCAGGAGTGAAACAGTGTCCAGCAGTACACAAATGCTGTACAGCAACAGTCTGGGATTGATCATGGTGTTTGGGCAGGATATGAGTAAACTGTTCAGGGACAGGAAAGCAAGTTATTCTGCTAATAAGAAACAGCATTCTATCAGTAGTATATGGCCCAAATACACGTGAGAGTATATATATCTGTATGCATATATATGTTGGATATAGAGCCAGAAAAAGAGAGGGGGAGAGAGAGAGATGCATATATAGTGTACATATGGTATTTATAATTTTTTTTCTTAAGTTTAGGAAAAGAAGCTAGAAATATTAGCAAGAATTAATTAGGATTAGGCAATCTGAGTCAATGTCAGCCTAGTCTGACAATGAGCAGTGGGCTCACAGGCCACACGAAGAGCCTGTTCCACAATAGCTGTAGCACCATTTTGCATTTGGTTCTGTGTGCTGACTACACAGCCACTGCCAGATAAACCTATTGCACAGCTCTCCCAGAATCAAACCCATGCTCTAGGGAAACAGCCCCTCCACTGAGAAGCTTTAAAAAGGGTGGAAATCCTAAAGCATCTCTAGCTCCTGTGCATTCCCTTGTGACCTGGCACAGCAGCAGCCTTCTCAGCACTGCAGCAACGCAAGCAACCACACGGATGTACAATAGTCTCATACTGACACAGCGATGGAAGCAGCAAGATGAAGATATCTTTTTGATGGTGGTGGCAGGACTTGGCTGGTCCCTTTTGTCTTGGTACTCTTACACCACAGGTCTACATGGAACTACACAGATTTCCTTGGAAGACTGAAATTATACAGCTATTTTCCCCTTCTGACAATCAGTTCATTTTTTCACCACAAACTGGATAGGTGTCATGCCAAGATGAGGCCTGGAAAATGTAATCTGGGCTGAGAATGCATAGGAAAATGTGAAACAACAGGCTTATATTCAAAACCTTTTTCAAGATCATTTCAGAAGCCAGGGCTGAGCTCTGACTGGGCCATGGTACTGGGTCTGAATAAATTCTGATCCTCCTCTTCATGTCATATGAAAGATTAGCACCATTTAGTTCTTGCATGCTTCCCCAGATTGAAAACATGAGTGACAATGCCAGCAGATGTAACTCCATTTGTGCCAGTGAACTTTTAGTCATTTCTCCTACAGCTATGCTTGCCACAATGAAGCTGTGGGAGCTGTGGGAACTGAGTGCAAAACATCATTTTACTCAAATAATACTTTTTATGGAAGTCTGAGAGTAACGCTCGTCTCACTGGTGGAGGCATTAAAGAGGTTTGGGAGTCTGGGTTATTTACATAACTTCAGAACATTGGATTGGGCTAGAATCACAAGAAGTTTTATGATCCATATCAGTTTATGTTGAAACAGCCCTTTAAATACTGCAATTGGGAATATTCCTATGACCTTACTCCATCATGTAGTTCTTATTGTGTGCTTGTGCTGGACTCCATTCAATCCTATTAAACAGGTCTTATAGCAACACCTTTTTGTTTAACAACTACAATTAATGTGATGAAGAAGCTGATGTTTCATTGTTTTCCTTATCTTTGTACCTGTCAAAGGAATGTGCTTAGGGGAGAAAAAAAACTTAAAAGCCACCACTAACACACTGAAGGGTTTATCTGAAAGAGGAGGAAGCCCTAGGGAACCAATTTAATACTCTTTCTTTATCTTCTCATCCTGATCTGTTTTGGAAAGTGTTATGCTCTCACTACACTTCGACTAAGCAGAGTGCATGAGAGCATACACTGGCCAGAGGAATAATCCTCTTGCACAGATATGGCTGACATGTAAGCTAATCAGAGTCAGCAGCCTTGTTAAAACACCACTGTGCTGTTGACATTTGATTAGAAAACCTGAAAGCAGATGAAACATCAGCAAAGCTATAGAATAACATTTTTCCCTGTTACCCAGGCACCTTGATTGCAATGTTCATTTGACACTTGACCAAAATATTATCTTGCTGAATTGAGCAAATACTATTGCTGCACTGAGCAAACACTTTTACTAACACACAAACCAAAGATGTTAACAATTTCTCAGCAGTAAGAGGATGCTTCTAAACTTTCTATGCAGTTTTTCTCTCACTCATAGGCACTAAATTTATTTTACAGAGACTTAATAAACATCTCTTCTGTCATTAATTAAGAAATTGTCCTCTTGCTACTTGAGTGCTTACTTAGTATTTTTTCTGCAATATAGTTCTGTTTTTACTTTTTGTGTTCATCTAGGAAAAAAAAATCTACCTAATTTCTTACCATTGCAAGAATACACTGTAAAAGTGACACTTTTGTTTTCATCTGTTTTCTTCCAGATGCTTATGATGGTTTTAGCTTTTGGTTTTCTAATTCTATATGAAGAAGTTACTGAATATATGGGGTTATATAAATGGTGGAGGTTGGGGTGGATGCTCTGCATACCTTGATTGCAGTTTCTACTATGTATTGCCTGTAGTAGCAGGGAAATTGTCTTAAGAGCCCATGTGGCCAGCTGATCTTTCCCTTTCTCAGCACTAAGCACCTATGATGTAAAAGCCTAAGGCTTAATAAGTAAGTTAAGAGTATACAATCTAAATGCAAAGAAAAAAACCCAAAACAAAACAAAAAATCAAACAAAAACACCTCAGAGAAGAAAATTCCAGAAAAAATCTAGAAGAAAATCTGCCTGAGAGAAAATGCTGCAGAATTCAGCAATTTGAACACAGTGTTGCTATAAAGTGGCTATATGGCTCCCAGTTCAGAGCTGCCTTATGCCAGCCAGCTGACAGCATATTTTACAGCATGAAAAAAATCAAGATCAAATATTCATGCTAAAACAAAATATGTCTTCTTTAGCTGGGTGAAAATGCAATCATGCTTTATAAATGTACTCGTTGAGATAATAGGAGAAGGGTATAAGACATATAAAAGAAAAAGGACAAAAATAGAACAAGAAAAAATGACCAGTAAAGAGATATTTTCTGACCATTAGAGCAGTTGCATTTTGAAATAACTATACAGTGTGGACAAATATCCAAACTAAGTTTAAGATATAGCCAATCAGTTTACAAATGATATTCTATGAACTACTTATCTCTAGTAGCAAGAAACAGGTCTTGAGGAATGCTGCAGTTCTCTTCCTAGCCTGGGTCCTGTTCACTTTATCAAGCCTTCATATTTTAGTTGGGTGTTATTTTCACAACAGCTCTGAGTCAGCCTTCCTGAAAATTGTGATTTATCCAGTCATCAGGACAAAAAGACTGGAAATGACTGCTGACCTGCAATTTATCCCGAGAAGGAAAGAACTTCAGTTCCTGCTGGGAAACTCCTTGATCTCAAGATTCTCTCTTTGAATGTATTGCTTTCTTTTCATCCCCTTTCATCTTTCCATCTTAAACAACTACATTTTATTCATCCATATTTCAAGCCTATCCTCACTCATTCTCTCTGCTGCACTAACAAGATAATAAGTCCTAATTTTTAAGTTGCCAGAGTAGTATATGCAGTATTTGCCTTTAAAAAAAAAAAAATTACAAATTAGAGTGTAGGGATGATTAAAACATGAATGAAATGCAGTGCATCTGTCAGAGCATCCCCTCTTACAGGTAAAAACCTGTCTAACATCTCTTTAAGGAATGTAGCGAGTTTCCAGAGGTCTAAAGTCAAATACATTGACTTAAAAAGTAGCTTTAGAGCAAACCACAGAGCTCTGTACTTGGCAATTTAAATGACTGACCATTCAATTTATGAGCATTCTCAGCAATAAAATTCAGCCTGAACTTAATAATAGCACATTTTATGTGACAACGATGACAATTATAATCTATAGTTACTGCAGTCATCCTCTGGTCTGGGGGAAGATGACACTATTAATTACACACACTTGCCATTTGTCAGACTTAACTTGGCAGGCGATTGAGCTCTGAACCATCTTTAGCTTGACTTTTACATTTTCCATTTTCTAATCCACTGGAACGAAGATAATTAGAACAGAGAAAAATGAGAGGCTTTTTTTTTTCCTGACTTGTTTAAAGATGTACCAAACCTCTACCACATTAGGGGCATATTCAGTAACACCCCAGTCACCTTAAGGCTGTGCCACTTCAGTTAAGAAGCTGATGGCATTTACTTCACAAAAACTATACTCCAGAGGCACTGCATTTTTTATTCACTTTAATTTGCATCGGATGAAATGCAGCATGGAAAGACTCTCAGCTCATATGTAACTTCCACATAATTCTAACATTTCTTACTATTTGTGTCTAGAATTTTCTTTTCCATGTTTGTTGACACTTCTAGCCTTCTAGGGGAATTAAAATATATTGACTCTCTTTAAAATATTGTAAAAAGCATCTCTCTTAATTTTTTGTAAACTGAAAAGAAAATTGTTGATTCCAAATTAGGAAATAAATCTCTATTTAGGATAATATCTAAGTACTTGCTTGTTCTGTACTTAAGGATGCAATTTCATGTAAGGGTTCAGGGTAAAATTCTACAATAGACACAAATTGAAGTATATGCATTAACATTTTCTAGAGCTAGTAGAGTCATCTAAATAATCCTCCCAGACAGTTTCCCCAGTACATACTTACCTGTGGAAAAGAAGACAAAAAACCCCAAAAATAACCCCAAAATCTCGAAATCCCCTCCTCCCCCCCCCCCCCCCCAAAAAAAAAGAAACAAAAAAAACTCAAACCAAGCCACTACATAAATAAATAAATAAATGTCCCAAACCAACCAACAAAAAACACCTAACAGACAGACATTTGTTGTTTTTCCACCAATCCAACTCTTCCCAAGTAGGCCCTTAAAAGGAAGAATTTCAAAGCACTAGACTCAAGCCAAAAAATTTAGTGGTTGTGGGCTCACAACAAATGGTTAAAACAGGAGAAGGAAGGTTAAAAAGGAGAAAGAAGTAAAGCACTTTAAGGTTGAAAGACCTTCTTAAATTTGATTGTTCCTTGTCTTTCTCTTACAAAGCTTCTCCAATGCTCATAGCATTGGCCACAGGGCCTCAGCTGTTTGAGCTCCCCCAAATTGTGGACCAAGCCTTCTCCCTGTCTATGGCACCAGTCCTGATGTTCAGCTGGCCTCACAGAAAGAAGGTTCAGAGAGAGAAATCCCAGCAAAACCCCTTGTCTCAGACAGATTTGTTGCATGAACAAGTTATTTGGCAGATATCTCCTAACAAGGTCACCAGAGAAGAAATGCATCAAAAGAGAGTGAAAGATGACCTGAGACTTCTCTAAGCTCTGTGGAAATAAGGGAAGTTTAGAGTGTTTCAAAGGTAAAACATACACTTAAATGCTTTCCAGTAGTATTTAGCCATATGAAATTCAGCCACATAGCAAGATTTTGAAAAACCTTGCAAATGTTAGCTCTCAGCTCTGTACACTGTTCTGTCTACAGACAATTCAAACATCAGTACTGGAGAGTTTGCCTGGTCATCATCTCAGCTGGTTATATTGGTGTCTCACAATTTCATATGTAGCCACTTAAAAAAAAATCCAATTTTAGAGACGGCAAAGTTTCCAGAGCTATTCTCTGTACTTAAAGATGAACATACAGCTTGAACTAGTGAAATTTAAAAAAATATTGTTTATGCTGAATAGGCTGTTTTAAGTACATACATCAGTTTCAAGCATTCAATCATGAGCACTGTTTATTGCGGATTGCATCTTATTTCTGGATTTGAAGGCTGCAATACTGGATGCTTGGTGGAAAAAATTCAAGGCCTTAATATTTGATCTATGCTGTATGTCTTAAAATAATATTAAGTAAGTGTGTCAGGGGAATTGTTGTGGGGCAATAAACCAAAACTCATTATTAAAAGTGAATAAATCCACTACTTGAAGCAGAACATTTTCAGAGCAGTCAGATCCATAATCTCAAATATTACTAAATATCCATTCTCAAATATCTACATGTAATAATCAGACTGCTTGGCAGAGCATTTTTAGAGTACTTAATAACATTTGCGCCTGTAAATCAAGTACACCAGAAGTATTTCCTCCTATTTAATTTAAATAGGAGATTACAGATCCTGCAGTCTTCTTTTTAAGACTGTTCCTCTCAGCTTTGGCCATGAACTACCATTGTTGCACAGAGACACAGGAAAAAGGCACAGCCAGACAAACCTGTCCATACAACACTGCTCAAAATTTCCTAATAGGGACAGACTAGGCAAGAAAAATTGCTGAAATATGCCTTTTACTGCACAGCCAAGGAAAATTGTAAAGCCCAAAGTTATTGGCTCAGTTCTTATCCACATCCTAGTTAACAATCCCTGAGCATCCTCTGCAAGCAATACTTCCATGGAGATTTTGTAAAGTTATTAAGAGTTCTGGAAAAGATCTTGTTAAAGTTATGTAACAAAGCAAAATGGATCTATGGGGAGATTTTCTTTCTCTAAGTGTATTTACACTTTTATTAGGATGCTTTTTAGGGGATAAAAAAGTAAGATGCATTAATATAGATAAACATATACAGGCAAACAGACACAAAAACATCTTGTTTGTTTTTACTGTGGCACTAATAGTAACAGCAGCAATAAAAATTAGAAAGGACTTATAATGAAGCTTTACTGCAGTTTGTAGAGGTTCCAGTGTTGCTTATTACCAGCAGAAAGTTCCTTTCAAGCTAGCAAAAGTTATGTCTTATTGAGGAAGCAATATTTTGAAGTTTTGTGGTTTGTATTTCTCAGAAAAGTGACCATATTCAGCTGTGAGATGAATTGAGGTTTTCAGGCACAAGCAGTGTCCATGCTCTGTGGGCTGCCCTGTGCTGCAGCTGAGTGTAGACAGCCCCTGTCCCTTTGGCTGAGGCTGCTCAGACCACATCTGGCTGCTTAGATCTCAGTGTGACACTCTCAGGCTTCCTTTTCCTTGACGCAGGAGATTGTATAATGAGGGAGTTTATATTCCTGCATAATCTTTAGAAATAACAACTTTGCCTACATTACATGTGTGGAGTGAAGCTTTCAGGAGCTTTAGGTGCTTGGATTGCCATGCAGAGAAATATCCCAATGTCTATCTACTTGCAGTTTCAATCCTTTCCATTAGTGGCTCAGCAAAATCCTTTATTTCCAGTTTACTTTCAGATGCTTTGACTCTGTCTTGCTCCTTCATGTTCCTCTTTTCATAGGAATAAATTGCAGCTGTTCCCTCTTGTCCTAAAGCCAATTGCACAAGAGATGGGAGCTCACATAAGAACAAGAAGCAAATTTCCTGCCAGCTGCAGCCTTGTACACCCAAGCAATGTGCTTGTGTGTACAAACTGCATCTGCAGACCCCCGCAGCCACAGCATGACTGAGCTGTATCTTCTATATGTGGGATATCCTGATCTCTTCTATTTTATCCTTCTAAGCTAAGTATTTTCTGCTGCTCTTTGTATTTTCTAAGTATTTTCTTTGCTCTTTTATCTTTCTGCTCAGCAAGTGTTCAGTCAGTACCAGCTCACTTTTTAAAAAAATCTTCCAAGTCCTGCACTGCTGGATTTGTTTCACAGCCCTTAACCTGCATTTTCACAGCCCTTAACCTGCATTGTAATGGTATCAGCATTCTCTACCAGACATTCTGCTGAGTAGATTTGGACCTTGATAGATGTTGAAATCTAGCATCTAATACATTTTGAGCAACGTCAAATAAGATCTGTGGGTTTCGAGGTTCAGCAAATATAAATTTAATGCAGATCATACTCTATTATAAACAGAATGTGTAATATCAGAGAAAACTAAGTCAACATTTAAATGTACTCCTTGCAAGGATGTATATTTGTCTCCCTACCTCCTCTGACATCCTTATTTATTCAACATTTCCTTTACATTTGTTTATGCCCAGCTGACCTTTAGGTACTCTATTAAGCAAACCAAAGATTTTTCATCTGTTAGATTCATTATTGGGTCATTGTTCACAGTAAATATACAGACCCACTTTTTCTTACAGGTTTCCATACAAGTTCATGTAATGCTTGAACAGCAGTTAGGTCTTCTCTGTGAGCCCTCAGTTGTAGTGGTTCTTGTTTTATGTAGTTATGCTTCTTACCCCAATAATCTAAAATATTTTCAGATATAACATTTATCCAAGTATTAGCTCCCCATTAATATTTCACAGCAGTTGCACCAGTCTCCACTGAAGTAGTACATTTTCCTCTATCAACTTCTGTATTTTGCCTCTATATAGAATTGTTCTTCACTCCTTCTTGCATTTCCTTTCTGGTAAACATGCACCAGACACTGTCAATGTGCTTGCTGGTTGTATTAATTTTGCTGGTTCTGATTGCATACTCCTGCAAACTACTAATCTATCTTGCAGATAGTTTTGTATTTTCCAGTTGTGGACATATGTTTGTGTCCATCTAACTTTCTTGTTTCATGCTGTTGTTATAAATTTACGACTTCACAGGCACTTGCTTATCAGTGTTTCTCTGAAATATTTAGCTGATAATAACCCTAACCCTAAATCATATTTCCCTAGTCACTGTCTGCTGTACTTACATTTTACTTTCTTTTAAACGCCTTTTAAAGCGTTTTCAATTTGATGTATTGGTTCAGATCTTTGATTGCAATCAAATTCAAATCTCAATAAACTGACAAAGTATCATGATCTCATGCCTGATTTTCTAAGTTGATGTCAAGAACCTTCAGAATAACTTTCCTTCTTTTTGCTGTTTTATTGGAACGTATGTTTCAATTACTTTGCTTTTCTTGAGAATGCAGTATTCACTCTAAGTCATCCTGGCTTACATGCAGACAGTTTAAGATCTGTAGCCTCATGTCCAGAAATAGCAGGGAAATGTTAACTTTCCTAGATCTTCTTTCTCAAAGAGTGCGTCTGCCAGCATCTCCATAGCACATCCTTACTTTACTCTTTTCCATGACTCTGCTACAGCATTTCAACCGAAAGTGATTTTGAGTGGGTTTTTCTAAGTGTCCCACATCTCTTTTACTTTGCTTTCTCTCACTTCTGGTCTTTGCTTTGGATATTTACTCTTTTCCAAGAATTGCCTCTGGTATTTTGCAGTATTTACAATTTTTAAGGAGCCTTTAGGTTGACGCACCGTGTAAGACGCTATATGCAACAGTCTGCCACATGGCACTGATTTCAGCAGGCTGCTTGAGTGACCCTAACACATGCCACCACTGCCTGCTCAGCTCTTAAAAGGCACTGACACATTCCCTTATACTGACAGCCTAAAGTTATCCTCTTCAGGATGGGAAAGTTACTCAGAAAACTAGCCCAAGTCAACAAGGCACAATTGAGCTACACACTGAAACTGCTGGGAAACTGTCTGAGCATCAACACTACCCAAAATTGGTTTTGGAGAGAGTGATTGATCAAGATACGAAGCCAGGGCTAAGAGAATTCAGACTTTGCTGTTAGCAACATAAAAACAAATCCTCAAGTTACTGTCTTTCCTGCTTCCATTCCTCAGCTTTGAATCAAGATGCTAAGAAAAATTAACATCTACCTTCTCAATTTGCTGCATTTCTTGTGACCACTAATGAGAAGAAGCAACAAACAGAAGAGGCAAAATTTTCCATATAAGAATTTTCCAGTAATTTCACACTCATAAGCCACACCTGGTTATGAGCCGCACTTCTGGGTAGCTGGGAAGACCACGGAATTTGTCCATAAAGAAGCCGCACCGGATGATAAGCCGCACGTATTGTTTTTTTAAGCGAGACTCCCTGTGCAACAAAGTAACGAGTTAGTAACAGAATCACAGGATCGCAGGGTTTGCTGTCAGGTGCACAATTTGCAAACAGTTTTCACAGACCAGCGAAGCCTTTAAACGTAGTCCCAGGCGCCCTTCCACTGCCACAGGCCCCGGCACTCCCACCCCCGGTGCTGGCTGCCATGGCTCCCTGCGCCACTCAAAAGCAGCAGCTCGGCGAGCTGGCCACACAAAGCCTGCAAAGCACGAAGGCGGCAAAGTGGCACGGCAAAGAGGCGGCAAAGCGGCTCGGCTTCGCACCCACCCAGCAAAGCAGCTCTGCGGCCACTCCCCACCCATCCCCGGCCCACCCAGCTGCATCTTCGCGGCAGCTCCCTCCCCGGCCGGCTCTCACTTACGGGTTGGCATTTTGCCAGAATTTGTCCATAAATAAGCCTCACCTGGTGATTAGCCGCACTTCCGGGATCGGCTCGATTCTTCAGTGAAATAGGTGCAGCTTATCAGTGTGAAATTACTGTAATTTCTATTTTACCTTTGCATCTATAGTGGTTTGTATTGCCACTTGAAAAGTTTTAGATATAAAGTTGCTTAATTATGACAGGTCAGTGATCGCCTTGAGGTAAAAGCCTGGTGAATAATCCAATTAATTTTTATTCATTTTTAGTTTCCATTTTTAGAGGAATATGGAAGTGAAGAGAGTTGAATATTTATATGTCACTGATGGTAGACTTCAGAAAAGTTGGATCTAAAGTAAATAAGGCATAATTTGATTGTGAGGTGCACTTCATCAGACAAAGCTGAAGATGTTTAGGCTTTCAGACTTTAGTCTTTCTCTGCAGTGAAAAAAAGATGTATGAAGATGAGGTCCCAGAGTTGAAGGTCTGAATGTCTTAAGATTCACAACTGTTCTTTTTTCATACATTCTCTACATTCAGAGAGTTGACTTCAAATTCTGGGGTTCTTTGCTGTAGCTTGTCTTGGGCATCCCTGAACCAGCTCCACAATTTCACAAACATTGAAGCCAAACTTGGAGTTCCACAGCTAATATGTCTTGTTCCACAGCTGTGCTGGCCTCAGCCGTTTTCATTTCCCTTTTACCGTTTTCATTTAAAGAAGCATTGTTCAAAATAGATTCCCAAAGTTCATGGCTTTTTTGTTGGAGGTTGAAGAACATTTTAAGGGAATTAGTTGCCTCAATATTCTTTCAGAATATAGTAGTCTCCTACCAAAAATTATTTTAGAGCTCTGAATTTTAATATGTATTTATTTGCAACTTCGTATTGTCCAGCAATTTGTCAGATGTTTACTTATAAATATAAACCAGCATATTATTTATTTTGAAATGTCAATAAGGACTTAATTCAAAACCAACCAAATTCAAAGGAAATATTCCTTCTTCTTTCAGCTCTTCATTGATCTACTTTTTAGGTTTCAACCCACCATTACATTAATTTACAACAGCAAAAACACTGACAGCAAGTACAACACAGGGAAGATGCAACAGCACACTGTTGCCAAGAGGGATTGTCCTGAAATTTTTAACCAGGTCCATGAGAGCACAAGCATCAAACAATTAAAGAAGCCTTGGTGATACAGGCGCAGGACAATTCTGGATGACCTGGGGCAGTAAACACAAAGGACAATTGTTGTTGGATGATCAGTATGGGAATGCCACCTTGGAAGTGGGGCAGAGCCAAGTGCAGTATCCAACCATGTCAAATACATGTGAAACCTCCAATACATGGAACAGAGAAGGCAGAACAGGAAGGTGCCATCACAGCCTCGACAAGCTCAGGGATGATGGAGGAAAAGAAGGAAGGAACATTCCCATTCTGGATTTCCCCATTGCAGATGCAAAGCCTTATCTGCACCTCTACCCTCCCACAGCAATCCTCCTTCCTCATTTTCTAGTCCTCACAATTTTTTTCTGTTGCAGCACCTGAATGTAGAGTGCCTTCTTTTCCTACACAGCTGGATCAAATGGAATTGTAAAGAAAAACATGCACTTGTCTTTTCTGCTCCAGCCTTCTCATGTACAAAGAAACTCAGATATGGCAGCTTCATAATTCCCACCCACTTCTCTTCCTTTCCTCTCCTGTCCTCACTTCTCCCCAGAACTTTGCTCCCCCAGCCTGTGTCAGCCCTGGCCCTAATTTGTCTCCCTTGGGAGTGGGTTCAGCTCACCAGGACCAGCCTAACAAACTGCTGCATGCCTGCAGCAGCACAAGGAAGAGGAATGCCTTCCTAAGCAGGGAAGGGACTGAAGGAAGAGTGGCAGGAGCAGGATCACAAATCTCTGTTGCACACAGCCCTTTTCAGTCATTCCACTATTCTCAGCACTGAATCCTCCTGACAGCTTCCCAGCACTAAACATATAATTCCTTGTCACTTTGTTGCTGCAGTAAGTATTTAGGGAATTTGATATACAATAAAAAGGCCTATTTTTGAAACAGCAAACTTTCAGATATATAGAAAGGAAGGATATTTTTCACCAAGCTTTTACATCAATTATGGTTTTAAAAATTCAATTAGAAAGCTTTCAAAAAATATTTAAGAGATGACACCAAAAAAAAGTGTTAAAATACTTCAAAGTTGTACTTTTTTTCCAAAACAATATAAACTGTTAGAATTGCTCCTATTATACCTCAAAACTACAAGCTATTTCAGCTGTATCTGTAATAAATGCCACACTGTAGCACCCATCAAAGGGGTTTTTCAAAGGTTTTTGTATAACAACTACCCAATTTACTGTTTAGATTTTGGTATCTGTATGGTCACAAGCTTTGATCCTTTGCCTTGACCAAAGCAAATCCTAAGGTTTATCCCCACCTTCCTGTTGCAGTCAATGGGACTGAATTGCCATTGGCTCCTAGGGGAACTGTTTTAAAATATATACTTATGCACAGGAAATATACTATCACTATAAAATACTAGGCGAAGTACACATTAAATGCTTCTAAGGCAGATATTAACTACAATTACAATGCTCTGTTTTTCTAGAGAAGCTCTCAATTGACTTGAGAACTTTAATCGGGTTTTATATTCCACAGGCTTCACTCTCAGATGCTGAGGCAGAACAACACTAATTTTGATTTTTTTGTGGGGGGGAGTTTGCTTCAGTGTCTGTGAACTGCACTATACCTTTTTTGCTCCTTATAGTATGGTGATAATAAACACATCTACTGTTGTTACTGCATAAAAATAATTATTTTGCATTATTGCACATGCAAAGACCTACTGCATTTAATAATCCAGTATTTCCCTTTTCATTCAATGATTACAGCAGTAGTCTGAGAAAGACACCCATGGTCTTGTACAGATGGATCTTACTAAAAGAATAAAAAATATGTAAAAGAGACATTTCAATTAATCAGATTACATAGAAATGTTTTAATAGCTTTTCTCTGTAAAAAGTAGGTCTAGAAATCCAGTTTTAGATGTATGAGTTCTCTAAGGCTAGAGATCTATCTGCCTCTACACACTACTGCACCATTAAGAAATCCCCAGTCTGTTACACAGAGGAGAATATATCCCATTGTATAATTTCTATTGCAGCTTAATCCATTTAATCTTATCTGGTGATTTAGGTCCTAGATGTGTCTTAAGCATGTATCTTTTCTGAGGCAGATATGTTAATATAGGACCTAGAGACATTATGGTAGAATTGTGCTATTTGTAAGGGAAAACTAAAAGTTGGTCTCTTGCCTTGAAGAGGAAGATGTGAGCTGTTTCCAGGCTAGTATTTGCTAGGATTTTGAAAAACCATAGGGAATTGAATGAATCATTGCATTGGAGTAGTAAATGCATAGCTGAAAACAGCTGTAACCTCAAGGAGCACAGACCTGCCTGAAGTGAGAATGTATGAAAGAAAGCATCTCCAACAAGAGGTTCCAGCAACATTCCACTATGAAAGGGCCAGAGACATCGGGATGACACTCTTGGTTTTAGTTAGCCTTGTAAGGAGCAGGGATTGGGCTACATGATCCCAATGGAGCCTTTGCAACACGAGCTATTCTGTGATTCTGCACATCACAAATGTTCGATGGAAGAATAAATTGAGGAGCTAATTATTCCTTCTTGTCAGCTTTGTCAGCTGGTGTGTAGCCATCATGCCAAGACACTTCTTCACACAAACATGAAAGCGGAGTTACGCTGAGTCAGGAGATGAGACACTGGATGAAATATGGAGCCAGACTTAGGTTCTTCTCCAATAGGAAAGGGTTCATTGGCTGCTTAGAACCCCTCTGTGGGTCAGGTAGTATGTATCTGGATTTTAATTTTTACACACTTCAACACAATAACATGGATGCTATAGATACCCAATATCTAAGCTTATTACACTATCATGTGTTTGGAATAATCTTCTAAAATGAAGGGTTCACACCTTTATAACTGAAAGACATTTAACTCTGTGTTTTGTGATTTATACTGCAACACTGCATGCCCATTAGCTAGCAGAATCAAGGAGTCTCACAAATTACTTATCTTGTATAGAGAAGTCATCTCAACAGACTGCCCCAGCTGCAAATCCTTATGTCAATTGCAAAACAATTTAAAGGTCTTATGTATGCTGGGACACCTTAAGTAAGTAAGTTCCTTTCTGCCACCATTTGGAAATGATTTCTTTTTCAAGTCAGCAAAAAAAAAAAGTGACAAAGCTGTTGGCTCTGAGAATTGAATTGCCTTCATAGAGGATTGAACATACTTCATGAAGCTGATTAAAATATAAAAATGCTGGGGGAAAGCTGTTTTGTGTCTAAAAGAACATGAAGATTTGGAAGTCTTTATTTGTTTTCCTTTTAATCTTAGCTGGAGTGTGCGTGTGATGGATCAAATTTTGAAAGTCTGATAATAGCTAGATCAGTTTTTCTCTCTGGCTAATAGTTCTATGGGGTATTCACTAGACATATAACATAAAACTTGTTTATCTTGAATATGTATATTGTGAATGAAAGCCTGAAAGCTGCAACTTTTTACCTTTTGAGTGATTGATATATATATATATATATTATCCAAATTGTTGGCAGAAGACAAAATTCTGACAGATTTGTCTGCAACTTGCAAAGAGGATGTAGTCTGCAGAAAGGTCCTTCAACATTTTTATTTAAAGGTATTTGAAGTTGCCTGCAAATTTAGGATGCTGGTAGGAGGGCAGGTGGGAGGAATGTCATTCTATATATGAAAAGCTGAATCGAAGTCTTTGGACTCTTACTCCTGCAAGTAAGAAATGTTTAGAAGTTCAATCTGTTCTTTAGGTTCTCATTAATGAGACATTTGGTTAAACGTTTTCCTTTCACTTGAAATAGAAATTCAGAGCTACAAAATGCACCCTATCCACTGCCTCCTCTCTTCTTCTCCTTCCCTTCCTCTCCAAGAAGTTATTTAGTTTAGTAAATGGATGCTAAACTGAAATGTTCAGTAATTTCCATTCTCTTCAGTTTAAGAATTCTTCTGTCTGGGCTGAGATATCATATTCACAGATGCCTTAGCACAGATTAGAAATGAAATAAAAATAGCTAGGAGAGCAGAAAACTCTCTTTGTGAATGGGGAATCACATTCTGCTGCATACCCCAATGTAACAACTGGTTATACAAGAAGAGTCCCTTAACATATTTTTAAATAAATAGTGGATCCAAAATAAATTCAGAAGAGGGAACAATTTGTTTTTATCTATTTCAATACAGCACAAACAATTTTACATACAACCTTTGAGACTGTGAACTCAAAGAGAATTTCTGGAATACAGCCCTTTGCATTTCCCCAGCAGTGTGTTTTAGCAAGAAGACTGCTGTAGATAAAGAAACTGTTTCTCCTTTACAAAGAAAAGCATAGCTTGGACCATTCCCCACTATCACATATTTTTTTTCTATTTTGGGGAAAGACACCATTTGGGTTGGCTGAACCCAACACAAACATCACAACCAGCCTGGCCGTAGAGCAATTTTAGATTAGGATAAGTTGAACACTTACCCCCTGCAAAAACCCAAGAGTTTCTGCTTCCACTGAATTCATCAGGAAGGCAAAATAGTGCTGAGCACTTCTGTTCCTGGTAGGTATGGGGGTCCTGGTTTCCCTGTGAGCAGGATGACACTTTAGAAAGAAGCTGCAGACCTGAGGACGAGGAAAGGAGACAACAGAAGTGCAGCATAGCCAGGGAGTCCTGAGAACTGGAACAGGTTTTGCTGGGGCCTCATTTCCAGTGCCCTCAACCCTGCAGGCTCTGCCTGCCATGGAAAGGGAGGATCTGGAGCAATTAAAGGTATCAATGTGCCCCATGAATCTTGCCAGATGTTCTGCTGTGTGCTATCCATCCAAAAGGGAGTTGTGCCAGATGGAGAGTGATCCTTTCACAGCCCTGCTGAACATGTCATGTCTTGTACAGTAACCTTGCATGGGTTGTTGTGAAAGTATCCCTTATAGCAGATAACCTTTTCAAAAGCCCACTGGATTTTGGCTCGTGACAACCTCATACCTCCGTGGTTTCTGTAACACCACAACAAAACATGACTTTGAACACATAGCTTCCAGCAGGATTCCATCTACTATATTGAGTACTGTACAATGCTCACAGCAGCTTGCAGTATAGGGCAAATACACAATTATTCAATTCTTTTCACTTTAATAAATAGTCTATCTCCAGTGGTCAGAAGAGTTACAGGACTCAGCTCCCCTGTTAAGTTCCGGGACCTTTCATTCATATAAAGTTTATTAATAGAGTTCAAATACTCAGTTCCCTCAAAATGAAACAATATATCTATAAAAATCATACTTTTAAGATAGGATTTTGCTCCTTCAAGGGGCAACGAACACCATTTCAAAAATATAATGATTCTGGGAATTATCCAGGCACCAAAAATAACTAGAGGGGATTTCTTTCTTACTTTAGGGAGAGGTAGCTTAAAAGAATCAAAAGCTAAGCACTCACAGTAATACAGAAGTAATAAATAATCCCTTATTTTTAGCCACAGTCTGTAACATTTAAAAATCAGCATTTTGCAGTATATTACAAATTACTCCTGTTTCAAGCATGTGTGTGGGAGTAAGGAGAAGTGGTCTTTCATCTGCCACATTTATTTGCTGAGTGTTTTAGTATCAACCGATGGAACCACCTCTAGCATGGTCTGAGCTTCACTCGTCCAGCCTTGGAAGTACACAAACCATCTGTTACTTCTTGGGAAGGGCTGATGTGTGTGCACACATGTATGTGTGTGTCTGTGTGACAGAGAGTAGGTGCAGGTGTGTGTGTGTATGCATGTGTGTATTTATACATCACTAACTTATTAACTCTGTAACTTTGCCTTTCTCCACATGACTAATCCTAGCCCTTCATGGAAACTCCAAGTTTTTTGTTTTCTCTTCATAAACCATTGTCCCACCATCTTAATCTTTGCCCTTCTCTGTAATTTCTTTTACTCTTGAGATGCAGACATGCAGTGCACACAGCACTCAAGATGGGAGTGCACTGAGGTTTTATATCACGGCAAAATGCTGAAGTCTGGTTCTCAACACCATTTCTGCTGATGCCTAATATTTTGTTGGCTTTTTTAGCTGCTGCTGCTGCAAATTGAGACAATGATTTCAGAGATCTGTCAATGATGATTCCAAGGTCTCTTTCCTCAACTGTAGCTGCAAAAAGAAGCTGTAATTCTCCATCTGCCCATTCTGCTGGGGATACAACAGTAAAGACAGAGGCACTGAGGGATGAATGGAAGGAAAAAGTAGGTCTGGTTGAATATGTAGCAGTTTTCTTGCACTTCTTGCCTACTAGCACACATCCTTCTGTGCTGGGACCTATGCCTACAGCTATCAGAACATCTCTGTGGGCAAGTCATACTCTGTAGCACCATCTCCCAACTCCTCTGCCTTCTCTGCTTGAAGTTTGCTTGCAGCTGCCCCTGTGAAACAGCACTACCAAGGAAGGGAACCTGGTTTTTTCATGTTGTCTCACCTCCATTCACCTGGTGGTAACACAGCCTGCCCCTCTGTTTCATTATTCTTGGAGCTGCAGTTCAACCTCTTATGATAATTATAAAGGCAAATCTTCTCCAGGGCTTGCAAAAGGCAATTGCATTATTAGCTTTCCATTTCTGCCAAGAAAAGCATCTCAATTTAGCAACTGTCTGTTACTGAGGTTACTACTTGACAGCAGGGCTGACATAAATATTTATTGACTTTGCAAGGGGAAAACATCTACCAAGTAGGATGGAGAATTCATTCGTGGTGGAAAATTAACAGCTGTTTCACTAACCTGCTTCTCCTAATGACTAATTACAGGGAGTACATGTTCAGAAATGAGTCTGCTAAAATGATTGCAACAAGTGCCATAAGTTGAAACCACACCTAACAAAAAATAATATTGTTCTCAAGGTCCAGCCATGCTTTACAGGAATTCTTATCTAACTACCTTGAAAATGACTAAATTACATGGTGCAGGCAACTTCAAATTTTGCACTTTTTGTAATCACTGTATTTGCTACTCCTGCTACCCAATCTTGTCTAAATTTCAAACTTGTGCTGTCAAAAGGCAAAATAAACATTAAACAGGCCATCTTTAAAGCAAGAGAAGTGCTGAATGGGCTAGCATCCAAAGAACTAAGATTATAGGAATCTGTACAGCAGGAAAGAATATATGAGCAGAGCTGGACTTTTCTTGGTGAAAGAAAAGCATCCATTAACTCCTCCACTGTGCTTCAGAGTAATATCCACAAGAAGTCCCATCTCCCCTTTCCCTGGGAAGTCATTTAATATAGGAATATTCCAAAATTGCATCTTAATTAGTGTAGTCTTCATAGCAAAATGCCTCTATACCTGACTGAAGGGACTAAATCCTTCCCTAGAGATTGCAACGCTTGTGACATCTGACACGCTGATACCAGCAGGGTCCCCTCTCTATTAAACTGAATTGTTTTCAGCCTAGAGAATACCCCTCAGGGTACACAGACATTAACCTTCTGGGTATCTATTATATCTAATCTGATAGAGCAATCCACCAAAAGTAAGGATATGCTCAGAAAGTCCCTGAGTACAAATCCGAGGCAAAAAATTTAATCCTCAAAAACTCTGAATGGTTCCTTTTGCAACTGATATCTTTTTCTGTTCCTACATGAAGACAGAACCATCATCACCTTAATAAAGCTCTGCCCATGTCACAGTGTCTGAGAAGCCTGCTCTTGGTGACCTTGCTTGAGCAGGAGAGTTAGACAAAAGGTCCCCTCCAACCCCAACCTTTTTGGGATTCCGTGTTATTGGAGTCCAAGAAGGATCTTCAAAGTTACTGCCTCTATAAGATAGATTTCTAAGTGTTATTCAGTAAGTTTTCTCTAAGCAGACTTAAGAGCTGCTGGTGACACTTAGTGCTGACTTCAAAAGAGATCTGCATATGAAATGCAGGGAAGGACATTGGCTCAGCTTTACCAACCAATTCACTGCTTTATGGGACTTCCTTAGAACATGACAGATTTGACCTTCCTTCAGCTGCAGGTTCATACCTCTTATTTGAACATAGCAGAATCAGTAAGGCATCAAAAATTCAGTTTAAAACTCCTTCCCTGCAGCATGGAGCCATGCTGTGGAAAGAAAGACAGGGTCATTGCATGAGAGAAAGGAAGTGCAGAAAATCACTGAGTATCGGTGATTGGACTCCTGGTTAATCAGAAAGAGATTAGGAAAGAGGTATCATGTTTTGATTTCTGTGTGCCTAAACTGTCATAAGGATGGATAATGGAGAGTCTGGAGAGTCCTGGAGATGGACCCTTCTCCAGCTGCCAATTTTCTAAACAAAAGCAAGGCATCCTCTTGTCCCTTTTGAAGAGAAAGGTTAATAAAATAGTTCCGGGCATGAACCTTCATTTAACCCCATACAACCACTCCATACTCATGGGATTGAGTGCCCAAGACAATTTCAGACCTACTCCTGTAGTTACTCAGTCACACCCTCTGTTTTATATTGCAATTCTGGGACTGTCACACTTTTCCCAATGCCTTGCAGGCAGCAGAACTACCTCATTTGCAGCTGCATGTCCCAAAATGACAGCACCCAACTGAGCATCACAACACTATATCCTGCTGCATATCAGCAAGAAAATTCCAAGGTCAAGGCTCTAATCTTCACAATTTTCCAGCTGCACTGCTATCAGACTTAGCTATTCCTTTATGCATGTGTAAAAAAATATGATACAAATAAAAAAAATTACGGATTACAGTTCTTTAATTGATTATCAAATGGAGAAACTTCAAAACCCTCAGAATTTTATTGAGGCATTACTGCATTTTACAAGTTTTTATTGATGTCTAGATTTAAGAATGGTATTGGGGGACACACCTCCCCCTAAACTGCAGCAGCAGTAGTTTCTGTAGCACATAAACACAATCTATTTTAACTGTAAAATGTGTATGATTTACTCTGTAATCCACAGCCATTATAAAGCACTTAAGGAATTCTCATCCAGTTATCCCTCATGATCACTAATTTGAATAAACATGACTAACACTATAATTTTGAAGACACCAAATCTTGCTGAGGATGTATCTGACTGCCCTTAGACTATTCATTTTAATGTTTTTAAAGACTACCTAATATTATAGCCAAGTCACAATTTTCAAGGCCCACAAAGTCCTATAATGCTGTCCACACTATCTCTCTGAGCTGGCAGTATAATCTCCATGTGAGCTCATTTGTGTACAACTGAGAATAAAACTAAAGACTTTTTAAAGTCTTACTATAAAAGGAACCAGTCCCTATTTTATCTGCAAGACTTGTGACTTCTCAGTAGAAGTCCTGGTATCAAAGATGGCTCTGGCTGAGATGTAAAAGATGAGCAAGACTTCAGGTGTTCTCTAGTTCCCAGGGTAATTTGGGGGAAGGAGCTACAGCCTCCTATGTTCTCTCTGTGGAGTATTATATCTGTGTAATGACAGGTCAGGTGCTGAGGTGTTTGCAAAATACAGATCTACTTGTTAAATTTTCAAATGTTCTTTGAATAACGGGGAAAATTCAACACAGGAAATAACACCTTTTCAGTGAAACTGGGGAGAATAGAAAGCAGTGATGCTTCTACAGCATGACACACCTCTAACCTAACTGAACTGTAGAACACATATATATAAACCTCAGCTATAAAAATAGGCAGCAGTAAAATCCTTATCCTAAATCAAACTCTCTGAGATTGCTGAGTGAAGTATGAGCCTTTCACAGACAAGGACCATGCAGACTTCTAGGTAAGGCAGGCAAAAGAGAAGTTGATGTCATTAGAAAAAATATATAGGACTTATTTGACTCACATTCGTCATTTTCATTTAAAGATAGATTTGATTGCCTCTGAACCCTCAAGAAGCTTGAAAATAGGATGAAGTTGTTTGCTCAGAACCCATTCATAAATGAAATGTTGGCTAAATTAGGAGGCTGTGTGGCTGTGAGGCAAGAGAGAAAAGAAGCTCAGGCACAGGCTTTGTGAAAAGAAGGTGAGAAGAAAAGCTGCCACTATTTTCCTAGTTAGTACAGGACATGATGCTTTACCATGGAAAAATACATCTTGCAAAGCTTACACACATTTTTGATTCTCCTTTTTATTAAAGAAAAAAAGGTTAACTCAGAGCAACTTGTCTCAAGATCACTGGCCTGATGTAAATAAGAATAAAGATAATAAGAAAAATGGCTAAAAAATCCATAATTTGAGAGCACTCAGCATGCTTAATTCTTGTTCCCCAAACTTACTACTTTCTGTTAAGGATGGGACTATTGATTTTACCACCCTCCTGATGTGGAAGGCATTTTCTGTATCTCTGCACATTGCAATACAAACAGACTATTTGAGTTAAGTGGAATTTTGGCTTTTCCTGCCTCTTTCTCAGTATGCAATCTTAAGTCCAGGTACAGAGATTTGATTACCTCAAAAATGGGATCATTTCAAGAATTTCCTATTCCTGACACAGATAAAACACAATTGCTTCATAAATCCTGCTAATCTAATTCCTACTTAAAGCCAATGGGATTCTCTCCATTGACTCAAATGGGAATTGAAGCAAATCTAGTGAAACTGGTACATCTATTGCCTGGCTCTATTAGGACTAAAATTGCCTTTTAAAATATTGTGAAGTTTTTTTGAAAATTTTCTTTCAACTCATCTCACACAAATAAAAACTATATTTTCATTCACTTTCCTAAACACATTGAGAGCACAACAGCTTTTGGATTTGGAAGTCAAGGAGAGTGCAGGGGGATGTGCCATTCCTGTCAGCTGCTTTGCCATGAATTCTGGTCACCTAAGTGTTTTAACATAAATCTTCATAATAAAGCTCATTGAGACTGTTCTGGGGGAAATAAAAAGTTCATAATCCAAGGTCTGAATTTACATAGATACATATACAAATGCAGCCTATCACTCTATGCAATACAGTCAGTTGTCCTGATGAGAACTGAAATATGGCACATAACCCCTCACCAGGAAGGACCATACAATTTTAATTGATGTAATCATGAAATATATTTCTATTGCATCAATAATTCTAAGTGGTTTTGAATAGTTTTCCTACTTATTGTTCAAAAATTTTTGTGAACAGAAAAGCAAAACCTCAGCAACAACTCTATATCCATGCTTCCTTTGGTTTGAATGCTGATATGCTAATATGGAACACTGACAGAAAGATACTGTGGAGTGGGTATCTGCTGTCTGGATTGTTTCTCTGCAATTCCTGCAGCAAAAAAATACTGGTTTACTTTTGATTGGATGACGACATTTTATCATTTTTTTCTTTACTTGTGCAAAACATGGTTTCAGTTATTTTATTAGCCAAATAAATTTGTGCATAGCTTTTATTTTAGTCATTTTCTTTAACACTTCCCATTTATTGATCCTAAATTACAAAGGTACTACTGTATATCAGAACTTGATGCCACCAGAACTTGGTGTGAAATACTTGACCACATTGGCATCCAGTACGTTACACAGTTATTGACCACAAGATTTAGCACTACCATAGAAAAATGCTTAAAAGCTTAAAGTTTCAGTCAAAATAAGCCTTTTAAAGTCTATATGATTATACTGTTCATATCTTCACATCAAACTTTTCCTAAAAATTTAGGCTGCAACTTAGGCAATGAAACAAGAGTGGAGCTGGAATTATGGTGTACACAAAACTGTCCTTGATGGCTACCCTTAGGAAGGATATCTGAATTTAGACTTTGCATTGGGATCTTCTCTGATTTTGAAAGATTTATTATTTTGTGTGTCAGATTGTCCTGGGAATATGGCTGTCTAATAATTTTCTGAAGTATCATGTTTCTATCCTCATTCTGATGCCCAGAAATTACAGGAACAAACTGAAAATGAAAGTTTTGTAGGAAATAAAAATTTTGGAACCCAGTCACATTCACGCAGTCTTCGAGCTTTGCCAGTCACCAGGCCCGTCTCAAACTTTAGGACTTCAGGCAAAAAGCCCTGGATAACTAGTTAGGATAAGGTTTCTGAAAATATTTAGTGGAACTTGTTAAAATGCAGGTCTTAATCCAGCATTATTTTTTATCATCTAAGACTTGAGACAAGAGCGATTAAGAAGGTCTCACTGAATCCACTTCATATGTGCTCTTGAACTGTAAGGAGGATCTCATCTGTCACAGTATTGGAATAAGCTGAAAAAAAATATTCTTACTAAAGCTGATGGTGATGTCACAATAAAAAAGGTGATGTGTAGTCCAAACCCATATCATTTTCAGGTTATAGGATATGCACTCAGATATGACCTTCATAGGAGTGGGAGTCAACTGATTAAAGCAGCCTTTGCTGCAGCTTTTTTCTGGCTTTCAGGATTAGCAGTCTCATTCTTCAGGCTGCAGAGGAGCAGCTCCAGGTGTGCATTGGAATGACTGAATGGACAGTTTATGCAATAAGCGTTGTTATGAAAATTAATGCACTCAAAAAACAACTAGCAGAGAGTCAGGCTCACACTAAATGAATATAGGCACAAACACACGTCCTCTGAAAGCTGATAAAGCCTTTTTTAGGTGAGAATTCTTCAATGCTAGGTTCAAACATAGGCTTGGAATCAGTTTGACAAGGGCATAATCACATTAGCCATGTGAGCTACCTGAATTTTGCTATGGATTTTTGCAGTACTTTTTCAGAGCACCTGAGATGTCTGGACCCTAGAAGGTTTGAGTTGAAATTCTTCAGTGCTGGAAGTCAGATTCTACTAGGATATGAACTTGCCAAGCAAGTCCCTTGGCATTGCTGCAAAGACTCAGAGTTAAAATTAATTTCTGAATATGCAGGCTCTCCAAATCTGCAGCTGGCCCAGATGAATTACACTGAAGCAGAACACCCAAGAAATCCCTCTGTGATTCATCAGAGAGCACACCATGGATTAACTGCTTCTGAAACCACCAAGGAATGGCTCCCTCTAAGCAATTGTCCTTTGGATTTAAAAACATGGGAAGAGTTGCACAATAATGCATAGTGGAATGAATTTATCAGGCAGTACAGCATAAATTTATGATATATGGAAACATTGTTGAATAAACACATGTTTTCACTTGTTTGCAATTATGGTATACATGTCTCTATTCACTTGCTTCCTATCCTTAGTGCTCCTATTCTCACCAGTGGGAATGACTGTACCAGAATGTGATGTGAGCTAAACATTTCTGTTTCAATTCTTCACCAAAATCCACACTGACTCAATGTCTGGAGAAGATTAAGTCTTGAACAAACTAAATTCTAGCCTTCTCTCTCAGACATTCTTTAAAACATTAGCAGCAGAATGTACTTTTACGTTACAGTAATTTCACGACTATAAGGCGCATCGGATTATAAGGCGCACTTCCGGGTTTCAATCAAAATTTTAGTCAAAAGGGTGCTCCTTATAGTCATGAAATTACTGTATTTGGAGACTAAAAGTTATTTCTGTCAGCTTATTTTTTTCATATCTTTTCCCTCTCCCTATGATAGAAGCACAGCAAGATATTAAATTTCCATATTCAGAAAGGCAAGACAAATTTGTCTAGAATGACTCTATCTTTTCTCAAGGGTAAATGAGAAAGCTGATGGACCACAGCTAGATTCATATCATTCAGATATTTAATCGAAGTGCCTAGCAGAGGTTGCTGGTTGCTCCAAACTCCTGTATAGACAGTTGAGAACAGGAACATCTTTGAGGGTAATTATATTCCAACCTCGATTTCTTATGTTTTCCACCAACTTGAGAAACTCAGCGAGATTACTACAGTCATGCTGGTGGAATCCAGACCACCTAGCAGCAGAGAGATGTGAGATTTTAGGGGAATCCTCTCTTGATAACCTCTATCCCAGCTCTAAAGGCTATGTCCTTGTACAGGCTGAAGAGGGAGTACTGCCACAAATCACTGATTCACAGCTGGACACTTGTAACCATGCACTCAAGTCTAACTGCCACCACTCTAAGTGTGATTTAGACATTTGTTTCCTAGCTGCTTTGTTAAAGCCATAAAGCTCGAGTCCTCCACTTAAATCCATTTCTGAGTCTGTCATTTATTCTCCTCCGTGTTTTGATCAATAGCTCAGAGCTCTTCAGTAGCATGCCACTGTATGTAAGAGTTTGAAATTATATCCACGTTTTGGCTGTCCAAGTGTAAAATAGAAACTCATATCCAGGAAACATAATGCTTTCCAGAAAATTATCAAGATCCCCAGTACATAAAAATTCCTGGACATTCCAAGGTGCATAGGAGATTTTTTGATTTCCCAGTACCCTAGACTGCTAAGTGCACTTACTGACATTATCAGAAACTGAGGATGCTCAAAACTTACACAAGTAAACAGTGCTCAAATTTGGAAAAATTGTGGGGTTTTCATAGACAGATTAGAGACTTACAAAAAGATAATTTTAGTCATTCTTGCACAAAATGAGTGCAGTTTGGGTAACAGAAGTAGGTTTTTTGCTGCTAGTTGCTCGTTCTGTTTCTACAGATCTTTAAGCCTGAGATCTTCATATAATTCATTATCCATGTGTGTTGTGGCTGTTTTTTCCAAATGACCTTTAATTTGTGACTTTTTTTTTCATGCTGTAAGATTCTCTGGAAATGCATTTGAATATATGCTTCATCAACATGAGTTGTAGTTCTCCAAAATATTTTTTCCTTATGTCTAGAAAGGTCATATCTTTCTGCAAACTTAGCAAGTGCCTTTGATCCAAGCTTAGCTGCATGGGCATCTATGCAAAACACAGGTACAATCTCCCTGTTCTATCATTTGGTGCAGGTAGAGGACAAGCAACAGAAACTGGAAAGAGCTGCTTTTCTTCCTCACTCCTTCTCTTTGGTTTCTGATAGATAGGACACACCTCCACACTAATTTACTTTAAAGGAAGCCTAAGACTGAAGGGACACACATGCTTATAGATTTCATTATGGCACACTTTAGAGAATTACATCTAACAAAAAGGAAGGCTCTATTAAAATTTCCTTTTGAGACTAATGCTAAAAAGCTCTAAAATAAAATAAAAATAATGAGGAACCAATTAAAAATCTTTTTAAATTATTAATTTTAAATTTTTTTCCTAGAATATGTGGCTAATGAAATCATTCTCTGTGTCTCTTCCCTTCCCTTCCATTCAGTAATTTTCCTGCCTCTTGCTTAAGTAAAACTCGATTTGACAAAGGGGCAAAGGTCTCTGAAGTATTTTTGTTCCCAATAGCCTCATAACAGCAGTCTATCAAAAAGAAGCTTGAGGCAAAGCCTGAGGTGTGCACTCACATTTTATTAGACACTGGAGAATTGACCCAGAGCCCAGAGCAAGCATCTCTCCTTTAGCACTCACAAAACTATTTGTTCATCCCTTGTATTCTTGTTTAAATAATTGGTCCATTTTGCTTTGTAAATATCAAGGCTCCATAGAAGTGCTAAGTTAAAACCCCCAGGGTAAGATCCAGGCTCTGGTGAAGTCTATCAGCATTTTACTATTGACCCTCCTGGGGTCAGGATATGACCAAAGACTTTTCTGTCTAAATGGACAAGGCAGATAAAAAAGGTGAGTGGGCAGATCAATACATCAAATAAATTATTCTCTTCAAATTATTCTTTCAGCTTTAATAGATATACACAATGACACCATAGCTATGCCATGTCTGAGTAAAGAGAAACTCTGTGGTATCAGTGACATCAGTACATTAAAACTGCCCACAATTTTAATTTGATAAGGAAGTATTTACAGGGACTTTAGTTTTTGTCTTCTTTTCACCACATCTTTTCAGCAGTTGTTAGAAACAAAGCTGGTGATGATGCATTTTCAAAGGGTGCCCTCCTTGTGCACTGCCACACAGACACCAGCTTACACAGAGGTGTTCAGCCAAGGTCAGAGCTACCCCATGGACACCATTTCTACCACCCTCAAGTCTGGGACCTCAGGTGAGGGGGAATCCCCTTTACCAACAATGCACACACCAAATTACCCAACAGCTGCCCAGAACCTCTGCTGTCTGAGCCCACAAGACAGCAATGTGGCCCCGTGAGGAGAGGTTGCTGCAGTCCTCAATATTAAAAGACTGTATTTTCATATTGGTCTATGGAAATCCTAAAAGTGGCATCTTCTACTCCTGAAAAAGTACAGCCCCTCTTACTACCTATAGAAAATCTGCTGCACTTCATTCAATACATATATTATGAACTCCAGCTGGAATATGAGCATTTTACAGAGAAATATTATGCAAGGAGAGTGTGGTATCCAAGCCTCCTCAATAAATACTTGCATCAATTGCCTAGTGCTCCTAGGCAACAAGAAGAAAAGTGAGGGAAAGCACAAAGTTTCAGTCTACTTGTTATTGATTTTAGGTTTCTCATTCGCTGTGTGTTAAATATCCCAACGCAAAATCCATTTTACCAGATGCAAGTGGCAATTACACTTTTACTTTTCTAGGCTGTAATGGAAAACTGTCTAATTTAGCCATTGTCAGATTTTAAAAATGATTTCTGACTGCACAACTGACACAATATAAGTGTTTACTGAGTTTGCCTGAAACAAGCTGCATTAATTTCAGTTCTGATGTTAACTCCTGCTTTCTTGACACTTCTGCGCACTCCAACTTGCCCACTTAAGTATTCGGACATTCTGTGCACAGAAAATACAGAACAGCATGTAAAAAAGCTTCCCTGCCCCTTTCCAGTCCTACAAAGAAAGTAGCAAAGGGACATTACTATGAATTCAGTCATAATCATTGGATTTAAAAGCAAAAAACCTAACTCAAGTTATTGATTCTTACATCAATGTAAACAGGACAAATGTTTTGTCCAAAACATCAGTGAAAACATTGGAACAGCTCTTTTAATGGAAGATGACTTATTGAATCTTCATCTTCAATGTTCTGCAGTCTGTGTATTGTGGAATTCTGACAGCACGTACATGAAAATGCGTATATGAAATCAGATTATTTACATTCATATTCTAATTATTCTGTTACTATAGAAAAGAAAGTGGATCACTCTAAAGTGCTTTTATAAAATAGAGTGAGAAATTAAAAACCTCTGTTTGTCCAGGACATTTGAAGAAGGCAGAAAATGTTAGGTTTACAGTTGAACTTAATGATTTTATAGGTCTTTTCCAACCTAAGCGATTCTATCACTGGGGACATGGTTTAGTGGTAAAATTGGCAGTGTTAGGTTTATGGTTGGATGATTATCTTAAAGGTCTTTTTCAACCTAAATGATTCTATGAATTTATACTAATTACTCTAAGTGATAAACAAAGCTAATGGCCCGTGAATATGAACTTTCATGTAACAGAATTTATGATTTCTAAATAGAAGAGGCGAGTCAATGCATGTGGATTTAGTACTGAAAAAGTCTGAGCAGCCTGTTCTTACACCCTCAATATTTTTCTACTGCTACCATAATTGACAGTATGCCAACAGGTGCTTATATTGTGCAGGCACATTTATGACTGTAAAATAGGAAATCTTGAAGGAAAAACTGGAGATTTATAGACTGGTATAATGAATGTGGCTAGGTGCTCAGTGGGTACTATCATATCATTGCTGAAAACACATGCTCAGATCATGGCATAGGGCACAGGGTAAAACATATATTCTCTCTGCTTCTCTACACGCCCAAATTATCACCAAGCCTTGCAACACTGGGTGTGTACACTGAGGAGAGACTGAGGCAGCAGGATTAAAGCAGGTCTGCACTGAGGTGCCTTGGCAGATAAAACTGTTCACATGAACTGCTAGAGATAACTCCTATTCTTGCTATTGGGAAAGCACATCAATCAGCATTTCCCTTATTTAGGAAGACAGAAGGGAATCATAATGTCTTGGGAGAGGAGATGTGAGATCCCACCCGGAAAAACCTCCCAGAGTTTACTGTGGGAGGCCATGGCAAGCTAGCAGGCTGGACTTCCCTGCCTGCCACCACAGCCAGATGTATGAAAACTCAAAAAATGAAGTGGAGCTTGCCCTCACACCTCTCAAAATTGGTTACCCATGAACACTCTTCAAGGGACAGTAAATGAGGAACAGATGGCAAATAAGTTTGGGAAACAAGCACAATAAGCAATACTGTAACCACTAATCAGTAGCACTGATAACACATGCTGAAATTAAGTTAGAATATCTTTAAGAGCTTTGGTTGTTGTGCTTCTTATTTAGTCCTGAAACACATTAAAAGTATTTTGAAGTACAGTAACCAGTCACTGGCAAGTGACACTTGTTCTTCTGATGTTGTAAGGGATTTCATTAGAATTTCAGTTTTGTGAGATTAATTTACAGTAATTTCACGGATATAAGCCGCACCTTTTTCATTGAAGAATCCAGCCTACCCCAGTACTGTGGCTTATATTCAGGTGTGGCTTATTTATGGACAAATCCCTGCAAAATGCCAACCCGTAAGTGAGAGCCGGCCAAGCGGAGAGCTGCCACTGAGCAGCGGCCGGGCAGGTGGGGAGCGGGCTTTGCCAAGCGGGGCGGGCTTGCCGGCGGCAGAGCCGCCAAGGAGCCAGGCGGGCTGGTGGTGGGGTCGCCGGGGAGTGGGACGAGCTGGCCAGCAGCGGGGTCGCCACCGCTGCCAGGCGGGATGAGACGGGCAAGCTTGTGGCGGGGTCGCCACTGCCACCAGGAGGGGCGGGGCAGCGGGGGAGCAGTGCCAGCCGGGGAGCGCCGCCCCGCTGTGCCACCAATTGGGGCCCCCGCGCCCCGGCAGAGACACAGCAAGCGGCGGCCAGTGGGACCATGGCAAGTCGTGGTGAGCGGAGCGTGGGTGAGCCGCAGGTGAGCCACGGGTGAGCCGTGGTGAGCGGGGCCACGGGCGAGCAGGCGGCTGGGCCACCGCCGAGCGGGGCGGGCGAGTGGGGCTACGTTTAAAGGCTCCTCTGGTCTGTAAAAACTGTTTTCAATTTGAGCAACTGACAGGAAGCCCTGCAATCTGGTCATTGTGTTACTAACTTGTTACTTTGTTGCATATGGATCCTCGCTTAAAGAAAAAAAAAATAGTGCAGCTTATATTCGTGTGCGGCTTATATATGGACAAATCCCATGGTCTTCCTGGCTACCCGGAAGTGCGGCTTATATTCAGGTGCGGCTTATAATCGTGAAATTACTGTACTTCTTCTGGAGCCCTGTGCTTCTGATAAATGCTTCACTGCCAGTTTCTGTTTTCTGCCATAAGGGCCTGAGAACACTTGCTGTAGTCTGGGAACCCCCTACAGAAAGCCTCCATACCAAGAACATACAAATAGCTCTACTCAATTTTCCTTCTTGGTTCAGAGAGATATTCAAATGCTGGCAGTTTTTATTAATGTCATGTCCTATTTAATTACTTGCATTTCTTCTTATTTCACCAAGAAAAAAGCATTAAAAATGAGGGTTTTTTTTCATTTTACAGCAGCCAGGGATCAGAGCTTGCTTTGAGCTGAAATTGCCTTAAGAGTCCTCCTTCTCTCAATGAAATCAGTGCTTGTAACTGCTGGTGACATTTCAGGACTTAAAAGGCACAGGACTGTGGCATGACCTAACTGATGAGATAAATTATGCTGATTCAGAGTATTATAAAATATTAATATTCCTGCCAAATTTCAGCTCAGTGACCTCCTCTATACTGTTAACTCACCTGCTGAAAGGCCAAGAGCACAAAGCCTTGGCATTTTCTTTCTTTTTGGCAAAATAAATAACATTTCTGTGTTCTACAAAAAAGCAAATGAACACAGGAAGAAAAATAGTAACACATGCTTCTCACAAAGCAATTTCTGAAAGATATTCTAGATGCCTTCTGTCCAACAGCTGATCCCTGCTATGAAAACTCCAGGCTTCTTTCTCTTTAGCAGGATTTTTCCTCAAGCAAAAAAATAATACCACTTTTAATACTGCTTAACATAGATTTTTGCATGGAGCTGCTTGTGCAAACTTGAAGAAATAGATTCTCATTCCCATTCTGGAGTCCTGTGCTTGATAGCTGCCTGGTCTATGGCATCTCCATGAGTGGCAATACCTCAGAGCAGAACCTGATTGTGCAGACCCCACACTATCCACAGCAATTTTGCACTCACCAAATCTTCCAGCCAGCAGCACTCTCTAGAATACTGAAATTGCCTAGGACACTCAGTAGTACTTCAAATTCTTTTTAATTTAATATACTGAGTTTTCTGGGCTGTAGAAATTTTAACTTTTAGCTTTCTGATTTAAACTCTCTCCTGAAACAACAGCCTATGAACTTGCTTAGTTTCAAATTCATTTCTGTTGGGAAAGAATGGTAATTTTTGAAGAGTTTGACGCAAGTCATTTTCCACTTCCTGAAAATTCTTGGTTATCATTTTCTTCTTATATTAAATAAATTTTTAATAAATTCCTCTACTTAATTTAACCAAAAGTTTTCTCACTTCTTCTCCTGAGTTCTTTTAATAACTCATCTATCAAATAAAATAGTAGATCACTTCTGGTAATTTTAAAAGACTGCAAAATATGTGATCTTTATATTAAACAGTTCATTTGGATATCAGGGTCAACATAACTAAGTTTCATTTCAATACCAAGGGTGACTTAGGTAATTTTCTCATTGACAATGACAAAAAATGTTCATCTATTCTGAGACTCAAACTGAAGAAAGCAGATATTAATTCAGATGCTGAATTCATCTGAACGTTGACAGAATATGGAATAAGGTGAAGTATACTCAGGAAATTTAACACTTCGTAATAATATTTTGATTGTAATATAATGCAAAAATTTCAATGCAGAATTTGTATCTTTTTTTTTCACAGCACCTGCATTTCTGATACGTCAGTGTTAAACAGCTACGCCCATAGACAAAATGAAAAGCAGAAATGGAAGGGTTGCTTTCAAGAGACTGCCAGACGAAAGCTGTTTCAATGTGAAATGGACTTTGCTGCACAAGAAACTTGTTCTTTTCTAACCCCAAATCATGTAAGAGGTAGATTCTTACCCCTTAAAGCACAAAGAGACATGACTCATCTCTGGTGAGCAGAAAGGCAGAAAAGATGTGCCAGTTCCCTCAGCTCTAGTGCATGCATGCCATCAAGGCCCATGAATTTGTGGGTGTCAAATTTGTCAAAATTATCTCTATCCTGATTCTCCTCAACCAAGGAAAATTCTACCTTTCTTCAGACTTTCTGTCTTGGCTCCAGGGTCTGGGGTTCCTTTGTGCTGGCCTTAGTAATAAAGACTGAAGCAAAGGAGGTGTTCAGTAACTCCACCTTCTCTGGATCCTCCACCATGATGGATTTGAAGAAGCCTTTCTTGATTTCCTGGACTGCCCTTGCCAGATTTAGCTCCAAATAGACTTTAGCCTTCCTCTTTGCATCCTTGCATACTCTGATAATATTCCTGTACCCTTCTCAAGTGGCCTGTCCCTTCTTCCACATTCTGTACATGCTGTTACTCTGCCAGAAGTTCTTTGTTCCCCTGTGCAGGTCTCCTGCCTATTCATTGGGTTTTTACTCATGGGAATGGACCAATCCTGAGCTTGGAGGAACTGAACCATGAATATTATCCAGCTTTCTTGAGCCCTTCTTGCCTTCAGGTCTCTATCCCATGATGCTCTATCAGGCATGAAGAGACCAAAGTCTGCCCTCCTGAAGTCCAGTGTAGAAAGAATGCATTGATTTTTCTAGGAAGAAAGCAATATTTTTAATAGGATGCCTTAATGCTATTTTTGCAGACTGTCATTAAAATATTTCGTATTCTAGTCATACCATTCTTGCAGTGCTGATGGATTACATAATTATACAAAAAGCCATTAGATTGGAAAATAATCTCCAAAATCAGTTTTTAGTCAAAAGACTATTTAAAACTCCATTTTGATCAATTTTGCTTTTCTAATAGCATGTAATAAGATTGTAAATTTCAACATTTTTCACAAAGCAGAAATCCCTGGCTTTCGGTATTCCTATGTATAATTGCTAAGTCTTCATCTTTAAACTCCAGAAGGCAGACTATTTTGCTTCAGTTGACCTTTAACAAGTTATTTTCTTTCTGGTCTTCATTCTGCATTACACTGGCCTCAGTGAAATATGCAAAGTGACTATCTTCTGATGAGCCATGATTCTATTTTCAGTGCTGCAGTTATCATTCAAGTCTGTCAAAACCAAATTGCAACACTTTGCAAAACAAGTACAGGAATATAAGCACAATCCTCAGCTGCATATGTCGTGTTGGCACCACTTGCAATCCAGAAGGTATAGACTGGCTGTAAATTTCCAAGTGGTGCAGTATGTCCTGAATCACATTTGCTGCAGTATGCTCTTCACCAAAACCTTTAGCGTGTAGTTCTGTGCATTTCCTAATGTCTCCTTGGCTGATTTGCAGATTTGACTTGAAACATTGCCTGATGGCCTGGCTGACACACCATGGAGCTGAATATTGGGTTGAGTTGCCTTTGGACATATGAAAAATCTCTCCAAGCACCCTGCTTTGGGTTATGCATTACTCTCTTGCCAACTTATTCATAAGACTGTGAAATAGCTTTTTAGCAAAGACAAACCTGCAAGGAGGAGCAGCGTAATGGAGGTCAGATTCTGGCCAGCATTTGATGAATGCTTCCCTGGTAACTATGATTCCATGGCAAAAATCAATCCAGAAATTTTCTCTGCTGCAGTTTTATTCCTGTACTCTGCAGCTGAAAATTTCATTACAGATTGGCTTTTGATAACCAGTCATTTTAGGCAACTTTGCTTTCCTTGGAAAACCAAAAGTATACGTAACGAAGACTGATTATCTTCAGTTTAGACATCCTATGACCTTTTACATTCTTAGAAGTGTGTTTCTAATAATCATAGTAAAGGTGGTTGAAAAGATGAGCTGCTCCATCTGAAATGCATTTGCTTTCATGTCTTCCCCATGAAGCTCTCTGTTTTCTGTGCCTTTTGACACAAGTTCTGGTATTTCTCCCTTAAAATGGTATTCCAGACTGATAGTACCAGCTGTCCACCTTTTGTCCCCCTTGCTGACTTTGGTGTGACAGATGGTGCAAACAGCCTGGCACATAGCTGTTGGATCAATATAAGGGACAAAATACCTGCCAGATTGCTGATGACTAAGATGTTACATACTCTGGCACCATTGGACAGCTTAGCAAAAATGGCACTAGCCTGAAGGGAAAATAACCAAGATTCTTTTTATTTTTTCAGGGTTTTTTTCAGGATAACTGTTATTTTGAATTCTGGGGAAAAATGCTCTTAAAACCTCCTAGAATTTTCACTTCACTACCACAGAATCACTGTAAGATTAAGCCTCCAGTCCTTCTGTTTTATTATCGCTGGATCAATTGTTATTGCCTCTTGACAGCTCCACTTCCAGATTTCAGCTACACTTTCAGACCTTCCAAGAGTTCAATGACTATTTTGTGGAGTAACTATCCTCTCTGAGTATGGCCTTGAATACTTTTATTTTTACTCTGAGTATTCAAGCATAAGCCTTGCTTTTGGAATCATCCAAGCACTGGAGACTCCAAAGAGGAAATGAATGCTTGGAGGATGTTTGCCTTGTTTGGCTTGCACAGGGTTTTGTGGATGTTCAGCAGTGCAGCTGGCAATACCCAAGTTGGCAGACATGACCTACTCTGTTCTTGACAGCTCTCCAGGTGCTTGGTCACAGTTTTGTAGCTGCATCTTCAAAGTTTGCACAACTGACATAAAGAGATACCAAGCAAAAATCAAGAGTCCCAGTCTGAAGGTTTTGTGTATGACTGAAAAGCACAAAAAAACCCAGAAATGTGTTTAATGATGCATTTTCAGTTAAAAAGAGCAAAGGAAATGGCACAGACTTGCTGGAGGCATAGGAATGAGGGAGGGGAAGGAACAAGAGTCATCAGCATCTGAAAGCAAACTGTGAAAGTAGCACGTTCTCATCCAGCCTGCCTGCACTTCCCTATTTCTTCCTGTAAAGTTCATCTCTGACACAGTTCAAAGATGGCCTCCTAGAATTATTTTTATGTCAAAATACTGCAGCAGAAACAGCGTTTTGTTTCTGTGACTGCATGCTGGCTTGTATGATGAAAAAATAAATTTAAAAGCCCACTGAGAGAAGGTATATGCTTCACACTTTTACCTCACTTGCTTCAAAAAAATGCACACATTATAATACAAAAAAAAAGAAAAAAAATTACATAAGCTATTAAGAAAAAAATGGCCGAAACCTGAGTTCCTGGTCTTTCATTTTGAATAAAATTTTGGAAGTGTCTTTTTTCTGTTTACATGTTTAGATTATGAAACTTACCTGAAAGTTAGTTTTCACTTTCCCAAAGCTTTTTCTTTTAAATACAGAAATTGTAAAAAGCATTGCATCCAGAAGAATGAATGGGTTTCAAAACCAGCTGTTATTATTTTTCAGATGATTGTTTATCATTATGTCTATTTCTTTCTGTTAAATTAATCCTTTTGCTGGGATTTATGATTTGAAGAGAATCTTAGCATTAAGTCAGAATGAAATCTCATGTTTACATTAAAAATTGAGTCTTTCAGCCTGAATACTATTTGAAAGAATAGCTATATTTCTTTCCTTAAATTCCAATTTTTAAATTTATTGCCATGACTGAAGAGCTACTTTACTTTTATTTTAAGATTTTATATTCACTACATCAGCAACTACAATATAAACAGATCTGATACGACAATTTGGGGGTTTCAGGAAATTATAACATTTAAAAAATGTTATATAATGACCAATTCAAAATGAAATTTAATTTCAATTAAAATTCATTTTACTTTAAAAATGCCTGCAGGTAATGAAAGGTACAAGAGGATTTTTTCATTAACAACACCCATCCCTTCATTTGAAAGTGGAATTTCCTCAGATCTGTTGGATGCCCAGACAGAAATAAGGAGGGACAAAAGTCTCTTAAAACATGGATTTCTGCTGGAACTGGACATCCCTGCTGTGGGACAAGCAAGCTCTGTCATCCCTGATGGGATAGTTCCATGTTGCTCTATGGCTGTGGATGCCCTGGCCTCAGTAATTACAGACCACAAAGGTTTCTGTCCCTTTTTCTAGGGAAGCTTTTGAAAACCCAGCCATTTCCAAGGAACATGCTGACTAAAAGGTGGGATATTCCCAGTAAAAAAATATGTTTTTATATGAAAGATATGCCTGAAAGATACAGCTTTAACTGTAGGTCTATCCATACTATTTTTGAGGGAACAGTTTCCTATAGGAATAAACTAGAAGTTTGAAGAAAAAGAAGCTGCAACCTCACCCATCTTCTGCTCTGTTCCCTTGGTGAAAGATCATGCAAATCACGGATGAGCAGCACGGGCAGAGCCTGTTGTTGAACACAAGCATGAAATCAGCTATTTCATGCAGGGCAGGTAGCTTTCCACGAACCCAAGTCCAACACTTCTCAGAACTGTCATTTGTCATATGCAGGGAAATCTTTTGGATAGATTTGTGGTTTTTTGTGGTCACATGCAGTCTCATGGAACCCCAAACCATAGATAGCATTGAATAGCAACACCATAGACAAAAAAATCCAGTTTTCCAACGTGGTGTATGTGTACGTATTCACTGTCACCTGAAATACTACACACATTTTCCATCTTGTGGCAAGGATAAAGTGAATTCATCCACCTGGAGTAAAGCAGAGCAAAATGGTGTCTTATCACAATATTTCGTGAAAATACACTGCAGTCATCATAAATATGTAAGAGATGTTTTAAGCATGAGAGCACTCTGCTTAAAACCAAATATGTTATTTGAAGAGGCTAATTAAAAACTTATTTTTGCAGACAGATATATGCAGGACATCTAGCTGCTTCTTCATTTCAAATGAATAAAAGTGCACTGAAATCTCCCTATAAAACATATACACTGCAGTGGCAGAACTGCACATTTTAGCTGCTTGAATAAATAACAACTCCAAGTTTGTTGCTCCTGCTTCAGATTTGAAATTGTCTGTTTTGTCCCAGGTGGGTCAGCTGGCTTAATTAAAGGTACTGCTTTGTTCATTTGTTTGACAATGACAATTACTGTTATTATAAAGATCGTGCTGCCTGTTGGTTTCCAGACAACTTTCAGATATCAACAAATTTCCAATCAAGTCATGCATAAAGGTATGAGAAGACAGCTCTTGAAAGCCAAATAATCCTACAGTAAAAGACACTTGCACTTCTTCCCTCTCCTCTCAAGGTAATTCACTGTGTACATTCTTAATCTTTCTGCCTCTCTTGCTAGCTAACAATGACCTGCTGTCTCTGTGCATAAAGATTAAAACTTGAATTAAAACATTACTCAGGGACTTGAATTACTCACTGTGGATTTGCTGCCCCTGCACTTGACACACTCCCCCAGCAAAAAATACTTACAGTGAAAAAAAAAAATCAAGCTGGGACAGGCCTTCTCATTTGTTCCCTAATACTGTCTGGGAACATAATGACTCAATTCATTTTGCCCTCCGATTAATGGAGCAAGCTCAAGTATTATAAGAAGCACTTTAATTCCCTCTGATGTTTTCATTATGAATTCCTTTGTGGAAGAACTCATTTGCAATAATGCATATGTAATTTTGGAATCCAAAAGGAAATCCTGTAGCCTTCAGGACATTATTAACCTGCAGAAATGCTGAGGCACATGTAAAACTCAAATATGCTAGCACCAGCAACCTCTTGAAACATTTTAAGAATAAAATTGATAAGTAAAGCTGCATCTCACTAGTGGGAAGTTAAAATGGCTGAATTAATAATGGTTAAAACCCTAATGGTATTAGTGGCACTTAAGCTATCTACTCAGATAATTTCTAAGGATTCAAAGATATACACTGGCATGTTTAAAAGTGTTCAGTAAGTTTACTATCTAAAGATATTTGGAACTGAATCATCTGCACCAGTAATAAACTTCATCTTTCTCTCCTTTTTTTTTCTGCACAGTCCATTATGTTTCTTTTTTAAACAGTGTTTGTCATCCACAGATATAAGACCTGATATTTTTCCAAAGCAAAAATTCAGTTTTACTTGACTTTTGCTTTTTTAATAACTACACCCTGCTGTATTTTGAAGCCAATGTTGTCTTATTTCATGCAGTGAGTCCAAGATTATTGTCTCCAGCAGTTTATGGAGTTATATAAAATAATCAGTGTCAGATTTCACTTTGAGGTGGTGACATAACCCTGGATTTGATTTCTCTAATCCAGAAGGGCAAACATTTTTAATTTATGCTATTCACAATAAATGTAATCAGGGGCTGGTTAGGAAGTTAAGGAAAGTTCCCTGTCTGGCCATTTGGGAGGCACTCTGGCTATCACACTCCCATCACCAGAGTTTTAACTCTTGGGCCTGGGGTCCCTTCACAACAGGCAGTTCCTGCAGCTGGCAGGTTCCTTGCTTGGCCCCCAGCTCACCCCACCCTGACATTCAGACAAGCTTTCCTGGCCAGCTGTGCCCTGGATTTCCCACAACAGTCTCAAATCTCTCTCTCCTTTAAGTGATTTTATCATGGAGCAGCAATAGAGCAGCTTGAGCTGGCTGTCTCCAGGGATTTTTACACCCTCACAGTCTAAGCACATGGCAGTCTGGGACTTCCAGCCAGGCCACTGGATCCTGCTGAGCCCCTGGTCACCTGGCTCTGTGTCCTTTGCTGTACAAAGAGCTGGCACCAGGTCATGGTCTCTCACCCTGAGCTCACACTGAGCTACCTGCACTTAAGTTATTCTTCAACATTCCACTAACCAGTGGCTGAAACCCCCATCCACTGTGTGAGAAACAGCAGGGACAAGAAGCATCACTAAGAAGTATTTTATTCTGCTTATGTCAACCTGTTTTTATTGTAGTAAAAATCAATGCATATCCCATTTGTTGTTTTGAAACCACAGGTTTGTATAGAGAAAGATATCAATTATCCTTTGTGATTGAACTCAAAATAAGAACAGAAGAATTTTCTGGTTAAGAGTAATAATCTACCCAGATGAAGGAGATAACTAGGATGATGTAAAAACAAGGAAAATGTTTATCATCCTTTCCTAATTTTCTCATAGACTCAAACTCTTTTCATTCAGGGTGTTTCCTAAACTTGACAGAGTATTGCTCATTGGCAAATGGATCTCTTTTATGAGGTATTTTTCCAATCATTCTTTACATACATTCAAGGCTCTTGTGTTCATGAGGTCTTTTGCAAGCACAGTAATTTCAAGACTATAAGGCACACTGGATTATAAGGCACACTTTCGGGTTTTGATCAAAATTTTAGTCAAAAGGGTGTGCCTTATAGTTGTGAAGTTACTGTACACACACAAGGCTACTGTCTGTAGGCTGGAGAATCAGCTGCTTTTGCTTGTTTTGAACCCAGCTTCAAGTGTTGCCTGAAAGTTTACTAAATCCCAGCTCAGGAAGGAGACATGAGAGGAGTACCCCTTGCTGATGACACAAAAGGGAAAAATCTTGCTTAAAGTTCCTGTTGAAAGAAAATAATACAGGACTACTCAACATTGCTTGGAGAACCTTCATGTTAGTGATGAACCTGGCCTTGAAAACAAGCTTTTCCCATGGGACAACAAACTGCAGCCCAAAGATCAAGGCTATGCCAGTATCTGGCAGGGAGAATTCCCAACTGATAGCATAGCAGAGGATGGGTACAAGGGGATTGTCCCTGTCACTGCCTTTCTTCCCAATGGATGTGGCCTGTAGAACACAATGGGAGTGGATATCTGACTGGTGGGCTGTGCATCATTGCCCAGATAAACTTCACAACCCTAAAGGGCTGTCCTCAAGCACGGACAAAATGAAGAAAGTAAGAAAATTAGTAGGAGCTACAAAACTATGAAAGGGTATTCTACAAAGCTGTGAATATGTGAAAAACACATAAACAGCAAAAACTTTTATGCATCATTAATAGTTGTGGGTTTTTTTCTGTATTTCTATTGGACAAATTTATCTTTCTCTTCCCACTTCATGCCATTCATAATTTTGCAGTTGCCTTTTGCATCCTAAGTCATCTCTTCCATATTGAGAAGCCCCAGCCAGCTTAATTATACTTTATATGAGAGACCACACATTTCATTGTGCTTGTCACCCTTCTCTGAGCCTGCACCAGTTCTAACACATCCTTTCTGAGATGAGGGGAGTAGAGTGCACATGGTATCCAGAATGAGGGTAAATACAAATGCGTACAGGGCAAAATTCACCTTTGGTGTCCTATCTCCAAATGTACTAGAAGTTTAAACTGAAGATGCATTATTCCCCTGAGACATAAATGTGAAATAGCCTGTTCTTCACCTGTTATCATTTATTCCTGAAAATACTTAGCTGTCAGGCATGAGATTTAAACAGGTTTACCATTTGTTTCGTTTAACTGTAAATACTACTCTTGCTAATAGCAAACATCTAATATCATTGAGAACATTTTTGATTTCTTGACAATAAGACGGTCCTGCAGGATGTTCAGATTAACTTCTGCACTCTGCAGATATGATAAAAATGAATGTATACAGTGACATTCCTGGTTTCTGGACCAACTCCTTGGGTTCTTTGAATAAACTAAACTGGTGCTGAATTTCTAAATTCACCTATAATATTAATCACTGTTAAATTTATTTTATTTGATGCTTTACTATTTCAAAAACAGTCCAAAATCCTTAATAGAAGGTCAGCATTGGGTATGAAACCTCACTGAAATGAAAATATTAGAACGGTAGGACAAGAGATGCAAAGATCAAGGAGCAGAGCCTCATTAAAATAATTGTGTCGTTTTTATTTCTGAAGTACTAGCTGTTTCAAGGACTGGTTGATGAAAAACAAACAAGACTTAACCTCCAGTCTCATGCTATGATTACTCATTATCTCTACAAATTGTGATACAGTTCTGTCCAAAAAGCTGGAATTCTAGTTCACGTATGTGTGAATTGACACAGGCAGGTGGCCAGAACAACCCCAAAATCTGGGCTGAAAGGAAAAGAGTAAATTTGTTTCATTACCGCACTAACTGGAGGATCCCAGAGCAGCACAGGGGCAGCAGAGACACTCCAGTGGGAATGCCAGCACTGTAAGGCTCAGTCCAGTCCTGGCACGCAGCAGGGCTGCTGTTGGCAACCATGGAGCTCACCTCCACGCACATAGAGTTCACCAGCGCGCTGTGTAAACATTCTGTGACCTCCCCTGTGCCTTTTGCGACCTCTGAGCTTTGGGCTCTCTCCCAAGACAGGGAGCTCAAGCATGTCCATGAGGGCCTTCAAGTCTCTATAAACACCTACATCATCTCCACACAGAGATTATGCTTCTCAAAGCAGACAAAGGATAAATACCTGCAGGCATTTCCACTTCCAAGTAGGTTTCCATCAGTGATACTCTTCAAGCCTTGGCATTCCCAGCTGCAAGGTCACTCAAGCAATTCTGCCAACCCCTTCACTGCTCTTCAGCTTTTAACCTTTTCCTCCCAACAAGATAAAACTTCACTTTTCTCAAAAGCCAGTTTGATTCTGGCATCAACATGAAAAAGAAACCTTCCCAACCTTTCTGTGAGCTGAAAGACCTCCTGGATCTCAGCTGCTGAGTCACACTCAGAAATCGCAGGACCTGGAGTGGCAATGACAGCATCCCACCTCAAGTGCTGGCAGGTCACCCACTCTCTGAAGGCAGTGTTGGGAAGTCCTGCAAGGCCCAGGTAGCTTGGGTGACTCATGCTCCCAGCTGTCTGCAAAGGGACTCCAGGCAAGTGAGTCAGAAATAAGAATCTGTTCTGCACACATGGCCAGCTCTGGCAGCACGCCCCGAGCATCTGGCCTTCTGAACCCATCTCAGGAGCCTAACTTGAAGCTGCTTTGCTCAAAAATCCACCTGTGTGCTGGAGCAGCACCACGATGCCTCCTGGAGGCACAGATTGTGTCCATAACAGTAAATGAAGCATTTACTGTCCATAACAGTAAATGAAGCCAGACAGTGCTGCAGGAGCACAAGTGTTTGCACTGATAGACTGATGGAGACATTCATGGCAAGCTTTCAACGATAATTGGCACTTCCCCAAACATCCTCCTCAGGAAAATGCAACAGCCAGTACAAGTACAGCTCCTGAAAGGTTCATTTAAAGGAAAAATTACACTCTCTTCAGGATGAGGTATAAATAATCTAAGTTTGCCTTAATGCCATAAAGGCTTCTGGATCTGCTTAATTTACAAGACAGTCATGGCAAGCTGGATCCTCAGACCTTGTCCTGGATTTGTTGAGGGCTCACTGAACCCATGATGCTTCAAAAGAATTATTTCAAGCCATTGACACTAATGCTTTCTGCTGAAAACTGGGTTTGTCAGATATCCTGAGCATTGCTAATGCCAGATCAGTCACTCTGATTCGGAAAAAATTAGTCTCATTTTTAAATGGGAAAACTGAAATTTATCTCACTTCTAAATATGAAATTTATCTTAATTTTGACTGAAGAAATCACTGATAATGGTGTAGTTCAGTCTCTAGAGTTCACTCAAACCTTGGTCTTGTCTAAGATAGTCAGTAAAAGTGTCAGTCAATAGACAAATGTTCACCAGGAATGGAAACAAATTACTGAATCATTTAGGGTTGCTTATTAAAGCCATAATTTTCTATCACAAGTGAACCTAGCTAAACTGAAACTAGTACCTAAGACTAGTCTACATTGTTTTAATTTACTCCAATAATTTCAAGCATCAGCTTAAAACTGTTTTATCTTAACTCTCTTTTCCACACACTGGAATTTTCATCTAGCTTCAACCATATCAGTAAATCATCTCAATGTCTACTTATTCTGATGTTTATTCAAGTTTAGTTGTATATCAATTAGTTCAGTCTTCAGGGATGTTGGTCTGAGACTGAATTCAGCTTTTTAAAGGTCAATGAACAGCCACTCTACAAGTTATTTACACAGAATATTCACAGGAAATTAATTGCATAAAGACATGCACTTTTAGTAAATAATCCATTTTATACTGCTTTAAGAAATGCATGATTGACACGAATATGTCTCTTGGCATATAAATCTGTTTTATAAATAGTGGAAATCATAATTACTGGAGGTAAAATGGCCATAATACTGATGGAGGAAATAAGCTAAATAGAAAACTGCTCTCTGTGAGTGAAATTTAATTATTCTACAGATGTCTCAATCCTGACATTGTAGAAATCATGCAATCCCTTCTGAATACAACTAAAAATTGTAAATTTGTTACTTTTCCCTTCTAATGGTAAAATTATTTTTATCCAACACTTAAGCTTAGCTACATCTTTGTGCATCAACTTCCTTAATGTCTGGTTTTTCACTGAATATTTATTAGGGAAAGGCTTTTAATTTGAAGCAGGACTGTGTGATTATCTGTCACTAACCTGTTTTCCCACAGAATAATGCTTAGGAGGGAAAGGGTTAAGAAGTCTTTGAAAGCACTTGTCAGCATGCAGAAGGAAGGGTGAGAAAGCTGATGTTATACAGCAACTGTGAGAGAATTAGGGAAAGAGATGATAATGGATGAGGACAGAAGGAGATTGTCAGGCCAAAGGCAAAGAGGAAGAAAAATACCTTGTCTGGGTAGTACCACCTTCATCTGGGCATTTTACCCTTTCTTTTTTCAAGCACTAGGAAATACTTTCACTGAAAATTTTCAATAGTACAGAAAATGCACTTACCCTGTGCTGATTGTGCTATACCAGATTTAGGCAGAGACTGTGATTACAAAAAGCATTCCCCAGTTACTCTCCTCCCCTGTTACACACAGGTATCTTCCCCTAACCTCTTCTCTCCACACACACTGAGAAGGTTGAAGGCTGGTCACACTGCTCCCCAGTAGGACCAGGCTCCTGGGATGTGGAGGTAAAGAGCTCTTCCACGTGCAGTCCTGAATTTGCAGCCCAGTTACACAGAGCATGCCAGAACAGCCCCTCTCTGCTGAGCAGCTCAGCACCATGCCCTACATGGAGAACAATCCATGCTCTTGCTCTTCTGGAACCAAAGCCAGGATATCCTAATGGAAATTAGACATGCTTTGAGGTCATTTCCAGGCAGCTTTCAGATGCATTCATAACGAAGAGCTTGCCTACCAAGGAACAATAGATAAATTATCGGTATTTGTGACTTCAAAGGTAAACACCACTCTGCTTTCTTGCAGTAGATGCTAAAGCTCACTGTGTCATTGTGGCATTCTTAGGCTGTTCATAGCTGGAAAAAGAGGCATACCTGATTCTAATAAGTAACATTTGTTGCTAGGGTAAGAGGTTTTCACAGGATTATATGCAAAAATAAAACATAAAATAGGAGCCTTAGCTCCTTGACTTAATCCTTTCCTGACGGAGTTGAGATTTCTTTTTTGTTATTGTGTGAGCTCAGCAGATTCAGCCTAAGCACAGCTCATCAGCTTTCTATTTCTGCTGTCACTGGGTAAGCATATGTCACAATTCACTGAACACCTCAAAGTCATTTTCCAGCCCCTTCTTAAATCAGTTCTGTAACAGGATTTTCACAGGTGACACGAACTGCATGCTGGCAACTTCACGTTATTAAGCTGCCTAAAGGTCCTGCCCTGGGCCCGGACAAAGGGTATCCATGTTTTGCTCCTTGTGTAATTATTCACACATGAGCCCAGAGCCATCATGTTGAAAGAAAAAGGAGCTCTATGTTACCTCTGTAGGAGGAAAGCATTTCACTCTAGCAGGCATCGTCTGTGGGAATTGCGGAATTGCCTTAGGGATCACTCTGAAGTTTACAGAGCACTCTCATAGACTGACACTCATGTGCCACCCCGGGGTGGCAGACACTGCCCTCCCATTGCTTGCAGTCCCTGTGGATGCTGCCGGGATATTGGGTCTGAGCCAAAATGCTTGGCCCTGAGCAGCTTGTTTCTTGTCAAGAGCATCACTGAACGAGACACAAACTAACTGGGGCTGCCTCCTCTGAGGCCAGGCAGGAAATACTGAACTGAGTTTGTGACTAAAAAGGTAAAACTCAGTGAAAGGGGTCAATGCAGCATGGCAAACTTCCTTAGGCTCAGCAAGGGGTTCAGCCCTACAGCTGCTGAGGTGAATGGTATTTAGACAGCAGTGACGAGTTTGTTGGCTTGCAAGGTGAACCCTTCTCCAGTTGAAATCACTGAAACAGGAGCTTTCTCTGAAGGCAAGAAAGATGATAATCATCCATGTCCATCTCAATTTTAACAGTTAAGCAGATTTAGCAAAATATATAAACCCCAATTCCTAAAATACATATAAACCATAAATGAAAGAACTTTCTGTCAGAGCTTCACAACCCATGAAATGGAACCTTTGGGCAAGATTGCAACAGTTTCTGGCACAAAGTATGGTCTGGCCACAGCTAGAGAATAAGGGCAGGCTACATGGGAGTAAACTCAGTCTTGAAACGCTAAAGAGGTAGAGGTATGGATCAGAAAAGAGAATAGAAGTTGATTTAACAGTTGGCCTTGACATAATCCTTCTCCTGACTGGTCCTTTGGCAACCAGGATTAATTCGGGAATTTAGGAAGAGTTGTGACTTCATTCTCTTAGACGTATGTGCAGACTCTAGGACAGAGCATTTAAATAATTGAGAGCTAAGGATACTTTTCCAAACATCATTTTGATTAGTTTGTTTAATTGTTAAAAAGAAATATTCTCTGTTGAACATTCAAGAGGGCTTCCATAGCGGTTTGTGGTAATGGAGAAATGCTGGGAAGTAAGTAAATTACACAATTCTGTTTCTTTCCTAAAACATGGTCCTGAGTGAGACACTAGCTGAAGTCTCTAATAAAATACCATCTTTATTTCCTAAAGGACCTGTAACTGAATTTAGCCCAGTTACTGATGCTGAAGCTGTAACACGCTGCTGTACAAACTTTGACACACTTTATGCTTAAGTTTTTTTTAATTTCAAAATGCCTAGGTCATCTTTGCACACAAACGGGATAAGTATATGGTAAATACATAGAAGAAACTACTCAATTCAAAATGTTATGGGAACAGTGTATGTGATATTATCACATAGGCTTGATTTTGTTGTGTGGATGAATAAAGTGAAAAACCATAAATATTCCCTGGTTTTATAATATAGTTTTTTCTTTGATGCTGTTAAGAAGTCCTAAAATGTTGCTGACTTCAGTACTATAGCAATTATTCATATCATCATACCAACAAACACTGAGCAGAATTGGTCCTGAAATGCACTCCTCAAAGACATGAAACACACAATACAATCAGTTGCACATGATCAAGCAGGTGTTTAGTATGGACTTCAATGGCAGCTTGCATCTCCAGATGCAAGAAGCCTTTGATCTGTGTATCAAAGCACAAGGGTAATGAGTGTGCTACTGAACTACACCTTGGTACTTCAGGTACTGAATGTTGCAGCGATTAAAGAGAACTTCAGCAATACCACTAATTAGGAAATTGCTGTCTCAGAGCCTCAGCATTTAACTCTATTTTATATTAGTTTGAGAGCACCACCAACTCTGCTCTTATGCACTGTAAGTTCTACACATGATCCATCCTGACACACCACTAGTTGATGTGCTGCTTAGATGTGGTTTGAAATTAAACAATCCCATGTAGCCCCATAGCTAACATGAGCAAGGACCACTGGTAAGTCTGTGGGTGTTCAACCGTGCTGACAAAGCTGGTCGGAAGTGTCTTTTCATCACTCCCAGTTCCATTGCTTTACCACATCTGTATGGTTTATCAGAGCTGCATGCCTGCCAGAGATGTTGCAAGAGGCTCTAGACAAATTAAGGACAAAACATGAGATAGAACTGTCACTAGTTTTGAAAATAAAATCTCTATTCTTGCTTCATTGTAATTGCGTCTCTCATTCCAGTGGAAAGTTAATTTTACACCTGACAAACAAACTTACTTATGTAAAAGATGATTTGGCAAGGTATTGCTGAATTCTGCAGAGACATTGATAATTTGCCTGGAAAGAAACAACATTGTTTTCTCAATGAGGCTTGTTTAGGGGGGTATAAATATAAAATTATTATTGGTAAGATTTACATGTGTAAGCACTAAGAATTAGTTTAACTTGCAAAAGCAATCAAACTTGTGTAGCATTCTTGACTTTAAGCTAAGACTTATCTTTTGTCCTTCACAAGAATGCTCTTCACTTACCCAATTTGATGTTAGACTAATCTACCATTCTGCAATTCCATGCCAAAAATAAAAAGGATTCCTTTGGTATTAATATTTTTCATTTCCTCAATATTTGTCTTTGCTTCTTCAATATCAATATAGTCTCATTGTTTTTTAAGGTCGGAATGATTGTTCTGATGCAAACAGAACAATCCTGTTACTTTTTCCAGCCTAATGTCATAAGCATTTAGAAGTTGCACTTTCATCAAAAAGTGTTAGTGCGCCTCTACCACTGCTTCTGCATATCTAAAATGTTACTCTGGACTTTCTTAGCTTTTCTGCCTGAAGCTGGACTGATACTATCACTGAAAAGTCCCAGAGTGTTAACAACTTTAAAGGCAGCAGTATGTCAAATGCGAGCCTCATTATCTTTAACATGAAAAAAATATAGGAAACATTTCCCACGTACTGTTCTATGAACCTAGCTTGCTCTTTTTAGTTTGTGCTGATAAAGGTTATTTCTATAAGAAGAAGGGTATGCTGTAACTAGTGAAGATTTGTAGTTACAGTGCTGTTTTCTAGATTTCAAAAGATTTTAAATAAGAGGGTTTCTGCCTCCCACATTTGAAATCTGTACTCAGTGAAATTGGCTAAGGTGAGAAACCAGGAAAATAACAATTTGTTACTGAATAGATAACACGTGTCAGCTATTTCCAACAAGGAGAAAAAGAATTGCCTCTAATGTAAAATCTTAGTCCTGAAACAGAGCAAGAATGAAAGGGTTTTGGACTGTTTCCTGCCATTTCCAAACACAGAACCCTTCACACTGCATGCATTCCATATGGAGAACCTCTGCTGGAAGTCAGTCACAGACAATAACTTCACTAGAGAAATAGCTGTCTCCATCCAAAGAATAATGGCTGCTCTGCTTCTAGAAGTATATTCACCCTGCCTGTTCCAGAATGGCTTCTCAATATGATTCTTATGTGTTCCTATTTCCAATACTGAAAATTAACCACGGTATTTGGAAATAGTGCTACTAAGCATGAAATTTTAAAGGTGACTTTGTAAAGCCTAAATCTGTTGAATTTCGATTTCAGAAAAGCAAGCAGGCAATTAACTTTTGTGACAGAATTGTAGTTGAGCAAGACTAATAGTGACAGGAAAAAAAAAAGCCAAAACCACAAAGATGTTAACACAAAGCACCTATTCTCTGGATAAAAGTTTTCTTTTGAAAATTTTAAATTAGAAATCAAAGGTTCCTTTGGGTTCTTTTAAGCAATTTGTTTCTTAACAGAAGACTTTAATAACCACGGACAAACAAGATTAAGTACTTTAAGAAAGATTTTTTTTAGGGGGGAAAAAAAGAATATAACTTCTTGCAAGACACTTTCCACACATTCCAGACTAATCATTTCCTTCTGTAAAGAAATCATTAAAAAAATTAGAGTAGATAACACCTTTCTCAGGGACAGTTCAGACACCTGCACTATAAATACAGAAAAGTATACAAGTATTAATTCCTCAGAGAAGACAAATTCTTCCACAGAGTTTCAGCATTCTGACTGACTACAGGGCTAGTGCAGAAGTAGCACATCCCAAAAACATTATTCAGGTAAAGTCTTGACCCAATTAAAATATCTTTCACTGTCTCCATTTAGACTACAGTTTCACATTGGAATGGTTGTATTTTATACTGAACTACCCAAAAGCCTTACAGTCATTTTTATTTTTAAGGATAATGATACTCTTAATTAGCTCAAGGACCACACAAAATTTCTATTTATGTAGAAATTATGATGATGTTGTTCTACAATTCGTGGGATAATACAATCTCAGTTGTGAGATAAAGAAAATTAGAGAAGTAGATACATATCACTTATTCTTTAAGGATATGCCTGTATTAAAATAAATACAGTAGTTTCACGATTATAAGCCGCACCTTTTTCATTGAAGAAATCAGGCCACGCCAGTGGTGCGGCTAATAATCAGGGGCGGTTTATTAATGGACAGTTTCAGGAGGATTGCAAACCCAGAAGTTACCTGACACTCAGCTGCATGTGTTGCAGTCACTTCGGCTACGTTGTTTCCAGTACGGGTTTGTGTGGCGGGCTCAATTTCAACAAATCACGCATTTCTGACCACTGTAAACCAATCACATAAAAGCTTCCTGGCTAGGGGTGGCCTCAGGCACGCTGGGGGCGGGGGGGCTGCAGCAGGGACTCCTATTTTTTGGATGTGACGCCCCGAGATTTCATGCACGGGATGCAAGATTTGAGGCACTCTGAGATTTGAAGCCCGGCACTCTGAGATTTGAAGCCCACCAGTCCGACATTTGAGGCCCAGCACTCCAAGAGTTCAGACACGCCTCGTCGACATGGCTCTGCAGCAGAGGAGACTAGCATGCAGTGCAGACTTTAAAGTAAAAGCAATGAACCATGCAAAAGACCTGCAGCCACTGGACATAAGTATAATCCGTTCGTTCAAAGCCAAACTCCGAGCTAGGTGGGAAGCCTGGATGTCCGGAGGAACCCACTCCTTCACAAAGACCAGGAGAACACACCAGGTAAGTGATACCACTATGTGCCAGTGGATACTGGATTCCTGGTGTGAGGTATCCCCCCGAATTGTCATGCAAGGGTTCAGGAAGGCCAACATCATTCTGGCACCAACAAGCGATGGGAACGACAGTAGCGAAAGTGAGGAGTCTGACGAGGAAGATACAGTCGATAAGGGTTTGGGTTTGCTGGATGCCAGCCTCACACAACTGATGATTTCAGATATGGAGGACAAAGAGTTTGAAGGTTTCACAGAGGATGAAGACCCGAGTGAAAATGAAGCTGATTAAAAGTTTAATAAAAGTGAATTATTTCTTTCTGGATTTTGTAGTGTTTTCCTTTCTTCGCCAGGATTCACAGGTGAGCCGATTCCACTATGACATTTGCGTAAAGCAGCCCAGCTCTGGCTTGTAGCTACGGCTGCTCTGCCAGGCTCGCAGTTGCGCGACGGCGTTTGCATAAAGCTCGGGCCGGGTGAAGAGCGCTGGGGCTCGCAGTGTTACTTTATTGCACGTGTACCCTGCCAAAGTAAGGTGCGGCTTATATTCAGGGTGCAAACTATATATGGACAAACTCCGTGGTCTTCTTGGCTACCCGTATGTGCGGCTTATAATCAGGTGCAGGTTATAATTGTGAAATTATATTAATTTAATATTAATTAAATTAATTAAATTAATTAAATTAATTAAATTAAATTAATTAAATATTAATTTAAGTGCATTTCAGACAATGGATAGTTAAACCAAGAATATGATATAACATTTCAATAAGGAGGATTTCTGTGCAATCTGCTTCTCATTTCTTTGCTTGCTAGTCAGAATTCTAATAAACCAATGGTATACCCATAAACGATATAAAATAATAAATGTGCTATATATTATAAAAGAGGTATTTCATTTTTTGAGGTGGCTACTCCAAACAAATCTCAGTTGCAAAAAAACACTTTGAAATTTATTTATCAAGCTCATTTTTTAAGTTGCATTAAAAATATCTGCTTATCATCTGGGTAGTGCAGCTCTAATAACAACATATTTAAGTGTGGAACATCCCATATTCAAGTCCAATGAAATCACAGAATCACAAAATTAACTAGGTTAGAAAAGACCTTGGAGATCATTGAGTCCAATCTATGATCTAACACCACCCCATCAACTAAACCATGGCGTAAATGACTAGAAATCAAGAGATTGTGGAAAAAAATTGAGAAAAATCTCTACAAATTTGCTTAACACTTTAGCTCACAGTTTACACTCAAAATCTTGCAGTGAAACCAGCAACTCACTAAAGTATTTGAAGGAAAAGACTCCAATAGCTTCATGCAACTTGCCTGTAGAAGGGCTGTGAACAAATTAACAGCACGGCCATTCCTAATTAGAGGGGAAATGTCAGGTTTAAAAGGTAAGAGCATCATCTCCTGCAGCTGGTGAATTGACAGAAGAATAGAATAGCAATGTGAAGAATATCTCAAACTGTCATTTCTGATTTAGCACTAAATGTAATTACAATGGTATGCTAAAAGAATATATCTATGCCCAAAGACCTTGAGCAATCATATATTGAATAAAACCACTTGATGAAATGTTAAGTCTGCCCCTTTGCACCATATTTAAGTTTTCTATGAATCCATCCTTATATATTACAGAAAACTCCATAAATTTTATCAATTTATTAGATAGAATTGAGAGATATATTGAATGCAGAATAGAACAGAACAGAATATTCCCTGTTACTAAGCATACCATGGGAAAATTTCTTCAATCCTCAAATTCACTGAAATTCTTTATAATTTCCTTTGTATCAATTCAGATATCAGAATTATTAAGAGGACCAAGTTACTCTATGCATTAAGCCCAAGAAAAGACTCTTAAACCTGAAATTCTGACTGGTGAAATAAGCTGAACAGGTCCTGATTTATCTGTCTGCTAGTTAACCAAGAAGTTAAGAACTTTTGCCATACCAAATTATCAAGAGTTCAGGTTTTACTCTTGAGAAAAAGCCTGATACAACTGAATTATGATGAAACAAACTGAATTCCTGATTCTGCTTTTAATGGTGTGTATTGGAAGATGCAAGTCACCTTTTTGGTTGTTTTTCTAATCTAAAAAACATGCAGATGAGACCAGAAGTGCATTGCCACACTGTTCTTTTCCATCTGATTCAATAAGGAGCTGCCAACTGGTTTGCTTACTGGAAAGGTCAAAAGCCGGAGGGGGAATTAGAAGGGATAACAGTGCATACCTGAATACTTAGTCATTAAGATGAAAGGTGTTGTCAGCATTTTCACCACAGCTAAACCGAAAAACATGGTTTTGTTGGGTTTTTTAAAGACTAAAAATTGTAATTTCTGGTGATATTGCAACACAATCCCTTTCCAGTGTGCTCATCTGAGCTAGAGAGCTGTGCTGTCTGCTGAGGACACTGTGCTTCACCCTGTGCTGAGTTCCTGTTATCCTGGCATGCTAGAGAAAGCAGCTTCTCCTGGAGGTAGAACTATACCAAAGCATTGAGACAAGTGATTTTGTAAGCCTCTCTCACAGAAAAACAAGACTACTACTGGCCAAAAGCATTGGCAAATACTGGGTCATAAAATAAATGTAGCATGATGTCAGTCTGGATGGAAGGAGCTGGAAATTTCCTTCATTCCACATTTGGAAAATAGCTTCAGTGGAAGACTGTTGAGAAAAGGAGATATTTTAGAAATGTTGACTCACTCTGTTTTGACATTTCATTTAATGTCAACTTTTATTTTTGTTTTGAAATGGTACTTTTCATTCCCAAATTGCCTTCTAAAGGGAGGTTAACAAACATTTCAACTGACATCTCCAAAGATGTGGTTGTTTGAGGTTCTTTCCCCAACCAGACTTCAAATTTACTTTTTTTTCCAACCAAAGCAAGAAGTCTACTACATGATCAGGTTTAATTTAAAGGCTTAGAAAGCCAAAGCCTGTGGAAATCTTTGAATTAACACATCAGAAGATAACAACAAGAGTACAGTATTTTGTTATTAAAAAAGAAAAATAAAATCATGAAAGTGCTTCTCTCCTGTCCCTCATCTTTTCCTTCTCCCAAATCCTAGTAATTTTTCTTCTTGATCTGGGATTCATTTTCTCAGTTCTGTTTGTAAGCAGCAAGTTCTGTCTCCAAGCAGCACTTTTGCTGAACTCTTCCTCTTTTCACAGTAAATCTTTTAACTCCTTCCATCTTTGTTTCCTCAGTTCTAAGGTCTTCCCTACCCTTACTGTCATTTCAGCCTGGTGGATGTCTGGACTCCAACTCTGCTGGACCCAAGCCAATGCCACAGTCTCTTCCTGAGTGACACTATGTCCCAGTTCAGCAAGATGTTAATGGTGAACAGGGAAAATAATTAAGCGATCCAAGCATTCATACACGTAACTAATTAGTCTAGGAGAAGCAGGAAGCAGACAGTATGTTCTGAATAAGTTCTGTTAATGAAGAATGGTCTGACAGAGACAATTCTAATTGCACCATGGTATGTCTAATCTAATTATGTTAATAGTTTATTTGCACTCTAAATCTTCTCTGTCAGCTCAGATATGAAAATCTGGTAGATATCACACAGTGCTAGTGAAATCTAATGAGAACATCTCTCTTCCCTGAATGCTCACTCCATCTGAGCACAAGTGTTGCATTGCTCTGAATACTAGGCCAGTAGGGAATTCCTTGATGAAAATGCTCTTTGAGCATTTTCCTTGGGAAAAACCAGTTCATCACAGGAAAGTGTTTGCAGGAACATTTCTTGAGACACTCTGCAGGTAGGCTATTCTAAATTGTTCTTCCTTTGGGACTTGTAGTTGGTAATACTTTGGAATACTTCTAAAGATTATCATTTGCATAAGCCATATTCATCCCACAGTTATTATTTTTCTTATATTCTTAACACTAACCCTTAGAATAAGCCCTCACCAGCCAGGGCTATTTTTCATTGTACTAGATAGAGCAACCTCATTCAGGGACTGAAACAACACCTACTGTACATCACTTTGGGTTAGTGGAGAGGTGGATGCAATACTTGAAAGATTCTGGAAGTCAAGTGATGCTGACAATAAGGAAAGTTAACCCAAGAGCCTAAAAACTGTAACCTATACCAGTGTTTGACTGCATGATATTTCGAACTGTTAGACAGAAAATTTTAGAGTATTCTGAATAATAAAAATGGTCAAGGAAAAAGGGAATACTGTTTCCCAGACAGCTGGACCAGACAGAGGAAGATGACCAGGTGCTATGTAACAAATGGCCATACTAATCTCAGCCACTATATGTAGACTATTACCAACTATTTAAAAAGTATAAAAAAGATATGTTTAACTTCATTTAAGAAATATAATTTTTAAACCAGTGTAGGCAAGCAAAAAAAAAAAAAAAAAGCAAATTCCTTCAGTACATTATAAGGGGCAGGAAGATATTAGGCATCTCAAAGTCAAAATAAATGACAGCAATCACAGTACTGTTGCATTCTGTTCAAGTCACGTATAATCAGAGCTGGATAGCTAAAAAGTGTCATGTCATACTGCAACAGCCAACACTGAAGGATCCCAGAAACTGCTTCGATATCTCGACAGTCAGCTAAGAAACTTCAGGTGAGAGATATCCCAAAAGAATGTCCAGTCCTGTCAGGTGTGTGAGGATTTCAGACTTCATTTATCCACACACACATGCATTTGAGAGACCGTTTGGGAGTCTTTAGTGGATTCCAGCTGGTCTCCATGGATATCCCATCCACCTCTGTCACAGCTGCCAATCCCTTAAGGGGGTGGTGGCCCTGGCATGCTGTACTAGGTACCTATGTGAACAACTAACGTAAAGCCTCATAGCAAGCTGCAGGTCCCAGAAAGGCCAAACATCTTTGGGATCACCAGGAAGAAAATCCTTTAAAGACCTGCCTCTCCATCAGCCATTAAGGGAGGAAGAAAGCATGTACAGAAAGTATTTCCACTTTTGAAATGAGTGGAAGGACTCTGAGCTGGGGAAATCAGTTGAGTTACCATCCTGAGTTGCCTGCAGAGAAGCTGCATGTTCACGGAAAATCAGACTGATGAATATTTCATCATAGGCATAAACTCTGTTTTTGAGGTATGCATGGAGAATGTTACCAATGTCTTAATAACTCCAAGAAGCATTTTATTGGCATTGAAAAGAAGAGCTCTGAATGGCATTCTTGTTGAGACACAACCTAATTTAACATTCCTTTTGCACCATTAACCCAGACTTCTCTCACTGACTGCCTTGTCTGTAGCACAAGCATCTGTCTACCAAGCAGTTGACCATTCCCATCTGTATTCCTCATACTCCTATAATTGGTAGTGTCAGTTACCAGCAACCTGGGTGATCCTTCTGGAAAATTTCTGCACGAGGGAGAATATCCAAGCAATGCTGCACAACCACCTAAAACAGATTTTTGGCCCCAGAAGCCTCACTCACACCCAGCTGAATAGGAAGACCTCCCTAATTCCTGTATTTGGGCCATGGGAGAAAATTACAATGGAAAAGTACCTGCAGCCCAAATGCTTAAAATATTCAAACTTCCATTATTATTGTCAGTTTGCTGACCAATGTTTTGTAAATTTACAGTAATTGATTTTTTAAATCTGTTTCTATGAAAGGAGCTGGATGATCACTACTTATTGTGTCAAAGACCAGGTTGTTTGAGAGGTAAAGTGG
>VRYO01002734.1:22391095-22408682 GCA_009812075.1 Sialia sialis
TGAAATTACTGTACTCATTGCAGAACAGATCCCTAGCTGAGCCACATCTACAGAGTTCCTCCTCCACTGGCCACACATTTTCACAAAGGTCTGAGAGTTTAATTATCTTTCAGGCTTCTACATGTTTGCAAAATTTGGCTGTAATATTTGAATAAGACAGCTATTGGAGGATGGGAAACCTGGAGGAAAGGGAAAGGTGCTGGTTACACTCCCAGACATGAAAAGTGCACTCAAAAGAAAAAAAGCACAGTGAACAAAGAATTCCAACTAAGTTCCACACATAATACATTTCATAAAAGCTGCAATGTGTAAACAAAAGCAGTAAGACACATGTTGCCATATATTATGAGATAACGTGAAGAAAATGGATTATTCACTACAAACTCCAGTGATTAATGTGTTTTCAAATTCATATTGCTTTTTCTTATAGCTGTAAAAAGATTACTTTGTTTAAATGCATGAATTGTAGCTTCACATAGATTAATAAATAATTTCAACCACATCTTCAACACTGGAAGACTCAAAATTTGCTTTCAGAGGGGCCCTGTCCTGAACCCAAGTTGGCCTAAAGCAATAGAGAACACTATTTGCATGTTCCTAAAATACATAGTGGGTGATAAAATTCCTACATTTGTTTGCAGACACAGGCATGGAAAACTTTATTTAAACTAGTGGTCATTAGGGCTTTGTTTTGCCTATAACACATAGTTGTATTACAATATATATTCTTGTTATAGGGTACTGCAGACAATGTATAGATGGATCAGGGCACAGACACTGAGACTTTCAGATGCTATTGGAGCACTATGATACTAAATACTTCTGTGTAAAATCATAGATCTTCTAGTGTCCTTTAGACCTTATTAAAGCTACTTCCCCAAATCACTGTCACAAAAAATAAATATTCTTTCTGAAACATCTATATTCGTCCCCAAAAGATACACCAGGACTTCTGCAAGTGGTCATTGTCAGCTGTTGGTTTACAGGTCATAAGATGTTCCTCTGTCTCTCAGAGCAAGTACTTGTTTTTTTAGGTAATCCCAATTTAAATTTTTCCATATAAGCAATATTTGCCTCTATTTCCTCGATCCTGAATACCAAAACCACACCCTCTGCCTAAGAATAGCTTCTGCTTCTTCTTTTCCAAAGTGTTTAGTATTTTGTGCACAATGGCAAACATCTCCTGAAACTTGCATATCTATGCCCAGTTAACTTTCCCTACAAGCCCTCAACTCCTCAGCTTTTTTCCTCTCAAAAATAACTAAAGAAAAAAACTTCTTTTTTCCCGCTCTCAGTAGAAATACAACTAATACAAGGCAAAAAAAATGTTTTTTCCAGTTTCCAACGCTGGATAAAATCAGACTCAACTGATAATTACCTCCTCTCTGAGCTGTCACAGATCAAAACTATCCTTTTACTCAAAAAAACTTCTTTCAAAAAATACTGATTCCTGGCTGGTTCCAATCAGCCTGTTAAATACATAAAAGATATTTAAATCAGGCTGCTATCTAAACTGTACTAAATATCTTTTCCTGATTGAAGAATCTCATAAGAATGAAGCTGGGCCTATACTCTGGTTTCAGAAAGGTTTCTCAATTAGTAGTTAATTGAAATTGCTCAGTGCTTGATGATCTCCTACTATTTTCATGAAACTTGCTAAAATAAGACTGCTTGAGAGCTGTCTGGTGAAACTTTCCCAAAAAGCCTATCTAGATTACTGCCATAAACTATGTATAAGGCTGCATCTTAAAGCCATACAAAAACTAAAGCTACAACAAGAGCTCTTGGGATAGATTTATTGTTAAAATACACCTTCATCAGACTTTGCAAGTTAGCTGAAATCCAAACATTTTCTGGCATCTTGCTCAGTTTTATAGATACTTGCCAAAAGCTTAGAAAATTGGGTGACTTTCCACTGACAGATTGCTTAGTCAGGTACTGAAATCTGAAAATGCTTACAGATAGCCAAGATTCCCCACCTCATTCTTTTTAGACAAGAGCTCCACATTTCTACTTTTCTTTTAAAACTGAAGCAGCATCAGGATTTTAAATCTCAGTCTCCAGGAAGAGGACTTAAACTGTGACCTTCATTTGATATATCAATGCCCAAAGCAGGGTATCAGCCTTGTGTTTACATTTCCAGCCTCCCCCCAGTTCCTGCAGCAGACTGACCCTTGAAAAGTACTGTTTTCCAGAAAGCTCTTTCAGGCAAGGCCCCTTTGGCATTTACTTTAAGAAACAGATACAAAAACTAAACTTACTAATACCACATAGTTTCTCCTACCTTTTCCTCTTCCTTCTTTCCCATGTTCATCAGTTGGTGGTGACATTGCATTTCATCCTGTTTTATAGCCCTAAAATTACTCACAATGACAAGTTTAGCAGAAAACAGCTACAAATCATGATTTCTCATCTGGAACTATGTTTGAGATCCCTCTGGTGCAGTTGCTGGCCTTGTGGCTGCATACTGCCACAGCTCCTCACTGAGTTAATTAATCTTATTCAAAGGTTTTGCAAGCACTAGAAGTTTATTTGTAGCACTAGGAATATAACTACCTCTCCAAGCTTACCTCTCCACCGAACCAGCTGCAAAGCAGTCCCTTGCTGTTTGTCACTGAGGAACATGAGGCTGACCTTAAGATGCATCATAAAATCATAGAATCATAGAATTTTTGAGTAGGAAAAGACCTTTACATTTTTCGCCCACCACTGCCACGTCCACCATGAAATATGTCCCCAAACAGCACATCTACCTGCAGCAATGGGGATTTCACTGCTTCCTTGAACAGCTCATTCCAATGCTCAACTACTCTTCCAGTGAATACTTTTGTCCTTACAGCCAACCTAAACTTCCTCTCATGCAACTTGGGGCAATGTTCTCTCATCCTATCACTTGTTACCTGGGAGAAGAGACCAACTCCACCTGGCTACAACATCTCTTGAGCAGCTGTAGAGACCAATCGAGACCCACTGTGCCTCCTTTCCTCCAGGTAAACCACCCCAGCACCCAGATCTTCATACCCAAGCCTGTAGCATTGCACAGGGTTCTGGACTATTTTGACAGAGTCCTGACAATTATCTGAGGGCAGTGGAACAGGATTTTCTTTTGTTTCTTTTCACTGATTTAGAAGTTGATTTCTTGTGGCTCTGCAAAAAAAAATCCTTGGCCTGAAATTATGCAAAATAATCACTTATGTACCTAGAGCTGGTTTCATCCCAAAATCTGAAGTATAAAAACTGGATTAATGTAACCGCAACATCTCTGCCAGGAACATAATGGAAGGAATGGGTTCAAATTTGAAAGGGTTGCTAATGAGACATTGATTAAAAACCTCATCCATAATAGTGGAAAAACTCACCTAAACATTATGATGCTCAAGAAGCTCATCTAAAATGAATCAGCTGGCTTAACAAACCACATTACTTTAAAAAGAGAAAAGAAAAACACCAAAATGGTAGGTAGCCAGGAAATTCATCCACTGTGCATAGAAAAACACATTACGTCATACCAAAATTATGACAATTTTACAGTCCTGTCTTGGGGATGCAATTGCTAAGGGCAGTTCACTGCTTTCCCTCCATGCAGCAATGGCCTCTGCACTCTTGAGTGGCAAACCAGAGCTGTCCTGCCTGCCTGGCTCACCGTGCTCCTCTCAGTTGAGCTAGTAACTCCCGTTAGGCACCACTTGCCACTGAATGCTCTGCTCAACCTCTTCAGCTTTACTCATTTTAGTTTTCAGCAAAAGCACACAAACCATTGACAACCACCACAGCATCCTCACTCAACCTGCATGCCATTAACATTCTATTTCTTGGCTGACAATAAGCCCTTAAGAAGCTTTTCTTGCTTTAAGCATTTTATTTACACATATTTATGGAAACCCTTCAAACAGTTCTTCATTTTTCACATTGCTCTTTCTGTATTTCAGGCTTGGATGGTGTACAGGTTAGGACAACCTCTTCTTTCAATCAGGAACAGTTTCAATCAGAAACAACTGTGCCCAGCTTAATTTTCTTTGTTACTGTTCCCTGGCAGGAAAGGCATTTCTCATTTGGTAATTCTGTTCTTCCCTGGATTACAGAAGAACTGGTTTCACTTTAACTTAAAGCCTTAGTTACCAGTCTTTCACACCAAATATGTGCACAGACATACAAGTATTCAGCAAGTTGTCTGAATATGACTTTAAAGAGCATTTTAGTCTGGTGCAATTTCCCCACCTGAGGATATAATTATTCAGTAGCTGATAGGTCAGCAAGTCCTTTAATCAGTGTATGTCATTTCAGAAGATGTACCAGCTGGTGCAATTTTCACAACACATGAAATATAAAAATGAATAAATGAGATTATGGCAAAGAAGAGATTAGACATTAAATGATGCAAGGAAAAAAAAAAAAAAGCACAATGAAAGAAACTGAAGGGTCACAGGCCTTTCTTCCAGTACTCAGTACTTTAAAAACAAGATAAAAAAATTACTGCCAGAGTAGAGTTTTGACACTAGGGAATTGCAGTTGTAGTAGGATTAGCTCTGAATACAAGTAAAACACAGGAATGACAACTCCGAAGAAGAAGGAATTATTTTTAAGTGAAACATCTGTGATGAATAAACTATTGAGATCCTGAAGGTTTTGTTCTTGATGAAGACCAGACTGCTACAGGTACAGCATATAATAAATTAAATTCATGCAGCAAGGAAAAAATCTCTAATTTCACAAAAATTGTATCACAACCCAGAGTCAGAAGAAGACAAGGAGACAGGAAAATAGAGATTGTGTGTAGAGGAGAGCACTCCTCAAGCCTCACTGCATGGGTTAGGACACCACAGACTGCAAATGGCAAGATCTGCACATACCCCTGGAGGGAAAGGTCCTTCCCTTCTACTTGTAGCAGTCAGTTAATTCTCTGGAAGAACAACAAAAAACAAACAAACAAAACAAAAAAAAAAAGGCTGTCCTGGTTTCAGATGGCAATAGCTGGGGCTAATAGGACAGACAAAACTGCACCTAAGCCCTGCCCAACCCTGTGACCTGCTCATGGCACTGCAGGCAGCTGGTGAGGCTGCAGCATCCTTTAGCATCCTTTAGCATCCCTCAGTGTCCTTCAGCTGGATGCTGGCTGCATGTTCAGCTGCTGTCCTGCCAGCACAAGGAGGTGACATCCACATGCAGATGATGGCACAGCTCCAGGCTCATGCACCCATGGACAGCCCAGCTCCAGAGGGATGCCAGGAGTTTTGGCAGCACATGCTGCCAGCCTGGCTGCCTTCTCTTCCTCTGGGGAAGGGCAGCAGCTGTCAGACAAAATGTGCTGATTTGGAAATTAATGATTCACCTGCCAAGCCAATAACTCAGCTGTGCTCTCCTCTGTCAGTGCCCTCCAGAGGAGTGCAAAAGGGCCACTGGCTTTGTCAGCATTATGGCAAGGGAAGTTTCTTACATGACTAAAGAATTTCTTCCACTGTCTTCAAAAATGCAGGTGATGCATTTCTAAGTTAAGGACATGAGTTAGGGGTTACTGTAGGAAGAACAGGGTTCCTGTATAGGTGTATACATAATCTTAGGTGAAGCTCTGCACTTTCAAGGTGCTTTCAGTTTTTTGAACACTTGCTTTGTTGTTTCCTTGGATCACACTAGTGCAGAAAGCAAATTGCTTTTCTTTTTGAAAAGCTAATGTTGAATCAATAGCTAGCTTCTGCTGGCAGTGTCTCTTACTAGATATTGTGCTGAATAGACTGTGAGCAACAGGTATCACAGCTTTCTCACAAAAGCAACTTAAGTAACAAGAATGTTCAAAATCAAGTTATTTCTGTATTTATCGTTAACCTCCAGTTTGATCTGGGAAATAGAAAATATATTTTAAAAGGAGCTCAGAAAATTAGCAGAGATTTTTTTCCTTGACTTAAGAAAAAGTGTTTAGCTCAAGCACATTTTAGTTATGGATGGAGACAGCAAAATATGTGAGGGTATGGATAAATCAATAATATAGAATAAAATCTGAGAAAGGAAAGAAGGCACATGTCATGGAAGAGATGGAATGACAGAAGAGAGGGTGCCTGGAGAGACCACACCACAGCCATAGTACCATCAGGAGGACAGAACTAGGACAAAGTTCATGGGACTTCAGGCTTCAGCCTGTCATCAGTACACAAAGCAAGACACTTTTCATGAAATGTACTTCAATCACAAAGAGTGGTACTCCTTACAAGCACAAGGCATGAGTCTGGTTTTTTTTTAAAGATGAAAAATCTAGTGTCAAAACTGAGCTGCCACATGGAGAAGCAAAATCTTCTTCACAATATTAGTCGCTGCCCATATAAAATAGAAACATAAAAGATGGCATCCTAATCAGCATCAGTTTCTTCTGCAGAGCCATCAGGCTGGTACTCTCCTTGAGCAGCACACTGACTTCTAAATAAGTCATGACCCTTCTCTACTCTGCCTGATAATGTGAAGTGCTGTACTACGTGGCAGAATAGGCAATGCTGTATGCCTCATAGAAATGTGTCTTTGTTATAATAATGTATGCCATAAAGTGGGATTTCTTCTCTTTTAAATGAGAAAACCTAGCAGGAGAGTATAAAAAACATTTAGTACCCAGCCTCATCACCATCTGGTCAGATTTGATTATTATACAGTTGAGCAATCTCCTGCTAGCTGCACCACAGGGGAATTTCTTAAAAGGCTGCCATTTACCATTTATAACTGTAGCAGGGAATAAGTGGAATATATGACTAGCATTTTGTGCCAAAAGAAGGGGCTTGCTTTGGTTTAGAGATGCTGATTATTTCCCATGTAAACCGACAGATTTGTGTTGATAAAATAATGTACATGAAAAAAACCAGCAGGTTTGCAAAGTGTCATTAAGGCTCCTGAACCAAGCAGAACATTTACACCTGCACTATTAATTGATCACAAGAACTCCCAATGCCAACGTGTGTGAAAAATGGTTCCTTTTCAGAGAACAGATGCTTCATTGTTAATAGAAGTTTCACAAATAAAAAGTAAAAATTGTGGAAGACTGCCTGTTCAGCCCCATATACTCACAATGAGTATTAGAAAGTCTTAATTAAGCTCCATACCATCAACATCAAAACTGAGTTATTATAAGAAGCAGAAGTTGCAAGAGCACAAAAATAGGATGATGTTTGATCACTAAAGTAAGAATATTGTGAGTAATCATTTGGGGAAAAAACATCCATAGATCTTTTTTTTCACACATGGATAAATAAGAAAAAAACAACTATGAATGTCATGCATCTGGAATGAAACAGCCATTGGCTACATGACAGACCAAAAAAGAGCAGCAAAACATTATGTGCTCATCACAAACACAGATAATCTGAGTGAACTGTGATGCCACTATCACAGCATAATATTAAACAGATATTATCTCTCCTACAGAATTATTTATACCTTTCTCTTAAAGCAAGCACGATTCATTTGGTATTGCTTGTCTTGCTCTGATAATTTTAATTTGGTTGTAATTTGTACCAGTTAAATATTGGATTGTTATGAAATTGCTCAGATCTTCACATGGTCAAGCATATATCCAGGCCAGGTGTCATATATTAATGAAATTAGTAAATTCTGGGGGCATAAACCTCTGTCATGGGAGAAAATTCTGGGAGACTAACAGCTACAAAGCAGCTGGATGAAACAGTCCTCCCAAAATTCCATTTGCAAAGGTAGGAGAAATTATGCAATTAGGAATGGTCACAACAACATTCATATTTTTCCAGATTAATGTCAATTCATGGGTAATATGGTGGGGTGTTTTGGTTTTTTTCTCATCTCATGCTAGTTTTCTACATGCCAGTCCTGAAAAGAGCAAATTCTGTTATTACTGTTAACATAATTCTCTGATTCTGGAACAGTTTCAGGTCTACAAACATCTGAAGAAGTAAGCAATGTTAAGTACAGTCTCCTTTCTTTCTGTCTTTTGTAATGGGAAAGAAAAAAATCTCAAATGCCAAAATACTTGGAATACTTAGCATTGCATCAATTCCTAAACCCATCCAAGTCTTAGTTGTTTTTCTTTTTCCTCTGGAGACGGCAGTAATGGCTTTTCCTGTAAGAACAAGAGTGTTCTGCAGCACTAGAGTTTGGAAATAACTATTTTCATTATCCTATCCCCCATAATGTTCAGTAGCAGAGGTCAAGAATATGAGAATATGTAACAACAGCACTGAGGTGTCCCCACGACTTTCATGCTCTGTGACTGAGGGAGTCACAACAGGCATCTCTTTGTGTTTAATAGCACCTGGAAAATTATGGTTTGTGTCTGTCGGTCTCTGCCTCTTAACCTGCCTGAATTTTCCTCATCCACACCTAAAAGGGATTAAGGAAACAGTTCTTTGAAAAAGCTCTTCTTTTGTTCTCACACAGCTGCTTGCTAAGTTCATTTGCTGCCTCTTTGGCAACTGTATTATGAAGTCAGAGTGAATAGCTTCTCCTTACTCAGATTTTGACGTAACTTGGTTACAGCACAGAGCCAACAGGTTGTTCCATTGTACTGCTAAGGCTGGCCCTAAGGTCCCCTCAGAGTGTGAAAATTAATGAGAAGCTGAATTTCAGTCCCTGAAAAAAATAAAGGAGGTAAAACCTGGATAGGAAAGGAAAAGAAATATTATGCAGATCAGGAAAACTAGACCCAGAGTGGGCACAAAAAGCTGTTCAGCTCTCCAGGTTATATCTGTACAAGTTTTTTAAAAGATACATAAAAGAACAGACCTAAAAGTGTTATCTCTGTTTGAAAAAAAAAAACCTGAAAATACTCAAGGTTGATACCAAAATTCTAAGTTTACCAGTAAAAAAATAAAAAGCAAAAGCAAAAAAATCAAAGCAATCAATATATCTTGTCCTACAACAGTGAAAGACAAGCAAACAGCAAAGTTTCTCTTGCCTCTTATCATGTGAATTTTCTCAGATAACATTCTCATTTCAAAACAATTTGAAATAGTATTTACAGCAGCTTCTCAATCTGCACAAGATTCAGAGTTTGACAAATTACATAGTAGTAGCATATTCTGACTAAAGCATTTATGCACACATTAAATGATTTCTCAGTGCATACCTTCAGAAAATGATGGAATGTCTGAGCTACAGAGTAATCTTTCACTATTTTCTCTTCATTTAAAACAGATCTTCATACTAAAGATCCTGCAAAAATCTCAATCAATGAGACATTTTCCACATAATGTAAAACCATGTGAAAAATACCCTCATAGATTTATATGGTGCTTTTTAGTGATAAGCGTGTAATTTTTTTTAAATTTAAATATTCCAAGCTACTGTCCAGTTGCATAAACTGGAAAAAATAATAGAAAATCATTATTAGAATTTCTTTTCACTGTGATTTGTAATTTTTAGTGCATGAATTCTCAAGGCTTTTTGTCTCCTTGGATGCATCCAAATATTCACAAGATACCAGAAACACATACTACATTTTAAAAAAGTTAGATCAGGTAGCTTACGTGTTAAATATAAACACTAATCTACATTTTAACATATATTTTCTTCACTGAACTGACACATCTCTCCTCTTCATAGTCCTTGAGGAGAATATTCAGTCATGCTTCTGAGAAGACATCAAAACCCAGCAATGTCTTGAGGTTTAGGAAAATAAGTTCTCAGAATCATTGTAATGAGGTCAGAAACTTGAAATCTAGTGACGTTTGAAGTGGAATATACAGAGGAGAGAAGGCACAAAGTTGCCTAGGCATGGAAGGGCTAGAAACTACTGCATCTTGTGCAGAGGTGCAGAGGTATCTGCTATACAGCAGTTCCAGACACTAGAGTGTTCTGTAACTGCAGAGCGGTGCAGGGACCTCACTGGAGTACACCATACTTCCATTCCCTTCCATCCCTTTTAAATCAGGCCTTTTCTGCTATTCCTTTTAACCTGACACAAGAAAGCTCCACGCTGAGCATGAAGTGAAAAAATCTTGAGCTGTTGTATTTTAAAAAGTGCACATTGGCAAGGCAAGAGCAAGGAGGATGGTGCAGCCAAAAGCAGGATTGAAATCTGTCAGTCCTGCTCTACCTGGATCCATCACCTAAAGGAGAGAGTCAGGGTTCTGTTAAATGAGGGGGGAAAGAGGAGAGACATCAGGCATGACCATCTCTTCAGAGCAGCACTGTGAAGGGGACAGCCACAGCCTGTGGTGGTCAGCTGCAGTATTTTTAACGAACACACACCTGTTTTCCAGCCAAGGAGGTTTGGTACATCCACCTCTCTGACTGCTCCCCACTGGGAAATTGTGAACTGGAGACACCAAACTGCTCAGTGCTTTCCAGTCTCTGCATGTACCAACATGGTTTCAGGACAGACAGCCAGCACTGAGTGAGCAACAGGTGATGAAACTCTAATCTTAAAGAAATTAGGATTTTAGTTGCAAGTTAGAAGAAACTGGCCTTGAACTAGTCATCTGAAACTTAAATAATTGATTGCCTGTTTGCTTAGCTGTGCTTGCAATGGGATAGGATGAAACTAGTAGGTAAATCCAAAGAACACAAACAATTGCAACCAGAAACTCATTCTTTGCAAAATTGGAGTTGCCCCAAAAGCCATTTGTATTGTCATTGATAGAAAATGTTGAGAGTTCAAGATGAGGAAGACTCACCTTGCTTCCTCCTTTTAAGACCCCTCCCCACAAAAACGACCCCAGACTTAATTCAAGAAGCCTACCACACATGCCTAATAGCTATTCAAGCTAATTACCATAAGAAGCGAGGAATGGGAGGGGCTGGTATTATGAATTTGTATTTGTTTGAAGCTTTTGTCAATAAATAGACTCTGTGACCACCTGTAATTTTGCAGTGTGTATTAGGAGGCTACCCCAGCTGCTGCCCAGTGCTGAATAAACATACTTTAAATTGTTAGAGAGTCTTTTGTCCATCACAGTTGAGTATCAATATTAGACCAATACTCATATTTTGTTAAATCAGTGACAGAATACTTATATAAGCAAGAAGAGTTCAAAAACAGAATGGCATGAGACACATTCAACAGCACTTACATGCTGTGATTAAAAACTGAGTGTTTATTGTTTGTGAAAAATCATGACAGTTACAGGAAGTTAACAGAGAATCATTCCATTCATACTTTTATTCCATACAAACAGTATAGGTATTTGCCAAAAAGACAATATTGAACTGAACATATTTTGAATATATGTTTATATTTCATAAAATAGAAACTGCTGGCATTTTTTAAGGTGTGTAATTCCCACATTATCCTTAACCAATGAATTTGTTCTCGACAATAGAAAAAGCTTCTAACAGCTCCAAGATGTCATAAGAACTTTATTTTTTAATTGAATAGACAATTTCTAAAATGAATATGTATGTTAGAAATATTTATTTTAAAGTTTTTGATCAGTTTACTAGACAAAAAATACTGTGCTGTTGTTTGATTTACTTTGCTTGACTTTTGAGCTACTTTAAAGAAATACCTCCCTGTGGATTTTCAACTCATAGCAGTTCTTTACCCTAATCACATTCAACTAAAGAGGATCAGAATTTTTTGCAATCATCTCAGCTTACTCAATTTCTATGATTTGCAGCTTTTACTGTTAGTCTAACTCAGTTTCTATTACAAAATAATGGTGCCAAATGTGAATTTTAAGGATACCCACATACTTTTTTTCTTCCATGAATAGTCCTCTCCCTAATATCATCTATTCTTTTCACAAGTTACAACATTCATATCCAGATTCAACATATACTTTATCAACTTGCAGTGATCTGTGTCTTTGTGTTTGTGCTTGTCACATCTATTTGTACATGTAGATACTGACACAATGACTAGAAAACACTTTCCAGACCATTAAAAAGTTTTAACGTTTTTCATCGCTGTAACCAAAGCAAATACACACATCCTTCAAGACTCTTCATGAGTGATAAGGCGTATGTTTTCCCTGGAGGAAAAGCACTTTAAGAGCTAAGTAAAGGAAGAGATCTATCTTAGGGTCTGTATAATTCTTTTCAAGAACTTTTACTTTATATTGATCCTACCCAGAAACTGTTGTTTGGTGAGGTCTGGACCAGCACACTTGTAAAAAGCACTTGTGAGCTTTTTGTTCTTACCCTGACTGATTTTAACTAGAAATTACTTGGTAGGATTAACATTTGTTGTAGGCATAGATGTTTTCCTATTGCTAAAGCAAATAATACTGAAACTAGATCTGTGTGAATTTAAAATAATTTAGGATTTCATTCCTTCCAATTCTAGTAGCTAAATCAGTTTAATATCTCGGGAAATGCAAGAATGGTTTGTAAAATAACTCCTTCGACAAACGTGTCTTTGGGTTGAATATAAAAATTCAAACTGTTGTTTCCCCTTTTACTTTGGATCATTTTCAAGAACTTAACATAGATTACAATAACTTTAATATATCCACTAAACACAAAGTAGCTCAAAAAAGTCCCATTTTTACAAAAGTGGAAACTGATCTCTTTGAGAACTTTTACATCTCAGGCCCCACTAAAACACTTACAGTAATTTCACCATTATAAGCCGCACCTTTTTCATTGAAGAATCCAGCCTACACCAGTAGTGCGGCTTATATTCAGGTGCGGCTTATCTATGGACAAATCCCAGTGAAATGCCAACCCGGAAGTGAGAGCAGGCTGGGGAGGACACCTGGGGCTGCCTTTAAAGGCTTCGCTGGTCTATGAAAACTGTTTGCAACTTGAGCACCTGACACTAAACCCAGCTGGCAGCAATTCTGTTACTAATTTGTTACTTTGTTACACATGGATCCTCGCTTTAAAAAAATAAAATTAAAAAGTGTGGCTTATAATCAGGTGCGGCTTATAATTGTGAAATTACTGTAATTTAGAAGTCTAAAACAGTAAAGTTAGTTTGTTTCACAGTACCTGGTGTGGGTCTGTATGGTAGGACCCATAGCTGGTCTGTGGATTAGAGAGGGTTAATGAATGAGATTTGTTTTGAGAAGTATTCTCTGGCCAAGGCTGTTGGCATGGAGACCAAGAAGAGAAGAAGGAAAAAAGAAGATAACTAAGGGGGGAAAAAACCCTGTAGCTGTGGAAAAATATTAGAAAAGCCCCGGAAAGGATAAAGGTGGAGAATTTCCGCCAATGATCACTATGTTGGTTTGTCGTAGCCAATGAAGAAAGTGTAAACCGTGTAGAGGGTATAAAAGGCAGCATGATGTTGCAATAAACAGATTTGGCCTTCTGAAGTGTGGAGTGTCTATGTGTGCCACACCCGCCTATACAGCAACACGTCTGCATTCTGGATTTTTCACTAAAACGTGATAACAAGGGATGGTTTAGTTCCTGCTGAAGAAGTGCTTACACAGCATCAAGGCCTTCTTCCCACCAGCCTGAGGGCAGCTGAGAGGGACACAGTTGAGACAGCTGTCCCCAGATGACTAAAGGGACAGCGCAAACCACATAGCGACATGCTCAGCAGTAAATATGGGGGAAGAAAAGGGATGGATATTTTGAGGTATGGCATCTGTCTTCCAAAGTCACTGTCACACGTGAGTGAGCCCTGATTTCCTGGATCTGCCTGAACACCTGCCTGCCCATGGGGAAGTGACGAATGTATCCCTTGTTTTACCTTTCTTGTGTGCACAGCTTTTGTTTTACCTGTTAAACTGCCACTATCTCAACCCTCAAGTTTTCTCACTTTTACTCTTCTGGTTCTCCCCCCATCCCAACAGTTGTGTGGGACTTAGCTGCTGAATGGGGTCAAGCCATGACAGCAACAAACGCCATTGGGAGCTCATGAGGCATACACAGCTTTTACTTCCTCTAAAGCACGTTTGCTATTGTGTTCATGCAAAATGCAGAGGGAATGGCCCCATCCCAAAACCATGTGACTTCCATGGGTGTCATGAGACCCCTGCTCACAACCATGTGACTTCCATGGGTGTCATGAGACCCCTGCTCACAACCATGTGACTGCCATGGGTGTCATGAGACCCCTGCTCACAACTACGTGACTGCTCAGGTGTGGGCAACTGTCTGAGGATTTTTCCCAGGCTGGACAAGTTTTGCTCTCAGGGTTCTCAAAGACAGGAACCCAAAACAAAGATTATCTACCTGGCAGCATATGTGACTAGCGTCTAAGAGTGTGTTTCTAAAACGAGTGTTGCTCCCCTGCCCAATGAACTTTCTCAAAATTGTTTTGCACGATGTATACTATTTAAACCTATGATTTCCTTGAATGAATGCTCTTTCTTGTTCTTGTAAGAGAGTGCCATGTTACTCTGCCTTCACTGCTCTAGGAGGACAAACAGTAACACTCGGGGTGTCACCATTTGCAGGTTCTGCAAAAGAGAACCTTACTTTCTTAAAATCAAATCTTTCAAAACCTCAGGACTACTGTGGTTCGAAACAAACAACAACGATGTCTTAATCAAGAAAAAAACAATATGTTAAATAAATTTTATTAACATAGCCTTGTTTAAAGAGCTAATAACACTACTTTACTAAATAAGTAAAAATACACTGTAGTAAAACTTTAACACAAAATAGTTAATATACGACAAGGTCATTAAAAAGATTTCTTTAAAGTTAAATCGAGAGGGAGAATTGTGGGAAATGGAAAAGTTATAAAACTCTCAGGAAGCTGTGTGAAAGCAAATTTCAGGATGGAGAAATACATGAATGCTGAAGATGCAGAGACAAGAAACAATAGGCCTCTGAGCTGTGTAAAGATAGGACTCAGGAAAATATGCTAAGGAAGATAGCAGAAATATGTAAACTTAATAATAAAGCTTTATCCATTGTCTTCAGCTATTATTCAAAGCAAGATATACATGCAACTTTATTAATTGGCCTAAGCAAACGCTTGCCAGCTTTTACTATTATGCTATTGGCTAGAAAGTTTTCCACTTCTAAAACCAAAGTGATTGTCTACCATCAAAGACTAAAACAGGAACAGTGTAAGATAAGTTTTAGACTAAGGCTTATATTTATATTTCAAACAATATTTTTTAGCTCTGCCCTTGCAAAGCACAATAGCTCAACAAACATTATCCACAGAAAAGCTTCGTGTAACCATGTCTGACCTCCATTCTTTCACAAGTCCATAACCCTACCTAAGAGGGGGTATAGCAATTCTGTAAATAGACAATGAGTGGCTTTAATGTATTTTTGCAGGTTCTCAATGACCTATAGATCAATGATTACCTAAGACAGAAATTATTATTCATATAAAATAATGTTCCAAATTTCTCGCTAGTTTATTTGCATTTTTGAGGTATGATAACTTCTGGCATCTACTTTTTAGTTCAGAAAGCCACAGCCTAGCTGATCTATGCAATGTTTTGAGAAGTTATCATCTTATGTCTGTTCTAAAACTGACGCCTGATCAATATGTTTAAGAACTTGTAAGTCTTTTACAAGGAGAAAGGCCTGCGAGTCCTCCTAGCTAATTTATCAACTATGGTCTACCTGTTCTGTCATCAGCCCTACCTGGGGCAGCTCTAGTTAGTCATTTTCCAATTTGAATGCAATTTCATACCATTGATCAGCTTTCTTGCCTCCTCAAGGACATTTTCTGGCTCTCCTGATATTCGATGTACTACTATTACACATGGGATATGCAGTTTAGAATATAGATTTGGCCACTAACATCAATATATCTCCTTTTTTGTTCCTCTAAGTTCTCTTTTCAAAGTGGTGATGGCTCTTCCAGAGCTCCTCACCGTGCCTGTGAAATGACAATTGTTTGTCTCTCATTCACATCACCTTGTGTCTACACACAGTGACTTACTAGTGTCAACTGGGTCACTTGACCATGTGCTTGTTCCAAATTGCTTACCAGCTCTTTGCTGTCAACTTTTTATTTTACATCAGCAAATATTATTATATCTACTTTGCATACTATGTTTGGAATTAAATGGTCTTTAAGGTCCCTTCCAATCCATCTCATTCTATGATCATAGGATGTAACAATCAGCAATGTTTGGCAAAAACATTTTGTAATTCCCACCTTAGGACAATTTAATACAAAACATTATTTCATTCAGCTATTACTTCTGTTTATTATTTTAGGGGGGATATTTTGGAAGGTGATAGAAAATGGAGATGTACATTTGAATCTATATATTCGTATGAAAATATTAATTTGGAATTAATATCTGGAGTCTAAAAAAATTTAGTGTAACTTTTAGAATGTTTTCATTGAAGTATTTCCATAGAATTTTCAGTTAGTTCAAGTGTTTTCATACACATCTAATAAGTACACTTTGTTTTACTTTTAAAGGCTTCTTTTTCTCTTGGATGAGTAAACCCAAGTGTTCATTAACTTTACAGCTGCTGTCATTAATTCAGATGTTTTAATCATTTGCTTTAGAGGGAGGCAACTTGGAAATTTGACCTTAGAAGTAATAACAGTTGTCTCTACAGTCTTGGAAGGTCAGAGGAAAAGACAGAAAGAAGACAAATGTAATGCTTATCTTTCAAAGGGAATATGGAGTGCCCAGAAACACAAGACCCTTGGGTCTTCAGGTCTCAGAAAAAAATATTTGTACCAATTCATTTTTAAAGGGACTTGGAGGAAAGGAGGGGTTGCAGAATCAGGCCTTGATTTTAATGAAGCAGAAGAATATCAAACCTTCTCCAGAAGCATAATGGGAGCAACCAAACAAAACTGGTTTGAAAACTACAGTTCTCTTACTGGAACTCAGTGGCCATCTGGAGTCTTTAATGAAATACTAGTAAAAACAAATTTAATCATTAATTGGACTCTCACATGGTATTTCTTAGTACCTAATAAGCCCAAGATCTTCTCAGTGCCACATGATTACCAATTTTGAATAGTTTCTTTAATCCAGTTCAGATACCATGTACTTAGCTTCTCAGTCTTTCTTAATGATGTATTTTTTTCTGTTTGATCTTTTTCCCACCTGGTTCTCACATTGTATCCGTAATTACTTATAACTCAGCAACTTATTTTTAGATTGAAGAAAGAACAAGAAACTACTTTCAAGAAACTTTGAACTGTTAAAAGAAATATGTCCAAATGTGTATAGCCACACCTGAAGCCCATTACAACAGAGAATAAGGAAATATAGATGGATTTTAAAGCATGCTTTGGATTCCTGGACTTGGAAAGCATATTATTGTACTAACATTAAATCTTCATGAAAATATGGGAGATTTATGGTGTTACATGTATCTGCTCCATGATGAAATGTTCTTGCACTTTGGAAAAAGACATACAGTAATTTCATGAATATAAGCCACACCTTTTTCATTGAAGAATCCAGCCTACCCCAGTGGTGCGGCTTATATTCAGGTGCGGCTTATCTATGGACAAATCCCGACAAAACGCCAACCCGGAAGTGAGAGCCGGCCAAGCGGAGAGCTGCCACTGAGCAGCGGCCGGGCAGGTGGGGGAGCGGGCTTTGCTGAGTGGGGCTGGCTTGCCGGCGGCAGAGCCGCCAAGGAGCCAGGCAGACTGGCGGCGGGGTCGCCGGGGAGTGGGACAAACTGGCCAGCAGCGGGGTCGCCGCCGCTGCCAGGAAGGATGAGCCTGGCAAGCTTGCGGCGAGGTTGCAGCTGCTGCCAGGAGTGGCGGGGTGATGGGGGAGCAGTGCTGGCTGGGGAG
>VRYO01002734.1:22413189-22423452 GCA_009812075.1 Sialia sialis
GCTGGATTCTTCAGTGAAAAAGGTGCGGCTTATAATCATGAAATTACTGTAACTACTTTTGAGTTAGACAGAACTTTACATGGATATTAAGATGCAGAGTATTCCCATGCCTATGTGAGGATTAAGAAGACAGTAGTAAAAGTAGCAAAAGTAGTAAAATTTGTAGTAAGGAATTTCTGAGTCCGCTGAATTACATTTAGAATGTAATTGATCTTTATATTTCAAATTATTATTCCTCAAACCTTTTGAATTTAATTTAGTTACTTCTCTGCCTTTCATGCATCATTTAATTGCTTTTTGGAGAAAAATAATCAATGTAAAAAAATGCATTTCGTGACTAATAAAAATGTAATTCCATAAAGATTGATTAAACTTTTGGGAAATGTTCCAATCTACCAGAAAACTTGAATACCCACAGCTCCAGCTGAAGTCAGAGTGATACTCGTCTGTTCAGTACCTCCAAAAAATTGGGCCCATAACCAGCTCCTTCTGCAGTACCACTTGAAAAGGTTTTGCTAATCTTACTGAGACATGGTCAAGGACTCAGTCACACTTCCTTGGGAACAGATGCTGCAGCTTGAATGAAATACCAGTAAACTGAGTTTGTTCCCTCCCAAATAGAATAATAAATTTCACAGATATTATTCAGAGGATTTTTAACCCATGCTGTGTTTATAGTTAGTGCTGCAATACTTTTAAGAAAGTTTTTACTGGCCTGGACCTGTCATCCAAATGTTGCCTTATCTGCAAATGGTGATTGGCAATGTCAGCTCATTAACAAAGGAGAGACTTTCCAAGCCCAGGTTGTTCAAAAGTATCTCAAAACTGTGTCACAACATTCTCTCTTCTAGAACTTTATTTTAGCATTTACTCTTATCATCTTGACTAATTTTCATATCTGTACATTAAACTACTTTATTTAATCCAAGAGGAAAATACTCTGGAGATAGGAGGGACATTATAGAAGTTCTATGAGAAGAGAGGCTTCTCACGGTCCCCACTGGCAAACAGGAATAAAAATCAAAATTGGTCAGAAATAAACTCTATGTATCTTCTGTGATACATAGATCTTCATATGTCTCATAGCTTAATTCCTTAGAAAGTTTTAAATTTTTGATGTTTCTGAAAAGTATTTCTTTTCTCCCTTTTCTTATGAAATAAGGAGAGCAGAATTTAATTATTTGGCATCTCTAAGTTGTTAGTTTTTTTTCATTTTCTGTCCCTAAACCTGCACAGGTCCACTTAAAATAGACATTCCCCTTCATTTAAGCATCATAATTAGAGAGATTTTCAAACACCTAATCACACCATAACCTTTTTCTGATTGCTCTTTAATTTAACAGTGTTCTTCCTTAGACAGGCTAACAGGGCCCTATGCAGTAGCTCATGTAAGAACAATACTATATATTAATTTCTTCTTTTTTATCCACCTTACTTTCTTGTTTACTTTTATCAGCAGAGGAACTGTGAGTACCTTTTCTCTTTAGATTATCCCCAAAGTCGGGCAGATCCCTCTCTGTGTACCTTTTATGCAGGTCCCTCTCACAAGAACAGTGCAGTGAGGTTGAGTTTAAGGGGTCTCACTAAGATTTCAGAAATGCTGCTCTGCAGCTGTGCCAAGGCAGACCTGTTCCCCAAAATGAAGGGGTCAGTGTGGCTGGACTGATCAGAGCCAGCAAGTCTCTGCTCCCCTACTGCAGGCCACTACTCTGGTGTCCTGTTCGCCTTACAGTGTGTATTATTCAGCATTCCTTGACCTTGCACACACAAGTTTTGTATCTTGCACACTCAACATGAATTTGACTGTTGTAAATATCTGCCTGTCATCTGCAGATTTGACTAATGAGCAAATCCTATATATTCTTTATGTATGGAATTTAAACAAATGAAGAACACTTGGGCATTCAGCTGCTGACCTTGTGTCATGATTGGAGTGGAGAAAGGTGAGAGGCTATGTTAAAAAACTGTCAGATCACTCTGAAGTAGCCATGCATGGTTTTATTTATTCTGTTGGAATACTTGAATGACTATTAGGTTCTTCAAGATTCCAAGATTAGCTTTAAAAGGACAGGGCACGGAATGAGATAAAAAGTCAGTGACTGGTCAGCATGACCTAATTTACCTGAGGATTTTCCACTGGACTTGAACAGGACAATCAGCCTTAATAAGTATATTATCCCCAAAAAGCAACCATCCAAATCCTTGATGGGCTTACAAGCCATATCCAGTCTTCTAAACTAGATGTACTTGGTTTAAAAAAAATTCAAATCTAGGATAAGGTTATCAGGAGATTTTCGGTATATGGTTTGTAGGATTAGCCCCAAATAATGTCCTTGACTGAGATTGGTAATATTCCTTTTGGACTGAGGAGAGAGAATGCCAGACTGTCTTCACTAAAGAAAGGGATGAGAATGAGACTGATGCAGGAGGAAAGCTCCACATAAATTATTTAGCAGGGCCATAATTGAAAGGAGTCCAAGTAAAGGCTCTGTAAGGATGGAGTGGGGGAAGGCAGGGAAAGCAGCCAACCCCTAAGGGAGACTATGCCATCTTCTTACCTGAAAGGAACAAAAAGCAGGCAAATAAGTAACAGGGTTTAAATAGATCAGCTGGTGCAAGACGGCACAAAAAATGACCAACTGTTTGGGCTATGGAAGTTTATTACTGCTGAGGGAAAGGTGAATGCCCTCTGGCGTGTTCTGTCTCCCAGAAAAGCATGCAAGGAAAAGACCATGTGAAAAGGTTACTTTGAGCTATGGTGATGTCCTGTTATATTCGGCTTATTTGAAGGACCTTAGATACAGACACTAGTTAGTATAGCAAAATGAGTCATGATGGACTACAAGGGATTGAAACCCTTGCAGAGCACAGAGGAGGGAAAATCAGATTCCTGTGATGTATTAGCCTGTGGGATGCTCTCCTAAGAGAAATCATACTTACCTGAAGGTGCATGGACAACCAGTACAATTTATGGAAGAGTGTGCAGGAAGTCAGCACTGCCCCATATTGGCTCAGAGAAGTGCAAAGTGCTCTGAGACCCTTCCACCTGCTCCCAACTTCAAGTCTGGGCTCCAAGCACTCCTCTGTGAAACAAGGCATGAACAAAGATCTCATCTGCTCCAAACCTCTGACAATAGGGGCACATGACTAAAAATAGGTGTTCTCTGCACCTACTTTTTTCATGTTTTCCAGTTTAGATGCCATTTCTTACACATGTTTAATACCACTGTATTCTAGCTTATTCTCAGGAGTAATTAAAATCTAGTTCTCCCTCAGTCTGCGCTTCTTGAAAGTAGAGGAATCTCTGGCCATAGATGAAGTGTTGGATATCGATTTGTAGCCTCTTAAGTTCCCACTGTATTACTCCAGCTAAAGTGAACTATGTGGAGTTATTATTTAAGGATTGAAAGAGAAAAAGAGGTATTAAAACAAATATAAACCAAAGACAAACTTCAGTTTCCCTCCCTTTCCAAAATCCTTATTAATTTTGCAAAGAATGCAATTTGATGAGAATAAAATAGCTCATTGAAATTAATTCACAGGATTTTGTTTTCCTTGCCTTTGTAGATTGCTTTCATTTAGAGTTTAATTTTTAAGAAAAGTGTCCTGATAGAGCCTTACTAAAGGAAAATCCACTCTTGCTCTCAATCATTGCATTATTATAGACCAAAGTGAATACAAAATATCTGAAGAATATTTAAGGGGGACACAAGCTTCATTAGGAAAATAATCCACTGCAGTATGATAAAACATAAGGTAGCTACTCACTACCATGGCACAGAGGAGAACTTTGTTTTAAACCCATAGCAGATTGAATTTTTGCATCATGTTTCCTTCCTTAATCTAGAAATACATTAAAATACTCATCTGCCAGCTGTGCTGTTTTCAGCTGTAGCAACCTGATGATTAGTATCCTCCTGACATTATTTTCTTCACATGAAATAAAACATGATTGTCACAGAATTACAGAAAAGGAAAAAAAATCTAAAGTTCTTTATGTCTTGTCCTGGGGTTTTTATCTCATCCTTGAATTATTTCCATAATTAACAGGTCTGTTACAATTAAGCATATTTGCAAATATGTTTGGTGCAGAAATGAAAAAAAACTGAATTTGCCAAAATTGGAAAAAAGCCAGTAATATTTCATTCTTACAAATTTCAAGAAATGCTTTCTACAGCCACCAAAAATTACTATACTCAGTGTGAAAACTTGTGACGTTCTGTGATACACTGATGGTCAAATCCAGCCCACTGACATCAGAAGGCAAAAAGCATTTTTTACTATGTCTGTTCTTCATTCTCAGCCTCCAAGGTCATTTCAAGAACTCCCTATACCAGCTTAAGAATGAGACTGGCTGTACTTTATGCTTAAGGATACTTTATGCTTAAAGATACATTTTATCCTGACATACTGTTGACAACTGTAAGTATTAAATGCACTAGGATATTTTCTTTTACTTTGATATAGATGACAGAGTAATCAAAACCACAGAACTAAGTGCAACAAAAGTTTTATTTTTCTATTTCATTTTTAAGCATATAATGTGTACAATTTCTGATCCTAACTGCAAAATGTAACTCACATGTCTATAGGACGCCAAAATCCCTTAGTCCATCTAAGCTGCATCTATATTAGCAAGCAGTGCAGACCAACAGGAGTGGCTCTGTAAAGTGAAATAACTGGTGAGGACCTGTCATCCTCCCTGCTCATATTGCATGGGACTTCTTCTGTGTCAAACAAGCTGCGTTCTCCTCTCGCAGATAGACTGCCAACTCATCACTGGTGAACTCCTGGAGTGAATCTTCCAGTTAAGTTCCACACAAAGGGAATCATGCTCTGAGGCTGCTCCACAGTGCAAGCTGAAGCGTAGTACTGGAGTACATTTGAGAGGTTCAGTGAATTCAGTGGGTGATCCATGGATATCCTGTTAGGTTTATTCCTCCCTCAAAGATAAAACCCCCTGGAGTGCTGCTCTATTTGCAGTTCTGAGGATGAATCTTCAGACACAGCAGACTGCACTGAATCCCACTTTTCTTCTTAACACATTGGGTGGCACTGCAAGAAAAAAGTTTTTGTGGCACAGCCCATCAGCAGAAGGCTTCTGCCAGATTTCAGAACTGCTTTAACCTGTCAAACACTTTTACCCTTCACTTGAGAATGGGGGGGAGGGCTTCAGATAACTGCAATAAAAATTATTAATCCTGGGAGAGACCTCAAGCATACATGGCTTCTTGAAATGGATTCTTTTATCTTAGAGAAGTTACAGGTCAGAATCCTTCACTGCCCACCACTGCTCTCCACAAAAGCTCAGTGCAGTCACAGGACAGGTACATGTCCATCATCACTGGCTTCAGCAGCTGCCGCAAGGAATTTGCAGTAAGTAGATTCTCCATGACTCTTTTGTCCTTGGCCATTTTGCTGAGGTACAGTGGCTCTGACAGTAGTTTTGCAGTGTGGGCACTTCTGTGTTTGATTGTAATCCACTGGCTTTCTTCACATGTATCATCAAAAAGCCATCAGGTAAGGGTTTGGATTTTTTTACTCTTTCACCTAGAGGCAAATCCGAGTCCTGACCTTGGAAAAAAGGGCTCTTATATTTCAGTACCATGCTTCCCAAGAGAAGCTGTTACTCAGGCTCCTGAAAAACCTATTTGATTTCTATAGACAGTCACTGAACAAACTTCTTTTTAACAGCAAAATGGCACTACTCTGGTTTACCCACACAGACTACCTCTTCTTTTAAAGACAGAAATGTGATCTTCATAATTGCAAATACTTCTATTGATCTTATCCTTTTCCTTCATACCAGAAAAAGATCCACCTCAAAGCTACCCCAAATCTTTCTCAAATGGAGGCATGTGGAGAAAACTGATTTTTCTCCTTTGATTTTAGATAAGAAAGAAAATCATGACTTATAATAGACTGTCAGTTTTTCTTTTAGATGTGGTCACTTCAGCTCAGTAGTAGGGTGAGGGTAGCTCTTCTTGCTCTATTCCAAAGGAGAAATACCAAAGGTAACTGTTAGATGTTTTGTACTTCATCAGACTGCTGGCTAATACACTTTAATCCACTGGCACAGCTCCTATTTTTCTACCACTACTCCCAGGGCAATGTCACTGTCACCTGAAGCAGTCACTGATAACCTGCAAAGTGTAGTTAGTCTGTTTGTGACATGAAGGACAGGAGAGGGAATGGATATGCAATCTACAGTGCAAATAAGACAGTATCTCAGTGATAACACATGCTTGGCTTCCAAAATGTTAGGAACAAAAGAGAAGAGCTGTCTTTAGCTATTTTTCCTTCTTTGAAGAAACCACTCCTCATCTGGAAAGTGAGATGAAGACATGAGAAACTATGAGGCAAGTAAAAGAATAATATCACAAGCAATGGAATATCTGAAATACTTTCTAGATACATGGTCAGGACAAGAGGAACAAACAGGAATAACTCAAAGACATAACTAATTTGTATAATTGATGTCACAGATTCTTAGTGGAACATAGTAAGTACACAAGGAGGAACCTAGGGAGGGGTGAGAAGCATCGGCAATGCAGGGGTGGAGGGGTTATTTATCAAGAGCACTTTCTGGACTTTGGGAAAATTACACATAATGAATGATAGTTTCAATCGTTTCTGGGATAGCAAAATGATATTTTAAGACAATGCCTCCTCTTCTAAAACAATAGGAGGCTGTTGGATATAGTTCTTTAGAGAAACCCAAGGGAGGCAGCCTGTTGGTGACTGGGGACATGACTCTACTTATTTTGGAACAATTACATTGTGGGGCTCAAAATATTTGATGTATTTACAGGACACAGTCTTTTGTTTGGAAGGAAAATTATTAGGACAGTAGCTATTTTTAAATGATTCTGCAGGAGGCAGAAAATCATTTGGGTTAAGGAGGCACTGTTGGAAACAGTAAAAAAAAAAAAAGGGGCTACAAAATATTGACAGCACTTTGAGAAAGTAGACATCAGCAGAAATGATTTATTGTCAGGTCTTTTGCATGGATGATTTGGGCTTTTTTTAAAAAGTGAGAGACCTGGTGGTTAATGGAAACATTATGCCAATGACACAACTGAAACTACCTCAAAGATAAGAATTCTAATAGAAGACATTTTGACTCTATAAGTAGCAGTCTAGTGATCTGAAAATGGAAAAAGATCTGCACACAGAAGGAAAACAAGGTCATATATCTTAAGGATATAAAAGAATTGCTCAGATACGTTAAATTCAGCAAGGCTAAGGCTGACTTGCAATTAACAGGGGACATAACAAGCAACAACAAAAGAATCTACAAATACATGACATTAAAGAAGTAAAAGGAAGTATTAAGGAGATAAAATAATGAATGACTCAGGAAGGCCATTGCATTCAATGCATTCTTTCAGTTTTCAAATGGATGTTAGCTATGATCTAATACTTATTTAAATTAAATTTTTTAAGGAGATAGCTTGTCTTCCTGAATATGGGTGAGGACATTGGAAAAGATAGAGATTTTGAATTTAGCTGAGTTCAATGACTATCAATTAAGTAACCTTAACAAAGAGACCCCCGTAATCTCTGAATCATAGCACTTACCTTGGAGAGTTCATGAAGAAGAGAAGAATTCCCTGAAGAGAAATAGAGGGCAATCACAATGTCACACTTCAAAAAGGGGAAAATGTCTCTGCTTGGGAGGATACAAACCAGTCCTTGAACTGTTCTTCCTTGAAAGATTCTGGGGTAATTTACTAAAAATTATTTTCTAAGGCACAAAATAGTAAGATAGTAATAAAAAAGAGAAAATATGGACTTATAAGGAGCAAATCATGTTATACAGATGTAATTCATATTTTTGATTGCTGCCCTAACTGGATAAGGGAAAAGACACAGCTGTGATATATTTGGACTTTAATAGAGTTTTCCTAATATCTAGAATAAATTTAAATGTTGTAGTATACAAACCAGAGAACTAACTTCTAGATGATATCATGTTCAGATGGGTTGAAAAAAACTGTAGAGAACATGATGTATAAGGGAAGATTGAGGAAAACCACAACAGTTTTGTCTGACAAACTGAAACAATAACATTTTCTAGATTATCAGAATTTTTTGTGTGCAATCATCTATATGAATATACAAGAGGCAATGTATATTGCATCAATCAATGTAAAAGTGGAGACAGGAAAGCTTGAATTGCAACATACAAGATTGAGGCTTAATATTGAAACAAACGTTTCTCCTTTTAAGCGTAGCTGAAATACCACCATGGACTGCTTGCTTTCTCTGGGCATGTAATACTTTTGTTCACAGAAGTTTTCTTTCACTTGCTTTGCATAAGTGGTGATAGCAATATTTCAAATAAGTCTTGTTGCCTTCAATCAAAGATTGCTTCTCAGATCAACCAAGAAACCTGCTAAAACTTGAGAATTATGCAACTAAACAGGACTTTCAGAGGCAACTAATCTATAACTCCAAAATTTATGAGAAAATAGTTCATTGTTCAGCAACAACATACCCTCGAGTTCAACGGGAGCTCCCTGGTTGGTTTGGCACATATATACAGACAATTCTGCTTTTGTGATCACTCAGAACTGACTATCCATATAAATCCCTTTTAAGCTCCTGTGGGATTCAGTACAATGCCCAGACATGCAGAAGGTGCAGATTTCACCGCACAGTAAAAGCACAAGGAAGAAATTTCATGGAAAAAAAGGCAGCCAGCCTATGTTTTGTACCATAATCCACTGCTTTCAATACTTATAAAATATGTCCTTGAGGAAGCTCCTGCTATACTCTTCTAGAAACTGCTCTAACTCTCAGGGTTGAGACTGACTCTGAGATTCGGTGCTCATCTCTAGAAGCATTACTTCCAGAACAAAGCCGTGCCTGATTTATTGTGCAGCAAGTCTGTATTGTCCTGTATCTTTCCTAGGATGCAGAGGCTCACACTAAGGCTGCAGCATCTTTCACTGTGGTCTTTTTGTACACAATAAAGAATAAAGATTGGGATGAAGAGTCACTCCTGAGTACCCAGCAGACTGAGTTTTCCCTGTACTCCATCACACAGTCCTCAGGGTGCATGGTGCCCTAAGTGTTTTGTTAGACTTTACAAGCATTTCTCAAATTGATAGCATTCTACATGACCAAAAGCAAGGTCTAGTGAGTGGAACTAACAGCATGTCAATACAATGATTTAGCATATTCACTGAAACACTCTGCATGCACAGTGTGTCTGGTTTCCTCTTGCAGAAAGGGAAATATCCAATGGGGGAGAATCCAGTCAGCCAAATGGGACAGCATGTGATGTAAAACTAAGACCTATTTCAGCATCAGCTGTTCAGAGTCTGCAATACAGTCAGTGGTAAATAGTCTCAGCTTTTTAATATTTCTGAGGCTTACTTTAAAATGCTAGGAAAGTAATGATTAGAAAACTAAAATTCAATGCATTAAATTTTATCTAATTCCTGAAATAATAGTGGTAACCTACCATTTAAGCATCCTTGTTTCCTTTAGAAACCTCCTCATTTACATGTGACAATCTCCATTGCTCATTCATTTCAAATAGCAGCCACTCGAACCTTTCTTTCTGGCTTTTGGTGTTTAGGATGGGGGATTTTCAGGTTTTTTTGGTTATATTTTCCTTAAAATAGAGCATTTTCAATTAATATTCTGATATCTTTGTTTCTTCTCTTTTTAAATACTCACCAGATTTTCTCAAATGCTTTCATTATTCAGATTTCTTTTGTTGAATTATTTTTAATATAGATATTTCCTGTATTTTTCCACTAGAACCTAACATTCCTGTAAAAAAAATGGAGTTGCTTGAATTACACATCTGTCTTTTCTGCATACCATCCAGACTTTTATAAAAGTTTTCACTTTTGAAGAACTCTTACAAGAATTGCAGATAAACAACTGAAAAATTCCATCTGATCACAACTCACTATATCCCTTTTTTTTTTCCTGATGACAAGTATTTGTTACTCACTTGAATAGTTTGCAAGAGCTTTTTGATTACTGCATCATTTTCTAAAAGACACGAGAATTTTTGACCACACTGGCTAGTAACTTAAAAATACAGGAGAAGGAAAGGAATGAAGTTAGGACAGAAGATAAATCCTTTTAACCAGGGTTCATGTGCATTTGTAAAACATTATTATCCATAAGTGTGTGAAAGGACAAATATCTATGTGACAGCCTGAAACTATCACAAATAGGAATTATGGAATTACAATAATTTCACAACTATAAGGCACACCAAATTATAAGGTGCATTTC
>VRYO01002734.1:22424452-22436340 GCA_009812075.1 Sialia sialis
TGAAATTACTGTACATTCCAGCTAAGAGCTGTATTAAAGACTTGCTGATAAACTTCAATCCTCTGCTCACTCCCTGGTAAGGAACTGAGACTCGACCTCCTCTGGGGATTTTTGGGGTTTCTTTCTCATTGCTTCCCGTTTTCCACTTGTCATGTCTTTTCCCCATGATCTTTCTCTAACACCAAGCTGCACAGACTGCAGCAGCAGTGGAAGATTAATTTATCATGAAGGGTCACCCACAGACAGGCCTAAGTCAGCAAATCTTGTGCTCCAGCTTTGAGGAGATGTGGGTCAGTCTTCCAAAGGTTTATAAACTGAAGGCACCTGTGACAAAAGCAAGGGATTCTGCTCTGTGTTGGTTCACGTTCCTTTATATCCTCTTTAAAACACAAAGCAAAAGATTAGCCTGAAGACTTGGAAGGACTTTAGTTAGCCGCACCATTTTCTTTCTGAAGAACTTAGTGAAGTATATTACACCAACAGTGGTGGCGGGGGGAGGGAAAGGAAAAAGCCATCCAGCTTACTGTTATTGAAATGCTCTCATATGTCCCCTGGTTATATTTGCCAGTTTATCCAGTCCTCACCACCTCAGGACAGCATGCATTATATTTACAGATAAAAAAATTCACTAATGTTTTCTCCACTCGAGGAAGTTTCCATTGTACTCATCTTGCATTGCTTCTAGATAATAATGGCATTGTCAACACCAATGACTAGCTTGTGACGGGTTATTCCTTAAAGAGCTTCTCTTCAGACTAGCACACAGAATTTTTACCTTTTGTCAATGTCATAAAACACATGGAATAGCAGATGCCATAGCCTGGACACCAGCATAATACTTGTCTTTCTGATTTTCTGTAGTTGTGGTAAATCAGTGAAAACACAATAAAAATAATTAAAAGCATGTTTTCACTTACTTAAAAAATAATTGAGGTAATTCTATGGAAACAAATGAAATAACTTTTTTAACAAAATATACCTTGCTGTAAAAAAATATATAAGAGCAATACTTTCAGTGATACAAGCAATAAAATCTTAAAAAATAACTTAGTTTGAATATGCATTTACATTTTCATTGCTGACATTCTTTTTTTTTTATTATCACCTTATTCAAAAGTCCCGCTATTCTCACATATTCAAGAAAATGTGCTTTTATCCAGCCAGGTTCAGACTTAAACCTTAGAGATCTTTGTTTAAGTTAATTTTACATTCATTATCATGTGCCTTTTCCCTTTGTGCTCTGACAATTGTACTGAAGGTGATATAACTGCAGCACTTATGACTTATTCAAACTAAGCAGTGTTCAGACACGTCCAACATGCGATGAATGTTCATGGACCACTGGAAACCAAACACAATACCAGCTCTGCAGTTACAGCTTAGTGTGGGATCTGTGGGAGTTCTTAAAATAAAAGGGTCTTGAGACCCAACATTTTTTACCCTTCTGACAGTGCCCCTGTTTTATAACACACATCTAAAATAGCAAGGGTCAGACAACATGTTCCTCAATTCATAAATTTAAGAACAGTGTACTGTAATAAACACTGAAATGTTGTCATCACCACCTCTCCCTACAAACATAAAAAAACTCTACCTTATTTTATGTCACTTTCTATAACGTTAACACTTTATATCATCTACCTCATTATGGTAATCTCTATCACTAGATAAAAGAATGCTTTGGCTTAGCCAAACATTAAAATATTAAATAAAAGTAAATTCAAATAACTTCTTTATCACTAATATAAGTTTAATTTGTTAGCACAAAAATTGAGAATTAATTTAACCCAAAATATCATTTAAATGTGAGATCATATTTGAGAGTGATTGTGCCCCTACTGTGCCTACTACTTCAGTGGTACAAAAGGAATTTGCTTCTTTTCTATTCATTTCCAACATCTTATAAAATAGAGCTTCTAGGTACAAAAATGAATGAAAGTGACAAATGTTGACCATTATGAAAGGTGAGTTTTGTTGGACAAAATAGTAGAAAATCAAGGAGTTAATAAAAGTTTCATTTTGTAGACAATCAAATTTTTGGTCCAAAGAACTACTTAAAATAGCTGAAATCTAATTCTGTGTCTCTTTCAAGAGCTGAAAATGTAATAATTCTCCAACAGCACCCAGGTTCAAGCACAAGTTTGAAGTCAGATATTAGAACTATTAGACAGAAGGTACAATTTCAAGTGGTGGAACAGCTCAGTGGTAAAAATCCAAATATTTCCTTGTGATTTTGTACATGTACAAGGGATATAGTTTGTTATTGTGCTTTATCTGAGTACCAGGAACCAGAATATAATGAGCATGCTTACATTTTGAAACAAAACATGGAGAATGCTGGGAAAGGAGAGCTTAAAAAAGAAAGGTTAGCATTGGTAGCCAGTTGACTAAAATTTTATGAACCTAAAGTCATAGAATGTTGGGCAATATTTCTGTTCATTTCAACTGAATTTGCTTCTGCCCTGCCTGAAGCAAATGCTGGGGGAAAAAATCCAAACATGACTGCTCACATAGTTTAGCATGAGACAAATATGCTTCATAGGTAGTCTGTAACAAGCAAAGAGAACATATGGCCACCACTTCCTGTATAGAATTCCATCACTTCTTATAAAATACATGTTCTTCTGCTTGCTGAGTAGCTAAATGTCATTATCTCACCATGGTTTGAGGTGGAAAGCCCACCCGGTTATAAATGGTCTTCATATAAGGAATGACAATCAAGTCAGAGTCATGTGGTTATTTTTTGTTATCTTTGTAGCCCACTTCCTGGTTTGATTTTTTTCTTTTTGCAGGCATTCTGGAACCATTAAAATCTTTTTCAAAAAAGAAAAAAAACCAAAACCAAGGAAAAACCAAAAGAAACACAAAACAAACAACAATATTTTCTTTACTTACAAAACTTTTTAATGTTTTGTTAAGAATTGAATTCTAGTTTGAAGGTCTTTTTAGGAACCATTGGAACAAGTCACGTTGGTGCTTACATTAAGACCTGATTCAGCCAATTATTTTTGCACATATTCCTTTCAAAGCACACAAATATTCATCCTAAAAGAACGTATCAAACTGAATATTTGCAAATGACTCTGCCAATATTAATAGTCTCCAGTACAGCCATATTTTGAATCCTGATAGTCACACACTTACTTTCTGTTCCAGAAAAGCCATAATGGATCTTTAAATGCTGAGGTTACATAGTGGTCCATTGTGACTTTTAGATTTCTTTCAGCCCTACATCTATAAACACATTTACATGTGGCCTTATAGAAATTATACAAGAAATCAGACTCTGTGTTTCTTACACTGTCCCTCAGATACTGTTGAACAGTCAGGAGTGAACACCTAGGATTGTTGGGGAAAATGATATGACTGCATTGTAACAAGAATCATGGAGCAGAAAGCCTAATTCTTGCTGTATTCAAAAGGACCTGTGCTAACCATTGAACGAAATGAAAAAGCTCATTGCTCCAAAAGGTTAATAAAATAATCAAGAAGTATATTTGTAGTACTCTGAGATGGAAAAAATGTTACACAGTATGACCATGTACTAGAAAAGTAGGATATTTTATATATATGTATGGTAGGATCTATTAAGAAACAGTCTTTGAATAACTAAAAAAAAAATTCAAAGCAAAGCTCTCTGCACTAAAATAAAAGAGAGTTAATTTTAAAATGTTATTCTCCCATTGCAACAACACACTTGCAGACTCTTTTTCAAGTTGAATATATTTTAATGTTGATAATATTTACCTGTCCAGTCCTACAGGGAGCACTGATAAAAATACCCAACTGATTAAAGTGTGAAACCTTCCAAGAGTGGCCCAGACTTTGCCCAGCTGTCTCCCACTATTTTTCTAGTGCTCTTCAGATTTGATGTTATAAACTTAATTTTAAAGCAGTATTATACACGTTTATTTGATTTCCTGCACTTTCCTCTTGGCAAAGGAAAAGAAAAATGAACAACTATTGACAAAGATGGCTTATATAGATAGGTGATTAGAAGATAGGACATCAATCTTGTTCCATCATGATGAAGTAATATGCACGGTGGGGACAACTGCAACCAGTGAATAAAATATTTAATTTTAACACTGTGATAAATGAGAAAAAAGTGAAGAATGCAGCAATTTTGCATAAATAAATGAGTGAACTTCCATAAACAATCTGAAGGGGTTTTATCATATCATGTAAAAAAACTGCAACAGGATATGCTAAAATAATCAAATGGTTTTTTATATGCAGAAAGAGAAGAAATACAAAAAACAAAAAGGATGCAGAGGCTATTCAGACTGTTCCTATTAGGAAACAAAATATTAAATCAATATCTTAGGTGAGAGGTTCAGAATGGCATAATAGAAAGACATAGCTTTACTCTGCCTGAAGATTTGGACCTCTAACATTTTGCTGTAACTAGGAAGATCTTTAAAGTTAAAACATTTAACAAAAATATTTATCTTGTAACATATCTACAAACTACAGATGTCATTTAGATACTGGGTAATCATCCATTTAATTCTTGACTGTGACAGCAACTTACTCTAGGCAAGGTAGCTCAAACAACAAAATATGAGGATTATTGGACTGGAGAGATCAAGTGGTACCTAAAAGCATGTGTCCAAAATTAGATAAAAGACTTTTTATTCAGCCAGCACAAAGATGCAAATCCACGTTTCATTTCTCCAGTGTGATCAATGCCCACCTTTAGTAGAAGCCAAGAAAGCTCAGACACCAGTAGGAAAAAAGGAATTTTGCATTTGCATCTCCACTGAGCTTTTAACTTAAACTCTCTGCCCTTCCTATTGGCCCAGTCTTTTGCCTCCATTACTTCTCAGAGCATTCAACATACATAATATTAACTGTGCAAGTCAAACAGAAAGTTCTTCCAGCACACATCTTCTACAGAAAAAGCACAAGGACTTGGGTTGTGCTGGAAGAAACAAAAAGAAACCTCTTTAGAAGGAGATGCCGGATCTGTTCATGCTGATATTTAGGGTCAAGCTTAAGATTAGTTCTCAACTATCCTGAGACATATAAGCCATCTTGCTACAACATGGTCCACTTAATTCCATCGACATGGACATCTCTGACACCCAAAGTAGGCCCTCTGTCCAATTTAACTTGCAGTCTACTTTTTAGGCTAGTCCTTGACAAAGACAGGAAGTGATTTAGGATTATGAAGCAGAAGCAGAGCATAGAGGGATCACTGCTGACAGATCTCTGGACTTATGACTTATGACAAAGTTAATTTGAAACAATTTCTGAAATTTCAGAAAGCATGAAGCTCATAGAAAAGCAGCAGTAAGATCAGTCCAATCAGGATGGGCAGGTGATGGACTGTGAGATGGGCTTCAGAATAATCTTCAGGTCTACCTTGCTTATCAAAGTACCACTGTCATGCAAGCAGCTGGAATTGTATGTTCTAATCTACCCAGCCTTGCCACATATCTATAATTCATCCTGTTGAAATGTTACTTCTAGACAGCACTTAGAAAATGCCACAGTTTAGTTTTGTTTGTTTTCCCATTGCTTTAAGGGTCACTGAGCAGCTGGTGGACATTCAGCTTGCCTTGCGTAGGGCTCCCATTGCCTTCTCCATGAGAGCCCCAAAGGTAGAGGAGGAACTCCAGTGACAAACAAGCCTGATGACAGAAATAAGAATGAAAACCTGAGATCTGCTTTTTCCCCCCTTTCATTTCACCTCCAAAGATAAATTTTATCTCCCATTTTCTCCTGAGAGCATGTTCCATGCAAGATGAACTATAAAAATGCAGTTATTTCTTGTTGCTATTGTGCGAACTCAAGCATATGTGTCTTCCTTTGTGATGTTACATTGTCAAAATGAAGTCTTATATCAGTCAAGGTATAAACAAAGGAAATCTAATTTTTCCTTTGACTTCCAGATAAATCATTAATTATACCACAGACCAGAACTGGATTAGGTGCTTTTAAGAGGAAAGGTGTTAACAGTGTAAAATAGGTATGTCAAGTTTAAATAAAAAGGACATTTGGCTAACAAGCTGTAAGCTTTTCAGAGATGCAGGTCAGCATTATTTCTATCTTCTTTAAGAAAATCCTTTTTTTGGGAAGCTGTTAGCAATAATCTGAAGTTCATTTTTAATTGGGGCATTTCACTTTATCATAATAACTTTATGTGCTGCATCTTCTTTGCTGCCTAGCATTCACTGTGTTCATCCAAGGTTCCAGTCACCTGGTGCCTGTACTAGTCACTGCACCATTGAAATGTAACTTCACTTTGCCTTAGGAAACAAAGAAAAAATATAAACTATTATTAACTCAGTGGTCAAGCTGCTTTCATATCATCGTTTGGATTAGAAAAAGCTAAATAGGGGGTTTTGACCCACTTGTAGTTCCATAATCGTGTGCTTTGTCCCATACCTCATCAGTTAGCCCTTTGGAGTCATTCACAGCAGTTTCAAGGCTGTTCTAAACAATATTTCTGACCTACAGATATTCAAGATATTTTGAACATGCGTTTTTTCAGTAATCACACTTTCCCATCCTCAAAGATCTAATATCAGATTAACATTGTCATAATATCATTGAGAAATATACATGGGCATACTTAGCTAGCTTGTTCATCTGGGATTTATTGTTATTTAGTGCTCTAAAGAGAGGGGTGCAAAGCAAAGTTACCATGCTAAGAAACCAGAAGTTGTAGCACTGTTAGAAAAAACAGCCATCATAAAGTACAGACTTGCATTCAACCTCCTTTTATGTAATACAGATAATTTTATTTATCCTATGTGGTTATCATCCCCTTGTTACTTATTCTACAGCTGCAAAAAAAAGTGGGAAGTTATTTTTTGAAGCTGGATTAATGAAGTTACATTTCAAACACAGCTGAAGTTCAGGATTCCACAGGCTCTCCAAACCTATGATCTGGTCAAGTGAGCAGTTTACGGAGAGGAAAAGGGAAAGCTAATTTGAAACATCATGCATATGGAAGTACCGACATTGTTTGCCACCAAACTGAGGGCAATAAGCACTTCAGATGAAGACATCTGGTTCATTAGGGATTTAAAAGATGCTGTTTAATCTTCAGACATAGCAGTTCCACATCAACTTAACAGTGAAGCACACATTATCAAAGAGCCTTTTCCCACCTACTTTCAGATGCAAAAGTCAAGCTCATACTTAGTGATTTTTCTCCATGACCTGGTTAAGCATGATTTGGCTGATTTCTAGTTTCACCAGTCTCTTGCAGTGAGAGCAAGCCAGATTCATTTAAAAATGGCACCTAAGAAGTTCTGGATCCTTGCTTAGCTACCTGTTTTGTACACCTACTTCTATGCTGTGTGGATGCCCTTACAGTCACTTGCAGCTTGTACAAAACATGATGTTCAGGTATCCATGATTCACAGCAGGAGAAAGCAAATTCTTCCCACGACCATGTATTTGGCATTCTGTCACTTATATCACACATTTCTGACAGAGATAGCCTATCTTCTGCCTGCTGATAGGGAGACACAAAGTTGAAGTCAATGAATCTTTCATACAGGAAATTGCAATTCATCACTAACATAATGTGGAACAGCCCCTACCCACTGAAATTGTGATTTTCTCTCAGGTGAAAGGATGTCTATTTCATCATTATGTCATGATTTTTTTTATTTTTTTTGAGACAGCAATGATGTTTTAAAATAAGGAAAGAATTGATTTCTGACAGTAACAAAAAATCAATATGGAAGAATAGTCTCATGACAATAGCTATTATTAACAATCATTTCCTGTTACTTATGTCTAATGCAGCAGGATTCCTCCCAGACCAAAGTCACAAGGGTTACATAGTCCCTACATAGATGCATTGTTCCAATCCATCCCATCTCACTAAGACATCTCAAAACACTCCAAACCAGATCTGGAACTCTCTGTGGAGGAACCTGTTTTCCCATACAGTCTATAAAGGAGTTCACAGATACATATTTACAGAAAATTAGGTTTTTGACTGGCTAGTGGCACAAGAGCCAGATATCTTCATAGGCTTATTTTACAATTTGAAAATATTTTTACATTTTAAAGAGCCTTCACAGTAATTTCAGAAAATTTCATATGGAATAAGATCTTTGCTTGGCCATTTGCATAGGCTGATACATGGTTCATAATCCAAGATAATTATCTAATGTCTCTTGTCTATAGAGACTGCAAAATAATAGTGAACCAGCAACTGGATAAGATTTGGATTGAGATCAAAATACAGAAATACCTACAGGGAAGACACTCAGGGAATGCCAAATCATATTAAGAATGGAGTTTAAGGTGACAATTAAAAAAACAGCTAGCTGTTGCCACCAAAGTTAGCAGAAATGTTTACAAGAGCAAGACACTCAAAAATCAAACTATTTAGCAAGATATCAATAATTAATTTAGAAGCCAAGCAGGACTGGTTTTCAAAGGCACTGCTTACTCAGGCTTTTTCTCCAAACCTCAAAGAAATAGAGGTGAGATAGAATATAGCTGTTGAAAACCGGACATTTTACTAGAAAACTCAATATGTATTTAAGTCTCAGACAATAAATTTAGAAAATCTCTATCCTTTATTTTCTTGTGTAAAGCAAATAATATTAGCCTGTTACAGCTGCCAAATGCACATCAGGAGAGTGAGACCCTCTTCAAAGTAAAAGTTATCGTCAGTAAAATATGGTTGTAAAATTTATGTGCTCTCAAAGCAAACCTAAGCCTTTTACATAAAACTTAAAACAAGAAAAGCAGAGTGTGGAAAGCTGCAGAAAGAAGACAAACACAACAATTTTTAAATGGAATTTGAAGCTCAGACCAAAGCTACAGCCTTTGAACCTCACTGAAATTTTATTTGAGCACAGTAGTGACTTTTATGACTGCTCTAATGCACAGGAATGAGTCCTGGAGAGTGCACTGACAGCTATAATCCTCCAGGGTGTTGCTGAGTGAGACAACCAAGTGGCTTTGCAGGAGGACTTTTCGAGTGCAGCCAGTGTGTCACAGCAGACAGCACTCGTGCAGCAAACACCACGACTTGTGCATACTATCCTGATCCTTTCACACACCTAAGGCTGGAAAATATAGTTTTTTGCTTATTTTTGCTTTCATCTGATCTGTTGATTTTTTTTATCTGAAAAGACCTTTATTACAGAAGTTGTAGCTCAAAATCTGGGGATGCTTATTTCCTCGGAAGTGATAAATGGCCAATCCGTAGCAGGACTGGTTTGAGAACCAGCAATCAATACGAGCACTAAAGTATGGTTTAGATGGCTGTTCTGGATTCCACCTGTGTGCACAGACAACCATAACACAAAACCACCAGTATCAGAGCATCATGTGGTTACCTCATCTCTCTTTACTAAGGGACACTGCCCTTCATCAGTGTCATCAACAAATCAACTGGTCGCTTAAGATGTCTGTAAGTGCTCATCTTGTCTTTTGCTTGAAATGTATTGCAGCTATTTTTCCATTACATTTCACATAAAAGGGATTTGCTGAAGCTCTGCAACTGGGATAAACCAAAGAACTGATTTACTGAAAGAGCTTAGGAATGGTTTAATATTGCAGTGGTGTCAACAAAGCAGATTTTCAAAAATATCCTTTTGACAACAAAAGAAAAATATCCATTCCAAAGCTATGCATAAAGGGAATCTTTTTTAAAAAGTTCTCCCACCTGTCTAATGGGGAAAACAACATTCACCTGAAGGGTGATAGGATTTGGATCTACAAAGACTTCACTATTAACTGTATTTTCTAAAATGAAGTGACAACCAATGCTATAAAATAAAAATATCTCCACCTTGGCAAACCCAACAGAAAAGAAAAATTAAAATTAACAGCAATAAAATGAAACAATGTTTAGTTCTTCAGCAGAGTCTCAGTTTTCCTATATCCATTGGTCAATTTATGACCCACCAGAGCTATTTGAAATGCCTGGATTCTTGGCTTCAAAGCTGTAATTCTGTGATTCTGTGAACAGCATTTCTCTGTCTTTATTTCACAGATGTTCTGTGAAGTGATCTGTGCCCTTTGAGCTCTATTCTCTACAGCAGATCATGAGCATTATGCCTTAGCTATGGCCATCAGATTTCATGAGCCAAGGCAGCACTTGCAGCCCACACACACAATCCAAGGGCTGCAAAACCACCCAACAGAAATCTATGCTGCAAAAAGCAGAGGAGAGTTAGTGCTTATATTTCTCTGGACTTCACAAGTGGAGAAACTGGAATAGCAATAGAAGTATAATTAAAAATTCTTATGCTCACTATAATTTAGATCCTTTTCACATCTGCTCCTTACATAATTTCTCTACAGTTTCTTCACTACTTGTTTGACTACAAACAAAAATGAATTAAGGAAGTAATTAAAAAAAAAACTGAATTTACTTTAGAAAAAAGAGAAAGGGCTTAAACTTTTTTAATTGGTCCTTTGATCTGGATAATTTTCAAAACTGGGCCCTATTTCAAATTGAAGGATCACATGAAGTTTTTCCTTAGAGTAGAGTAATCAAGCTCCGGTGAAACTTCTGAAGAAAATAAAGTGTTAATAATAGCAAAGAGTACAAAAATATAACATATAAAGGGCCAAAGTCTCTAGCATAATTAAATAAGGAGAGCATATCTGCAAACTCAGTCAAGGTAAAGGCACATATTTCCATTGCATATTACTTTAAAAGAAGATAAAGAGCACTGAATCAATAAATCACTGAAAAGATTATTATTTGGTACAAGCTGAAGGTCAGTGCAGGTCATTCCCACTAAAGCAGACAGATCTTGTTAATTTAATCCAGCAGATTTGGCAGGGAAACCAAACGGGAATTTAATCAGCAGCAGAAGGTGGTGAACATCTCTGAAAATTGAATAATCATTGTGCCAGACAGCAAACATCATTACAGGAGGAAAAAGAGGAAAGAACAAAAGTTTCCCCTTTTCATACTGTTCATTAACTTCTTCAAACAGGTAATAAATTATTTAAAACATCTGTCTCTGGAAAACAAAAACACCACAAATGAGAGCAGTTGGTCAATAGTTTACACATTTATGATATTTTACTTCCCTTAACCAAGGCTCTTCCTTCTTCTGTATTTTAATTCTTTCTTTAAAAACTGTCTCATGAAGTAATATTGCAATTGCTCTACTTTAAAAAAAAAGAGATTAATTCATTGTTTCAGCTCTTATCAGTTCATGTGAAGACAAGAAAATCAAATGCTCTCAAATACATTTTCCTATTTTTTCAAGAATTGTCCAATATGGGAGGCTAACATTTGAAGCACTTCAGCACAGTATATGTAAGTATTTTGCTTGGGGGTTAAATTATTTTTCATTTTCATTAAGCTTCTTCTACCAAAAACTGCTTCTCTAGATCAGTCTCTTTCTATATATGTCTAATTTAATATTTTTCTTTCCATATATATTATAGACTCACACCATAAGAGGATAAATTCTGCCCTTAATAAGCAGAAATTCAGGTAAGCTGATGTGGTAAAATACTCCATGCTGTCCACTGACATAGGACTTAATCCTTTTGGTTTATAATAGAAATTCATAAAATGGAAATTTGGATTCTAAATTAAAATAAATCATTTGCTGAAGTCACTCAGATGATTCTGTATCCAGTAAAGTTAGGTTAATCTGTAGACACCTCATATCAACAGTATTTAAATTTCATCTTATGCAAATATAAAGAGAAAAAAACTCCATTGGAAAGATTTTTCTGAAAAAATCTTATATAATTGAAAAATCAGTGGGTCAGAATTGAGGGATTAGATAGCGATACATTAATATCTACAGAGAGAGTTATTATAGGTACAGTAATTTCACAATTATAAGCCACACCTGATTATAAGCCACACATCCGGGTAGCCAGGTAGAGCACGGAACTTGTCCATATATAAGCCGCAGGCAAATATAAGC
>VRYO01002734.1:22437554-22522413 GCA_009812075.1 Sialia sialis
AGCTGTTAGTGGAGTCCAGGGCACAGGAGAGAGCAGCAAAACCCTCACAATCTGCACATCCAGATGTGAGCTCCTCTGCACCAGATGTTTTGCCCTGCTCATCCACTTCTGCTCCATTGCAACACTTGCATACAGGGGCATAGCCAGACTAATTTGATCTGTCTGGGACAGGCTGCAATGGCAATCAGTGATTTCCTTCACAAATTCTGAGATTAACTTGCAGTGGTCATTTTGAGCAAAGGGCAATTTCAATCTGTTGCATGGATGTACTTCATTTACCATAGAATTTCTCCAGTATGTTCCATGTATCATGTTGTAACCTGTATCCATGGTGTTAGAAAACTGTGATTTTTCTAAAGAAATGAGACACCAAAAACATATCAAATTTTATTGAAAACTGGGCACCTAACTGCTGAAGAGAAAATCTTCAGTTTATCATGTGGTGGGTTCACTAAAATGCCTTGTATTCCATCTTTTCTGTAAAGCAAAAATTCATTTTACAAAAACCACTTAACTAGCAAACCCACTGCTTGCTAGAAATTCCTGGTGATTTGCTTTCCCTACACAGCTTGCCCTTAACAGTTGTCATTGAGTTAGACCTTTATATTACAGAATGTGAAGGCAAATGCAAGCCTGGTTTCAAGAGTATCTCCTATTAGTCTGCACACTTTAAGAGGTACAACTTTGCTAAAGCAGGATCTGTGACTAGAGAGGACCCACTAGGCATTTTCAGTTCTATCTCCATGTAAACACGTGTCACCTCACTGTTGTACTTCATTTGTGGAGAAAACATTCCAGGTAAAAAATGGATACTTTGAATTTTCAATAAAGATTTTGATGTAGAGAGTCTTAAAAGATGGTATATAAGATTATTACCTGCATTTTCTTCCTGAAGCAAAATGTTACAAAAATAAAGCTAATTTTCAAAGTTGTTTTAGAGATAAATGATTCATACCTATCAGCTATGAAAAACCAGAGAGTTACAATAGAAAAAAGGAGGTTGCAGTGAATTTAACAAATGCCACATGGTTCTTTTTTAATGATGCTGATATTTTAATCCTAGAACACGTTTGCAAGGTTCCAAATGTTGGCTGAGAAATAAAAACCTCCTAATTATTTTGCTTTTTAAAGAATGCCTCTCATTCTTCAATAGATCTTTTAAAATTTAGTATCTACATATCAATAAATAATAGATTTTTTTAATTGTCATCATACAAACATTTCTGAGATGTGGATCACAGCCAAGGAAATGGTCTCTTAATTTTATTTTGTGGGCTACAGTTGTTTTGCAGCATTCTAAACCTTTATGTATTTCCCCCCAGTGTGTTTTGCTGTTGAGATCTAAGGTTTAGCTCATGACAAAGAATTTGAGTCCCCCATCACCTTTGCATCTAACAGCACACAGCACAGCAAAAGGGTAACAGCCTCCATGGGGATTCAAAGCTCAGTGAAAAATATCACCTCTGTAGGTTTTAGAATCATACTCCTTAGAAGACAGGTCCAATAAAAGCAGTGGGTGTGCAAACTCTTAGCCTCTTGAATGCCTTCAGAGAGACTCTGAGTCCATCAGTTCTGAGACTTTCCTGCTTGTTTTCTAGAGATAATGATTTACTGATTCTGGTACATACTAATTAGAGCTGAGTGAGAAGAAAATTATGTAGAATTTATTATATTGCTATTGGTTATAATTCTCCCTCTTAAAGCCAGAAAAAAAATATACTGTAAAAAATATTTGGTTGACCCTTCTCGCTCTTTGAATAATTATAACAGGCTCCTCTTCTACTCTTACAAAAATAGAACATGAGAAATCTCAGAACTGGGATCTTAAACAGGAAAAATATAGATTATCTTTACTATTTTAGAGCATTGGAAAGTTTGCCAGGATATCATGCAGTGCAAAAACATATAGAGATGGTGCACTGTATTTCAGACCAGGAAAGAAGAATGTAAAATTGAATTTTCAGCTATCTTCTTGAAAATTAGGTATGGTCTGTGGAATAACCTGTTTAAATACATTAAAATAATGATTGTATATAGGTGACATGGTTAATTCAGAATTGTAAAAATTTTAACCCTAGGAGAGAGTCTTTTAGAACAAGCCCTTCTGCCACTTTAAATAATCTCAGCATAAACAGGATGAGTCAAGTAACATATTCATACAAATTGTCTTTAACGTTTTCCCCAGACTCATATCTGTTCTTGGGGAAGGAATTTTTCTAGAGGCTCATGTAAAAAGAAGGTAAAAGGTGACCTGTGCAGCATGATGCTCCACAGGAACTTTGAAGGGTTTTCCATGAGGCCAGTAGCCCGTGGGTTTGGAATGGTGCTGGGTGCCCTCTTGTCTCTTGCCTCAAGGTCCTTTGGTCCTACCTTCTGGAATACTGTGTAACAAATTTACAGTAGAGAACTTGGAAAAAGCAGAGTTAAGCTTACATCAATTGAGAAATCAATTATGAGAGGAACACTGCTCCAAATGCACCTGAGACAACAGAGCACAACTGCTGTCTTGTTCATCTTTGGCCATACAACCAAACTACCAAAGCAGGGCAATCTTCAAGATATTTTTTCAATGTGTTATAATGGATGATACCACTTTCCCCTAATGTTTAGTTGCTTCCAAAGGTTCAGAGACAATCATCCTAGTAAGACAAGATAGCACACCTATGTGTCATGTGTGAACTACTGAGTTAGAGTAGCATTGACCTGTCCTGATCTCTTAGAGTTCCTTAGTGATTGATAGAAAAAAGCTTTTCTCTGTTTCTATCTAAAGGAAACTATGAAGTACTGAAATCAGCTGGCCTTTCATGACAGATTGTTCACTCTCTGTAATTTAATCTTTAGACTTGACCATGTGAATAAAAATGAAACTTTAGAGTGTTTTGAGAAAGATACTAGATTCTCACAGAATGTAACATTAAAGTACAGATAAGTGGTCTTTGTGGAAGCCCAATTAAGACAATACATGATTTTGATTTTGCATGTATCCTTGGCTTTTCCACAGAACATGAACATTTCCAATACTCTGTCTTAGCTTTTTATGGTAGAATGAGCTTTTCCTTAAATTAATGTCCATTTTTAATAACAGCATTTAAAAGTAACAATTTATTTGAAGCATCCAGATAAAATGAACAGCTATTCTAATTATGCCATGTAAAGAATTTACTAATCATGTGGATTGTGGGCCTCTTTCCACTGTGGATGTTTGAGCAAAACACAGGAATGATTCAGGAACTGGGTAAAATAATTTTCATGTTGTAAAATGAACATCTTTCTTGATCTTACTTATTTTATCACTTTGAATGAAACACTGACTGACAACCTGCTCAAGGTCAGTTAAATGGAGGCCTCCCCGCAATTTTCTTTCAATACGACTGATAGTATTAACAAAAGGCATATAGGATTTCTCAGGATTCTAAATGAGTTTCTGCTTTCAATGCACATAAAAAAGAGTCTGAATTCAGAAAGTATTGCCTTCTTCCTAAATATGCCAAGTCCAGTGATGCTGCAGTTTCAATCTTTAATATAATCTGCCTGTGTAGGAACAACTGCTAAAGTGGAAGTACTCAGCAATAAAATTTTACACTGCCCAATTTCTCAAATACTGACTCTCTTTACTAAAAGCAAAATTGCTATAAACTGGATAAAAGGGAAGTGGGATGATAATACATGATAACATTGCAAAAAAATATTCACTGGTCATGTTAAAACCAGCTGGAACATACAGAGTTCCTTGGAAGAGATGTGATGTAGAGCTTTTACACTTAAAAATCTGTCTTCTTAGAAATACTTGTGCTATAACAAGGAAAATTGAAGGAATGAACAATTATGAAGACATGAAGAAGAAACTGAGCCACCAAAGTAATGGACATTATGAAAGAAGTATAGAAAAAAATTGAAGAAGGTCACAGAATATCTGGTTAGTGCATTCTGTGAGTGCAGTTATGAAAATAGACTTTCCCATGAAAGACCTTAGCTCCCATTTTTCTTCTGACCTCTGCTCATGTGAAAAATTAATATCTGCTGAATACAGTCTTTGGAGCTCTGTATCCACCTACTTCTGCCTCTTCACCATTGGTTCCCAGATCCTGCAGGCTCCTTCACTCCAATGTCCTTTCTAACACTGCGTCACTGAAAAACTTGTTTTCCTTCTCACAGCCTTTCTTTGGTTTTTGATTGTTTTCTTATGCTATTGCTTTGATTAATCATTTTAAATTACTAATCAGCAGACAACCAGCCCATTTAACCAACTCTCAATATGCTGGTTCTTCCTTCTATTTTCTACTCAGTTTATTGCCATACAGAATATTTAATGGAGCTCAGCCCTCCTTGAGAGATAGATATTCAATATCATTTCAACTTTACAAGCAGCACTTCAAAGCATTCCTCTGAAACTGGACACAGCAATGCCCAAACCTTAGGAGAGAGCTATAAAATTTATCTTCCCTGCAGAAGGTTTTCTTGTGGTAGGGCTGTGAACAACTCTTCTCTACATCTATCATCTGTCATATTAATTATGTTCCCTATAGAGTTGTTTACTTTAGATTCATTTATCAGCTTATTTAATATAGACCTGTTGTATATGCAGTTAGGCAATTATTACTATATTCTTGATGCTAGATTTTTCATTGGCTATTATTATAGTTCGTTAGTTACACAGTGGAGAGTTGGAAATTAATTTCTTTCTCTGAAGATCTATTCGCTTCATCCTTCTAATCTAGAATAAAAGTTTCCCCAAGAGCAGGAAACTAGGATATAATATGAATATGGCTATGTATTACAGAGGGACTTTGAAATGTGCTGAACACACCTGGAGCCTTTTCTGGATGAGGTTAATATAAATGCACATCCAGTGTCTGTTTTAAAGAAAAAAATGATCCAACTTTCTGAACCCACCTATCCTGCTCAGGTGTGTGAATCCTGGAAGCAGTTTCTCTTTCTGAACAGCTGTTTCAGAGCGAGACTTAACACAGAAGAAAATCTCATCTGTAGCTCCTTCTCCAGTGTTTTCTACCAGCTGTTTTCAACAACTCCCACATGTGTTGTGTTATAAACCCAAGGGATGTGACAGCCCTCATTTCCTTTGGAAGCAAATTAAGGACCTTAAGAGGCTCTTGAATTCCATTCCAGCATCTGACTTTGCAGCTTGGAAGCACTGGATGTCACAATTCACATCTGCATGCATGTGGGTGTATTTATTGAATAGTAATGGCAGCTGGCTTGAAACTGAAAGCTGAAGAGAGGTAGGCAACCCCTTGAATTGACATTAAAATTATCTCCACTTACCTTTATGCTTTTAGCAATAGAGTAGCACAAGATTGATCTCAATCCACTTGAATTATGAGGATTTAATTTCAAAAGACAAGATGAAAAATAACACTTGTTTTGATCTTGCAAGAGCGCACTTCAATCCAAGGACATTTCTTCTAAAGTATTTGATGAGTGAACAGAAGTCTGTGATCTCATGATCATGCCACAAAATTCATGTGCTCAGCTTAACTTGCACCCTGAATCTTTTCACACACAAGACAGCATAAGCAAAGGAAACAGAGATTTCTGTCCCTGTACAGAAATCAAGTTATTTGTCACATAGACAAAAAATGGTTATTTGGCATCAGGCAGAATCTTGAGAGAAATGGAACTCCATGTGTGTGTTGCTCATGTGCTGACACAGCGGTTCCCTTGCTCAATGTTCTAAAGGTGCTTCATTTCTTAAAGTCTCATGGACTGCCAAACCTTGATTCGTTATGCAGCAGCGCTATTTTGGCACACCCATGGTAAGATCACAGTGCACTTTAGGTTGTCACTCACCAGGCTTCATAACTTCTGTTTCTGCCATAACTGAGCATATTTGTGAATCTTCTTTTTGTTTCAATTTAAATTTTCTCAATTGATTCCAATGTAATAATCCTCCACCTTTAAAAAACACTATAACTTTTTTTTCTAACATTAATTACATTCATGAAAGTTGAAGGATATAAAATGCTAAAATAATTTTATGCTATTAGTTAATACGATTTTATTGGGCTTACAGGTTTTCTAGAATTTTCTTCTTACCTACAGTCCATGCTTCCTGCAGAACACTTAGTCCAAGATAATGGGAAATTTTCCCAAATAATGCAAATTTTCCCTTATGTAAAGAAACTGTTTTACTCTTTTCTCTGACCAACAAGATTCAAATTTACATATATCTCTGCGAACAGATCATGACACATTCCCTTTATGACCTCTATTTTCTTTAATTGCCCTTAGAAGCAGCCTAGCTTTATGCAACCATAATTAAACTCTCATCCTCTTTTCAGACATCCTTTGGCATCTTATTTATAATTAACTAGTTAGTGAGTTTTTCTCTTCCCTATCTTTCTTTCCTTAGTACTTCCCCCCTTCTGTATTCCCTGTTTACCATTTGTTTTTGTCTTTCTAATCACTTAGTATTATTAGAAGTATATTCATCATTTATTTTTGGAACCTGGTTCAAGATTCATTTTCATCTATTAGTTTCTATCTGTCACATGAAAATTGAAAGCCTCATTAAAGGCATCAAGTTTATTATTTTATATAATATATCTTTTATCTATCCATGACTTAGATTAGAAGTTTCATTCCTGCTCAACTAAAAACATTTAAAATTCCTTTTACAAAAGAACTACAAGATGTTTGACAGTATTACAATGTAGATTTTTAATGGCATTAAGGCTGAGATCTTAAATGCTCCTGCTGTTGATTTCTAAAGGCAACATACCTGAGTTGGCCACCAGAGAAATTTGTTCAATGACTTTTTCTTGCCAGGGCGGGCAGATTTCTTTATTTTCCCAGCACAATGGGGACTTTGGAACCTGCAGAGTCAAACACAGGAGCTAGCTAAGGACTTGGAAGTCAAATATAGGACAGGATAGCCCAGATTTAGTGCACAGACACTAACCATGGCTACCACGGCACAAGTGAGTTCAGTCACTTTTGAAATAGTACATGAGCAGATTATGTCTCCAGTCAGGAGAAATACCTTTGATCTATGAACATGTCAAAGACAAGATGTTACATTGCAGGAGGAAAAATAAAATGAAAAGCAGACTTTTAACTGTAGGAGGAAAAAAAATCCACTGCATCAGAGTTTCCACACTGTTGTCAATTGTTCCACTGCAGCAATTGTCTGTTTGTGTCCCACTCTTACGAAATTAATTTCTCAGAGAGAAGCACAGCACACAGGAAAGCTGAATGCCCTGGGTCTAATTTTGTTTTGTTAATAACATTACTGTGTCCACAGGGTTCCACATATCTGAACAAGAGAAGGCCCCATTGGCCATAAAAACAGGGGTTTTATTCCAGTTATATTCCCTGAAATTACAAAGACAGCAAAACTATGTGCAGAAGGTGATTGGGGTATGAAGAGCTGAAGTCTACCCACAAGAGTCATGTTATCTGATTTTTGGACTTCTCATGCAGTGTCTGTTAAAGCACCTATCTCCAAGAAGAGGGTATATATAATGGAACAAACTCCACATATTTCTGGAGAGGTCTGAATTTCTGTTTGTCCAGTAGTCCAATGAGACAAAAACCAGAGAGCAATGGTATTCCTGGAAGATTGAGAACATGTGAAAGGGCATGTGGAAATTACTATAGCACAGGAATCTGGGATACAGGAACATTTCTTGATCTTGAAGTGGGCAAAGAAGCTTAAAAGAAAATATTTTGAGAAGAGACTCCTGAAATGGCCTGGGAATTAAAATCCCAGCAGACATCAGATGGCATCAGAGAGTCTGAAAGTTACTAACTGACAAATGAAGAGGAAATATTTTCATAAGAATGTTTAACTGAAAGTCTATCCAAATAGAATCCAGAGACATTATCATGGTTTCTCTTGCATTTTTGCAATCTATTAAGCAAATTTTTGAACAGCAGCACTCCAAAAACTAGTACCCAGCTAGCAAAGAGAGCCTCAGATCCTTTTTATTCTGGCTTTACTTAACTCCTTGTAAGAGGGAAAAAACCTTCAACCTCTAAAATCAGCAACAATGAACATTAGTCATAAATTTAATGCAAAAAATATAAAGTAGTTTTGAAGTGAATCCTAAGGCAAGTTAATGTGACTTGATTTTGGACAAAATCCAGAGAGCAAGAAGCAGCACAGGATCCAAGCTGTGAGATCTCCATGGACCACACTGGGGTGAAGGTCAGAAAATCCTCTAGATGAGCAGTAATGACAACCATACAGAACTCAAGGGGTTTTATAGGTCCAAAATCAGAGATCCTATACATCTTTACTATGTTCCTTTGTTAAATTAAAAAAAAAAAATGAATAGAAAGAATTCACAAAATCCGCTCCATTTGAAACAGTGGATCTTTGGTGGAGACACCCAGTGAATGGACTCAAAGAGGAAAAAGGAATAGGAATACAGAAATGTAGCAGACAGAACAACCTGTAGCCAGAGAATAAGATCTGGAAGGAGGAATCTAATATTCATTTTGACTTTAATAACAGAAGGAAAAGGGACTCCTGGATTCCCAGCAGAGTGGGACAATGACAATTGCACAATGTGTATATTTAAAAGATGTTGTGAAATCCAAGGCAAAGATCAAAGAGGTTGTTTAATAAATCAAAATTGGACTGTTCCATACAGCTGCATAATAGTAAATATAAAGCTTCTAAATATAGGCAAGAAAAATTTAAAACTCAATAATATTCATGGCCTGGCAACCTTAAAAATTAAGACTTGGAGCTAAATAAAATGTGATATAAAAATCCTGCTTGAATTTACTGATGGTAAATCATGCCAGATCCGCTTCTTCAATAAAATAGCTGATTTTTAAGACTGAAAAGATATTAATGAATTTGTCTTCAAGAAATTTTTCTGTATTCACCCTAGGAGAAATCATCAGTTAAAATAAAGGCTGTGACTACAAGAATTGAAGATAGGTGAAAATTGACTGAAAATGAAATAACAGTCAGTTGTTCTGAAAAAAACAGTTGCCATTGTAGTGGCGTTTCTCAATTAATAGCCACCATTAATGGCCACAACATGATGAGATTTTCTAACAGTAGAATAATTTTTAAAATTACATAGTTGGATGCCTGTAAACTTGCATGGGAAGAAATTTTGTACTAGGAAACAATTAAAAATTTTATAGGAAAAAGTACAACACCCACAGTCAGGGCATAATAAGTATTTCTGCCATAACCTGGGAGTTCATTGTAAGGGAAATGCTAATAAGGAAGGAAAAGAACACTGCAGTCTTGAATTGTTGGTTAGTTTTAGTCATGATTTGCCTACTGCTGCAATGCCCTCATGGAAAGCACAGATATGATCCTAGATTAAGTCAGCACTCCTGTGGGAATATGAAAATTACTGCTATATTACCAGATGTCACTGAGAACTTATCTAGGCAGATATCTTTCTTTTCAAAAAATGTGAACTCAAGCTGGAAGGATGCTGAGATGATTTGGAGGATAAACAATACTACAGTGAACACTATAAGGATTTGGCCAGTTTTTCTTAGCAAAATGGAAGTGAGGAGTGAAATAGGGTCTCTACATTAGAAGGATAAAGACCCAAGAAAATAATAACTAATTTGTACAAAATGCAACAAGAACACTGGAATAAATGGATAAATGTGGTTGCAAATACATTTAATTAGGAAATTAGGACGGTTTTATCTACAGAGGAGATGATTAAATTCAGGATTCAAAATATATCCTTCAAATCAAGTTCTGGTTAAAGATATGAGGGTACAATTATTTTGGAATTCTGCTGCCTACTTAAAGTAAACTGGGGGAATGTACCATACCCATCTTATCTAAGGGTCACTATGTACACAATTAGGAACTTTATCTCCACAAGGACAACTGATTAAGTCCTTGACATAGAAAAATGAAATATTTACACTTGAAAGAGAGTAAGACTGACATACATGGGTATCAGGAAACTCATGATTTAAAAATTCTGACACTTCAGATACCTTTAATTCTTAGACTCAGAACTCACCAGCAAGTGGTCTGCTTTCTTAGTTTTTCCTCCTAAAAAATACTACTGTGCTGTGTCAGGAAAATTACTTGCAAAATTTGTAGGATTAAGATTCAATTCCTGTCCAATTAACAGAGCACTTTGTGAATCTGCCACCCAAAAAATACTTTTAGCATGCTTTGGGTATTAACCAAATCATTTTTTTAAAAGCATAATGGATAAAGTATCTGTGACATACTTCAAAAACCATTGTGTTCATGTCCTGCTGGGGTTGTACTTTCATTTAAAATTCTTTATGTATTTCCTTCTCTGGCTGTCAAAGGGATGTCAACACATCCCCTTAATTATTTATTAAACACTTTTAGCTTTCTGCTGTTTTTTATCTTTGTTTTTTTAATCAAACCAAACAAATTGTGTCAACACAAGAAAAAAATATTAAACAAGAAGAGATGAAAATATTCTCTCAATGATTGGATGCCTGCCTATATATTGAACACAGAACACAGTAGTTCCTCTGCTCTAATTAATATGACACAAACTAAAACAAACACAGAGCAAATAGACATGAAAAAATAGGACAAATAAAGTCAGAGAGAAACATATGCAAAGTGAAGAAGACAGGAAAATAATACAGAAAAGAATTACAGTAATTTCATGACTATAAGGCGCACCCTTTTGACAAAAATTTTGATCAGAACCCAGAAGTGTGCCTTGTAACCCAGTGCACCTTATATATGGACAAACTTTGGGAGTTTGCCAACCTGGAAGTGCGAGCCGCGAGCCAAGCTGAGCCGAGCCGTGCCAGCTGCAAGAGCCGCAGCAGCTGGTGCCAGGGGCAGGCAGTAGTGCTGGGGACCACGGCACGGGGAGGGTGCCTGGGGCTGTGTTTAAAGGCTACACCGATCCGTGAAAAATGTTTGCAAATTGAGCACCTGCCAGTAAAACCTGCGATTGCACGATTCCGTTACTAATTCATTACTTTGTTGCTCCCGGATCCTCGCTGCCAAAAAAAAAAAGGGTGCACCTTATAGTCCGCTGTGCCTTATATATGGACAAAGTTCGGAAATTTGCCAGCGACCCGGAAGTGCGCCTTATAATCCGGTGCACCTTATAGTTGAGAATTTACTGTATATGGATTTAACTCCAGCTGTTTGTCTAAGTCTCCAGCTACAAAATCCTTTAACAGTTTCAAGGGGACTAAGATTCCTTAAAAAGTGCTTTTCATTCAGTATTCTTTTTTACATCTCACAATCTACAAAACTTTAGTAAACTGTCTGCTTCACACTGTATAGAGACAACATTTATTAAGGTCAACTAAGTGTGTTAAAATCACACTGATATCAGGCCTGAACTTCGGTAGACATTATTTAAACAAAAACCTACTGGATATTTCTTCCTCCACACCTTCAGTATCAGTCAGTTGGTTCAATTTCTATTTCTTAAGGCCCCTGAAATGGCCAAGGCATTAAATATTATTTCTGTTAAAACTGAATGAGATATCTATAACAGTCAAAGAATGCTGCTTTTATCTCTTATGTTGCTCTTTTTCATTCTAAGACTGCGAAGTCTTCTTGTTATATTCTCTAACTTTGTGTATGTCTCTATCTACTGGTGCTACTGTCTACTATCATGTATAAATAATCCATATATATCCATATACAGTATACAGTAATTTCACGGTTATAAGCCGCACCTTTTTCATTGAAGAATCCAGTCTACCCCAGTAGTGCGGCTAATCATCAGGTGCAGCTTATTTATGGACAAATCCCAGCGAAATGCCAACCCGGAAGTGAGAGCCGACCAGGGAGGGCACCTGGGGCTGCCTTTAAAGGCTTTGCTGGTCTATGAAAACTGTTTGCAACTTGAGCACCTGACCCCAAACCCCATGCTGGCGTGATTCTGTTACTAACTCGTTACTTTGCAGCACATGGATCCTTGCTTTTAAAAAAAAAAAAAAAAATTAGTGGCTTATATTCAGGTGCGGCTTATATATGGACAAATCCTATGATCTACCCAGCTACCCAGATGTGTGGCTTGTAATCAGGTGCGGCTTATAATTGTGAAATTACTGTATATATAATCCATATATAGATAGATAAAAATTTATAATACATAAAGTTCTTTCTATATAAGAATATTTTTATAATACCTTTCTGTGTGAACTTTGGTGCGTCAGTGGAAACTAACGCTGCATGGCTGGCAGTCTGTATAAACAGTATCACTTTCAGGAAGAAGAGGATTTGGGTGTTTCAGTGACATAAATATTTTGGGATTTCATTCTGATGTGATATATCTAAACATATCACCTTATTTAAGAACATGCTAGACTTCTTGGCAGCTCAAGATAGGTGGAATCCAGTCCTTGGTTACTAACAGATATTTTTGGAGGTGCATATATACATGTGAGGCAGACAGTCTTTTCTGAACCTTTCTCTTCAATTTTTAGCTTGAAACTTTCTCTACATGGGATGAAGCCTAAATTGATGTCGATACACTACATTGGCCATTATCTGACAGGTCTAATGAATACTGCAGATTAACTAAAATTCAATGTCCAGAACCATAAATAATGGAACTAGAGTACAATGGCATTTCATTTGTGATAGAAAGTATATACTGTATGGCCTGTTTTAACACAAATATGATACCACTGCAGCTTCAGAAGCCAAATAGTGTCAGGGTAAAGGTAAGAAGGTGGTTCTCATTTTTATGAGTATCCCCATTTTCTGAAATTACTATAGAGGTAAGAATCTCCCTATGGCTTACCTAATCTTGGTAGAAATAATAATTTCCATCTTTCTTCTCTCTGAGACTCTGAGAGGAAATACCTTTATTTAACCAATTCTCAGTGCTTAGTGCAATAATGGCATTGATATGGATGCTGGTTTTGCTGGAGTGAAGTTAATTTTCTTCACAGTAGCTATCATGGAGCTGCATTTTGGGTTTGTGCTGAAAACAGGATTTCTATTGCAGAGGTACTTCAGTTTTGATGAACAGTGCACAGATTTCTCCTTCCTTCTCTTCCCCCAAAGTTGTATCCTAAGGATGACTCCATATGGTCTGGGATGTCCACTGGGTCATTGGGGTCACTTGTCCTGTTGTGTGCCCTCCTGATTCCTTGTGCACCCCAAACTCACCCAAAGGTAGAGTGAGGATCAAAACAGACCTTGAAACTGTGTAAGTGCTGCTCATTAACAGAAGAAAAATCTCCATATTACCAACACTGCTCCTACCACAAGTACATAATTAAATCCCACACCAGCTACTGTGGAGAAAAATAATTCTACCCCAGCCCAAACAGCACATTCAGCTGTTTTCACTTCCTAGCATTAATATGCTAAATATTTCAATGTCATTTGCTAAACTTGAAAATTGTATTTCATCTATCCTATAGCAAAGAATTCTCTGCAACATTTGCACACGTATTATGTACACAGTTCTTATTGCACTCTCATAATTTGAAAGCAAGTCTTCATGAGTTTTAGAATCAGACATCATCTGCAAAAACCTTTTTATTGCTACATGCATGATATAACTTACAGAAAACAACAGAATACGTAGGAGTAACACAGACTTTCCCTCTTTAATGAAAAAGATTCTGAAATCTAATTATATATTATTTGCTCTAATGAGGGGTTAATATACAACAATTTAATCTGATTCTTAAAAGGGGCTCTGAATCCTTTTCCTTCAGGGGCTAGGCAAAAAATCCCAACCAACCCTATCTTTTTTTAGTGCCCAGCAGCAACGCTACAAAGCATTCCTTCAGATTCCTACAAAGCACAATTACAATTTAATTTATGAGTTGTCCATGTCTTGCCAAAATAGAATAAATTTGACCTGATTTATGTGTCTAATTAGAGTAATAGGAGGTTTGGGGATTTTTTCAGTTTACGAGCCAAGGGCTCTGGCAGAACCTTTGTGTCATAATATAGCAAATAAATTGAGCAGTAATTTGTGCCATTCACAGGTACCTTCCAAACTTCTGCAATGAAGGTTCTTCAACTTTGTTAATTGTTATAACTCTGCTGTAAATTCTGGTGTTGCTTACCAAAATGTCTTTGAGGAGAAATGGGAGGTAAAATGGCTAATTCTACCCAGCAGGTTGACTGTTTGTTTTAGCACCCACTCACCAATGGGATTTTCACCACTATCATACTTCCTTAATTTAATCTAAACATTTTTCTTTTTAAAAAATGCCAAATTGGCAAGAAGAGATCGAAAAAATCTATGCCTATCTAAAAAGTAATGCCAGATTTTTGGAATTCATGAGGCCCTCCACAAACGATAGGAAGATTTCATAAAGTTTGTGTTCTGTGGTTGCAAAAGACCATATTAAAGGCTTGGGGAGAGGGAGGGGTGGAGTTACAAAATAAAAGTTGAAAACTACTGTCAAACTGAACTTTCTGACTTAGGCACAGTTTCAGGCCAAACCCTCAATCTTATTTGAGGACAAGAATCATTTTAGCTACTGTGGTTTGACTCTGCTCCAACCCAATTGATCCTAAGGTCAGGTAGATCAGCTGGAAAAGTCTTGCAGGAGCTTGCTTCATTCCTCACACTTCATGGTAAGATATCTCCAGGGTCTGCTGCCTTTAGGATGGCTGTTCACTGGACCAATTTCTGCATTTATTAGGCTGCAGACCACCTCGGCTTACCAGAAAAGCACATATGTTCCTTAAAAACATTATTTTGTGTGCAGATTGTCCCAAGGAAGCCGTTTCATTTAAATTCTTTTTACATTCAAAGATATTATAAATCCCCAAATTCTCAGCTTCACCCAAACTTTCCCTATAATACTATGTGAGCATGAAAGCTTAAAGCACAATAAATGCTAGTTTCTGAAGATAAGGTTTGTATAATTAATTAGAAACTTTTAAACTGGATTGCAAATAGTAAAACACTTAATAATGCACACCTAAACTTTAATAGAAAAATGGTTTCTTCTTAGGAGCTCAACAAATAATAGTCACCCAAAAACTCTTGTTGCAGAAACTGAAGGTGCAGAATTCATCAAATTACTCCATCTGCTGGCTGATTTCCTCCAATCCTGGATGATTTCTCTTAGCTGTGTATTCTTGTCCCTTTTTAATGCAAATGCAACATTCAAAGCTTGATCAGTGTCCTTTCAAAGCAAATGAAATATTCAGGGTTGCCTTTGATATTCAAAGCACTTCCTGGAATCATGACTCCCTCTTTTCTCTCTCCATTTCCAGTTTAAGAAGACCTTTGTGTTGCAATTTTAATATATTCTTTCTTCTACAGAAGGCACAAGACAAATGTTTTAACACTTTAGTGACTTTACTAGCCTTTCTATGTTGCACATGATCAGAAGTATAAATTATCCAACAATTTGACTAATATTATGATTTTGGTGTATTTCTGTTGTTCCATGGAGCATTCATGACACGCTGGAAATAGAGATGCTCTACTCTTTAACAGAGTGTTCAGAAGTTGTGTCTGATTCCCATCCTTCCCACCTTGTAACTATTCCTACTGAATAGTCTTCCCTGGACCCTAAACTGAACTATTTACAGCAATTCTACTTCTTCATAAGCCAGTGTCTTCCTGTATCTTGTATTCATTCAGTCATGCTCATCCAGTATTCATTCACAGCCCTATGCACCCCCTTTTCAGGACTTGTCCACAGGCACACAATTTTCTATACAGCCTTTTCTCCCTCAGGCTTTCAACATCATTTTCTGAATACCACCACTGCCACCCATCTGCAAAAACATTGTGAATTTTTTTGCACTGGGATCATCCATTATGGCCTATCAATATGTCCGTATTAAAACTGATTGTACTTCTGGTTTCTTCAATGTATTGAGCTAGTGAATGAATAAATAAAAGTGTACCTCTAAAGAACCAATTTTGAAAACTAGAAAGTACAATTTTCTATATTAAATGATCACAATCTACACATATCCTAATTTATGTGAAGGTTTTGAGGGCAATGCTGCTCTAAAATTAACGTTTTTGTGGTCCCCAGTACGCTTTCTTGGAATTTCAATTCTTGCAGGTCAGGGCATACCCTGAAATAGCAAAATGCAATGAGCAAAATTATTTGCAGTCTTGAATCAGGACTAGGCACAGGGACAACAAGAACTGCCATTCTAGAAGTTCAAATTGATCAAGGGATAAACTGCTCAGTGCAGACACAAAAGGAGCTGCTGGAAGTTATCCGCTTCACCAATAAAATAACAGCGCATTAAATTAAATCCACTTGGGCTTGAAACTGTCTGAGTAAACGCCTAGGTTTCTGTGACATTAAATGAATTACACAAACTACCTCCCAGACTTGCCAGCCACCAACCTGAGGCACCCTGTGGTGCTTGGTCCCAGGTTAAATTAAGCAAGAGACCAAGCCTCTCCTCATCTTCCTGTGCTGCTTCTCCATGCAGGTGCTGGAAATGCTCCCCTTACCGGCCATGCTCCCTATGTCTGGACTGGAGATGACCCTAGATAAGAGTCACCACACTTTTCTATGGGTTTCATCACAGGGCCCAAGTTCAAAAGACAACAAAGAAAAATGATTCAGCGCATAGATAAGGGCTTCACAAATATTTTTATCAGTTTGCATCCTGACAAGGTTGAGATCAGCACTCACAAATGGAAGACTGGGTCAATGTTTCTCTACAAAGAGACTTGTGTAACCCAAGCTGTCGATTGCTTTACCTCAGGGAGGAAAGAAATGCACAGCACAAATGAGAAACTGAGTCACTATCCCTCCTTACCCACCCCTCCTGAGCAGATTAAAGCTGCCCTCCCACTCTGGAAGCCACTGAGAACAGTGAGACAGAAACATATACATTGCCTTGGAATGGATCCCCTTAGCACACAGCTGGAGCAGCACAACAAAATGCAATTTATGTCTGTTACCACCAACTTGAGCTAGCACAGCTCAAGGACTCAAGTAGATACAAATTCCAGGAACTTTTGAGTGAGAGAACACTTTTGTTCAGATAAAGCCACTCTTGCCTTTTTGTGTACCAAAGAAAGGATGGAAGAAACTTACTGTTGGAAAAGAAATACAGGGAAATTAAAGTAAAAAAGACACAAGGCAGATCCAGTGATGAAATTTAAATAAGAATTTGGTACATAACCTTCCACTTCTCAGTAAGGGTAGCACCTATTCCGTGGTGGTGTTTCTTTTATTTACTCTAACAAGACTATTACATTTCAAGCACACAACAAGTTGCTGAATTCTGACTGTAAAACTCAGCTTTCAGTGTAGTTCACCAAGCCAAATTGTGCAGAAATAATCTGTCTGTAAGTATCTACCAAAGAGAGCATATCAAGATCACGACAATGCCTTTAGCGTATTTTTGCAATTCCTTTTATGTGAGGTAGTGCATGAAATGACATTTAAAACAGGTTTAGATACAAAAGGTATGTCAAATATAAAGATAATACCATGTGAATTCTATGTTAAAATCAGTATTATAATGATATCTAACAAAAAGTCCTTGGCAGATTAGTAAAGGAGAAGAAACTGAACTGAACTGAACTGAACTGAAGGGTCTTTTCAACATTTTTATTTTCATTTCATGTTAGAAAATTTGCATAATTAATTGACAGCACCGTCAATGACAAAAATTAAAATAATGCACCTTTTATCTTTTTGTCAAGGAGATGAGTGTTTTCTCTGTTAAGTTTAAGTGGAACAAAAAGCTTTCTTGAATACATACTGCTTGCCATGCTTGGGAACTGTATAGGGCAGATAATCTAAATGCTTCATACTTGCTTGTGCACAGATATGCTTGCATTTATGTAGTACTCAAGTTTTTTATACATACATAACTATTTCTGACTCAAACCAACCAATGTCTTGACTGAAAGGAAGCATTTCAACCTTTTCACATCATCATTATATTTTCTTTTCTCAGGAAATCAAGTAGATTATACGTGAGTGAGACACATTCTATTCCTGGAAAGGTCAGTATCTCTGACATTGTGAGGGGATCATCTTATGAGAATTGGACACTGATACATCTGTCCATCACCAGTCCATCTGTCCATGACTACAGGCAAGGATTCAAGCAGCTCAGCTTAAAGAGACTTAATGTATCAGTGTGAACTCATCAGTTAACAAAGTCAAGCCAAGCCAGATTAAGTAATGATAGTAATTGAAAAGAGGATCATTTGATATCTTCAACAGAACATAGGAGGATTGACTAAGGAGCTTACAAACCTAATACTTAGCCCAGTTTCACACTTTCACCTGACATGAAGCAGAGGCATCTCACGTCCACACAGAAGCAAAGCAAAGAGTGAAAAGGAGAGTCAGCATCAGCTAGAAGAGGTGTGAAAGAACGTCAGCTCAGCTTGTTTTAGTTTGTACAAAGTGGAGTAGCCCAGTTGGCAGCTCTGTGTCTGAGCTTGCTTGCGCGCTTTGGCAGCATGAGAAAAAAGAAGGGGAAAACTCCATGGCCTCAGGATGTCATGAAGGGTGTTCTTTGTATCAATTGCATTTACTGTCCTGGCAAAAAGATGAACTTGCACTTCACTAGGAAAAAATACCTCTGCAATTAAATAACATGTGAGTGCATTAAATAATATTCCCTTAGCATCACTGTTCAGTTGTCCTGTGTGTACTTCTGCTGTCATTCATGCATGCTCTCTGGTCTCCAAATGCTGTCTTATCACCAGCACAACAATCACACTAACTCCAAAATAATGTAACTAAACTTCTGAAATTGAATTACCATGTTCTGCAAAAAGCTCATCTTCAGGTACCAAGGTGCATTGCAGGAATAAAAGCTCCTCAGATCTGCTGCATGATAAAGTACTACAATTCTAGTAGAGTTTTCCAATTTCCTTTTAGGTAGAACCCTTAAGTTACACCTTTCCCTAGTGCAGTCCTTTAATTTAAAATTGATTTTCTCATAAAAAAAAACTCGGCCTAATTGCATAAGAGGCTCCATAGCTCAATGAACAATTAGTAGTATTCAGCGTGTTTCAGTCTCAAAGCAGCAGATGTCAACAGCCTTGCAGATTTCAGATATACAATCAATCAGACATCTGAAAACTAGAAAGAGTTTGGTTTATATTACTCTAACAACTAACAACAGCTTAGTATATATTTTAGCAAAATGCATTTGAAAAGAGCACATCACTTCCCAATTAGAAGTTGTATGTTCTTTTCATTCTGGTCTTTAACTTTATCTCCCAAGGTGCAAGAAGAAAAATGTTTTCAATAGGAAGAAAGGCAAAGCTTTCTTTAGGCTCTCAATGTGAAGTCTTGCACCAAGGGTATAAGAAGGAACATGAGAAATTGGACAAAAGGGCTTAATTATTGTTTAAACCAGAATTAAATTTAAAGAAAAAAAATTAGATACTCCTGTTGGCAAGAAGGGGTATAGCTAAGATAAACTCTGCAAATAAAAAACACCTTACTATTATTAAATATTCATAATTGATCACTCTAAATTGTTCTTTCTTTATCCCTCTTACCTGCTGCTTTCCTGGTTATAACATTTTGGCTGCTAATTTTCTTTTTGTCCTGTGATAATGTACAAAAGTTATTGCGAAACCAACGTGACCATACTGTGAGTTTAATGTGCACCTCTTGCTGTTCTTAGCTGGGGCTGCAGGGCAGGCCTGCCTGGGTTTGCTGTGTGGGAATTCCATTATGTAACAAACACAGCTAAAGCCGATAACAGCTTTAGATAAATATCTAATTGAAGATATTTTTCTGTCTGCAGGGAAAGTAAAAAGCATTCACTACATACCTTGAGAGGGAAATAAACAGCATGAACTAAGGAGGATAACCTGAAAGGAGATATGTTTTGTACACAACAGGACAAGCTGTCATCACTCCTTTGTATAACAAAAGTTGTAGACAAAGATTATAATTGGGCAATGATAATAACAGGAGTTATTACTCAAAGGTTTTTTCAAACTAACCATTACCCAGAGATTCTCTATGCCCCACTTTGAAGCTTTAACAGACACTGATAAGGGTTGCCACCCCCTGACTGGGCTCCAACTATCTCATAAAAGCTACATTTACTTTGCAAATCCCCTGTCCTTTCAAGTTCCCAGTCTGAGGCACAATTTACAGCACAGTCAAGCTCCTTATCAGGGCTAGATCCAGGCATGCATCTAGTCAACCCTCAGCACTGCAGCTTTTCCAGAGAGAAATCCAGGCAAGATGGGTAAATGGAACTTATCAGCTAAGCATAGCAGCAGCCACTGCTGATTCTTGCCATTACTGATGCTGACACTGTGCATGTGGCAGTAAATTTTTCCTCAGCACATTTTTAATGTATTCTAAGGAAGGCCATATCTGAAACAGTATCCAAACTCTAATATAAGGTGCAGTAGAAGTGCAGTGTTAATTGGACCTTACCTATTCCATAACATGTAGGACTTAGACAACCATGCTTTAGATTTGTAATTTTCACATTTGGAACTGAAAGAGGTGTACCTAATGTGTCAAATTAAGGACAGTGTGCACTTGAGTACACATTTCCCAAAGAAATTCACTAAAATTCAAGTACCACTGTCTTTTTGACATTTCAGCTTATATATATAAATTGTATTTGAAGCAACTCTAAAAATATCACAGATTGCCTTCCTTTTCTGAAAACTGTCGACATGAATTTTCCTGGTTTCATCTATTTTTTTCTCTACAAGAAAGTCCTTCCCTCTCCATTCAAATATGAAAAATTTATCTGTTTTCATCCACATAAATCTCTTTCCAAATGACTGGATTTTTTTTTATCTACCATATAAGAGATGAATTTCAGATTACCAGTGACCTCATCCAAAAGCTTTAAATTTTGGAGTTACTTCAAGTTTATATGGAATAGTATCAATGCAACCAAATACTTCTTCATCTTTTTTTAACTGAAGGACTGCTTAAGATTTCTGACAAAGATCCCTAGAAACTATATCCACTATTTTTTGGCAGCTGGGAAAGAAGGTGGTTGTTCTGTTGTTTACAAATAATTATTTTTCTTTTATAACTATAGAGAAAAAGAAATACTGTTTATCCCCTGAAGTCTGTCTTCCAGAAGGCAGGAGGTTTTTGCACCTCTAATTGCAACACAGAAGAGGGGCAAGTTTTTAAGTACATACTTCTTAAACTCAGGTCAAATCGCAGAATATGACATTTTGTATCTCATCCAAAACACAGTATTTTGTCTTTGTTTTTTTCTAGTTCCCAGCACAGAGATATATCTTCCATTTGCTCTAAGGGTGCTGTCAGGAATATGGGGGCATTTCCTTAATTCCACAAAGGAATCTGAGTTTCCTCCTGATGGGGAGAACCTTGGTCACTTTCCAGCCTCAACTGGACATGCACATTGCACATCCTTCCTGCATCTAAAGAGCTCTTTACATGCAGCAGTGATAACAGCAGGGAGGGAGAGAGGGAAATTAATGCCATTGAGATGGGCATGCATTTCCTTAGAGACAAATCTGACTAGAGAACTCTCCAAGAGCAGAAGATCCAAAATAGAAAGTCTCATCTCAGGGAGAAAAATCCACAGTGCTGCAATTTTTTCTATTGCCACACAGCATAGAGGAAGCAGCACAACGATATACACAGAGCTAATGCAAGAGGCTACAGCCATCTCACATGTAAGTCCACATCCAGGCATTTCCAGAACCCAGTCCAGTAGGGAAGCTGCTCTACTGACTACAAAACAGCTGGGAGTTTCTCAGTAACCATCCCAATAGCCCCAGGTAGCTACTTAAAAAAAAAAAAAAAATATATATATATATATATATATATATATATATATATATATCTCAAAAATAGTGCCTCACAGCATGAACTCAACAAAAATAGCAATTTACATGTGATGGTCTCTGCAAGTATTTAACTATATGTTTATGATGTCTCTATCTCCTTGACTTCATTTAATCTGTTCAGGGTTCATCAACAGTTTGCAAAGAATTTAATTATGACAAGTTAGCTAAGTAGTTGCAATTGCCATCAAAACTGCACAAACATTCCAAACTGAGCTAATCTAAGAAATCTACAGCTGTGAGTCCTTGGAAGAACAAGAAACCCAAACGACACAAGCTCATTTAATAAATTCAGAAAAATCACTATTAAGAAAGACACATGATTCAAGCAAATATATTTAATGTGTTTCATGTCAGTGATTTTCCCTGGTTGTCTTGAATTGTATTGAGAAGAGAAAAAAAAAATACATATACCAAAAGCTGGAAAGGTAGGAAAAGCATTTTCTGATTCCTGGTGTGAAAATAAATGATTGCTCTCTGCAAAGTAAGGATTGATTTTCCCATCCTCAATGTCAAGCTAATTTGTTTCTAATTTTAATGGGATTAATCTACACCAAATTATCCATTGTCTTTTAAGAATACAGCATCTTAAAACACTGCAGCATTTGTGGGTTTAACTTCCAGCTTGTTTCAGGCTTAAAAAATAGTGCGATCTGATGAACATCATGTGGTGCCAAGTAAATCTGGAGTGCATGGCATGAAAATTCCCTTGCAAAGAAATTTATCACACAGTGATGCAGCTTCCCAGAGGACAGGCTGTCAGTTTTTGAAGCTGGCTGGATCACACATTCAGTAAGATACTGGCTAACAGCATTGTTTAACCTCTTTTCACAAGGAGAACCACTTACAGTTTTGTAAAAAGAGGGTGCTCACAATGCATTCTAATGCTCAACCAAATAAAAATCAGGCTAAATCTTGAATATTTGTTTTATAATTCACATTTCCCACTTTTTTATTTGCTTACGTCGTTTTTTATATGCTAAAGATGTCATAATTTATTTTAAACTATTTTTTTTCAAAGACAAGTTTTTGATATCTTATAGATCAAGTGATCCATGGACTAAAAGTTGTGAAAAGCGGACATACAAATAAATGAAGCAATCTTTCATTGTATACATTGCCCTCATTTTCCCTAATATATTTGACTAATGTTCAGGAGAAAATGCACTGGAAAAACACAGAGCTAACAAAAGACATTTACAGGAATTCAACCTTGCCAATGGGCTAAACCCAGAAACAAAATCAGACTGTTTCAGCAATGACGTTAATATATGTGTGTGTGCTCTTCAAATTTTACATTTCTGTGAACTGAGGAACAATTTGAGAGCATAAAAGAAATCTAAGCCCCAGGGTAATACTACTTGAGGAAGAAGTTATCCCTTTAACAACTAGATTATTTAGCTTCAGTCATAACTAGTAAGTATAATAAGGGAAATAATTTTTAAGACAAATGAGTTTCTGGGGCAGAAGAGTGCAATGTCGTGTGTTACTTAGCAGGATAAACCTTTGGCAGGCAGAGGAAAGGCCATGGATGATGTGCCCCAAAGACACCTGTCAACCAAATACCCTGGGGGGCTGCAGCCAGCAGCACAGCATGCAGAGATTCATTCCACCATGGCCAAAGAGGCCAAGTGTTGGCTCCTCCTCGGCTCTCAAGCAGAGCCAGGATGGCAAGAACAGAAGAAAGGTGTTTAGCCATGCAGATTGTGCACTGGGAATGATGGATGGGCAGTGCCTTGGGTGTTTCCATTCCAATCCGAGCCATCCGAGCCCTCTGCCATCTATTCTCTGAGCATTCGACAATACTAAGGCAAAGCCATTCTTTTCCTGTCTCACACACAGTTCACTCAAGTCAATAGAAGACTTTTATCAAGCAGTAAATTACTTCAATACGCCAAACTTCTTTTGGAGTTTCAGGGTGCATTAGCATGCAACCTAACTGGAAACTTTTTTAACAATAACATTCTTAAAGCTTAGGTGAAACAGATTTTCCTTTTAAACTGTTTTCTAGTCAAATGTAGGATTGTGTATTTTGCGTGTCTTCAATGCCACCTTGTGGTCAACTGTTTTTCTTATTGCTTTTCTTTTTTAAATTATTTTTGTATTTTTACTTTTTAGAAACAGTACACAAATAGGAATGCAACGAAGAAAACCAAGCAAACCCTCCAAATAAAAAACTTACATCCAGTATATCTAAAAGTATATCCAGACCAGAATATGCAAGGTGATACAAATACAACTTCTCAGTCTCAATGTTTTCAAAGTCTAAACCAATAAAAAAGAAAGAAAAAAAAAAAGAAAAAAACCAAAAACAAACCAAAAAAACCCAAAAAACAACAAAAAACCCCAACAATGACAACAAAAAAAAACACACAACATAAAGAACAAGAAAAAAGTCAGGCAAGAAAAAACCCCAAATTTATTTTATTCTGAAGTCAGTTACAGAAAAGTTCATTGCTGTTGATTCACAGCCCTCCTGAGGTACTTCGATTGAACACAAATTTATGAACTCTCTGGATATGCTGACTTAAGAGCTAGTGTCTACTTGTTTTCTCTCCACAGATCAATAGCTCCCACTATATACTTGTTTTCTTCTGATATTTAGCTACTCTTTTATCATTATGAGAATTCACATTTGTTAATGTACAGCAGAATCCTACTTCACAGTGAAGGCTGCTAGGTGTCATAGAAAGGCATACATAAGATTTAATAGATTATTATTACAAATATATTAATGTAAAGCTTAAACAGCAACAGCACAGGAGAATGCAACTGGAGAAGACTTTACTGTATAAAGACATATAGCAAAGGGTTTATTAATGACCAAAGTATTTATAATTCCAAATAAAATGCACAATATCATTACATTTGTTGATTCCCATAATCTGTAATGGCCTTCAGCATTGGGGGACCTCAAAAATCATGGAACTGGCAGTCACCTCTCCCCACATGCTTCCTTTTAGTCTCAGCCGACAAGCACAAAGAAAGGCCAAGAGGATGAATGGCTATCACTATTTACCTTATTATTTCCATGCTGTGAATGGGTCTTATGAAACCAGCTCTGACTGGTAATACTGAATTTTAAGGCTGTTCTAAGATGCGCTGCATAGTGGCAGACCATTCGACATTCCAAATCCCCAACAGCCTTTTCTCACAAATACCACCTAAGTCACACAGCAGGCATAACCCAAAATCTGCTTCCAATTGAAACTATTTTACATTCTAATAAATCATTTAAAAATTTCATGCAAGAAAAGTGAACATTATTTTAAATTGTACCTCCACCAAAGACAGTCAGGTATTTATCACATGCTAAGACCAATTGGCTTTAGGACATTGAGTACATCTGCTCATTTTTTAAGGGCTTAACTCTTCCTTCATTAACAAAATGTTACATAGTTAGGAAGCAGCATAGCTGCCACAAAGTGCATGAAACAGTTGAAATCAGTAATACAGATACCCTGATACGGATACACCTTCTCTATTCACTGGGTAAGAATAAGGAACATGTGGGAGGAAGGTGAGTAAACCTGTAGGAAGAGTATATACAAGCAACAGAAGCATTTGTACTTTGGTGCCACAGACTTAGTGAGGTCTCAGGCTTACAATTTAGCACATCCCAGGACTGGTAAGTACAGCAAATGCTACGATCTTTCTCTGCTGTAGTATTTGCACTTAGTGACCTCAAAAGATTTTCATAGGTATCAGGATGAACAGCTTCACGTTAAAGAGGGGAAACAGAGACACAAAGCAGTAATCTTTTCCAAAGGCATCCCATCAGCTGTCCAAAGGGGCCAAGAAGGATGTCATCAAAGTCCTACTCCAGGATGCTTTCCTCCAGTCTGCCTTGCATCTCCCACCAACCACAGGACAGCCCCTCTGAAAATGCTCCCTCAGGACATTGCCCAGGGCAGTGTCTGGCTCAGGGGTGAGACATTTGGTTGAGACAACAGACACTATGAAACAGCTGGGAAGCTTTGTTGTGTTGGGCTTTATGCTTCTGTACGTGTCTTCCAGATAAAATATGAGCATCATGGAAGATACCTCTGAAATGTCCCTTCAGCAGTAATTGTCTCTTTTATGCTCTGGGATTTGTCAAAAGTTTTGATGAGCAGCATATGCTGGCTCACATGCTGGCACCTTCCTTTCCAGCACTCTTGATGACTTGGGAAACTTCAGTTCATAGTGGATTTACAAAGTAAACACCTATTATATAAAAAATAAACCACTAAAAAACAAAATTAAATAACCTCCATGAAAATATTAATTTGCTTTACTTCTTATCTCACCTTTCTGTGTCTTTCACATTAAGTTTATGCCTCCCTTATGAAGTATTTAATTACAGAGATTTCATTGCTTAATTCTCTAAGTGTTTATTACTTCAGGAAGGCAGTTTCATGTCATCCTGTTAGTTTAGGAAATAGACATTTTCACTGTGTTTTGTTCTTGTTGGACATGGCTTAACCCATTTCAGTAATTAAAACAGATTTACTCCTGCTATAAAAACCATAATTGATACAACATTTTAATTCCCATTTGTTGCTTGGAGTGGTAGCTGTATTCATGCTCTGACTTCACGCCTTGTTACAATTTGACAGCAGCTTAACAAGTTATTGAACACCGAGTTATGGTAACTTCATATGTTCCTTTTCTTAGTGCACAGCAGACATGAGATATTGCAGCAAAACATAAACTAAGAAATACCCAGGAAGCCAAAAAACCGCCAGCCTCGTATCGCAGGTACCTCTGTTGTGTCAGCAAGGCACTGTGCGTGCCCACCACTAAAATCACAGCTGCTTTCTTGCTCGTGCTCAGCTCCAGAGGAAAGCAAGCACTGAGTCTGACACCAACCTGCATTTTGGAGCTTTTGGTGTCAGAGCTTCTTGCAAAGGACCAGATACAAAGTCTGCTAAAGTCAGTGGCAAAGTATCTGCCCTTGACCTCTGACTATGGTCAAAAACCATGTGCTAGTTTAAATCACTAGCAGAAAGCTTGGCTGCTGCAGGCTGGAAGTTCTTAGGGCTGTATCAGGATAAGAGCATGTTCTGGCACTGTAGCTAATTTAGTAACAGTAGTACAACAAAAAAGAACTTTTCAGAAAACCCAAACAAGGTAAGACCCAACACTGAGTATTTGTTTATGTCTTCTCACCCAGAATTTTTCTTTATCATATTACAGGATTTAATGCATTGTGGTTTTTTTTCTCAAAATAAAGTCACCCATATCCAAGTTTCCTGTTTTTCCAAGATGAAACAAAATATTTGAATGAGGACAATGGAAATAACTTCTTCAGTTCATTTTTGGTCTTAAACAACAAACAAACCAACTAAAAAAACCAACAACCCCATGCTAATATTGGAGTTTTACTTTTCAGGCCACAGAACACGACCAAGAATGGAGAGGGAAGAATAGAAGCTGTTTTCCAGAAATAGAGCGGCGTCATACATTTTCCAAAGTACGCTGTTCTGAAGAGGGAAGGTTGTCACAGGAAACAGCTGGCCATGTGGAAAAGTCAGCAGCTGGGATGAGGAGAGAGAATATGCAGGAAGCTGTTGTTTCTTCCCTTGAGCCAAAATATAATTTTATGTGTTTCAGAGAGATACCTAGATGAATCTGTGAATGAAAGCAGAGGTGGTCAGCATGGCAGTAAGGGGAGAAGCTATTTAATGAGTGAGTTTTGTCATTTCCTATGCCATCAAAACTCAAAAGCCTTTCTAGCAGAAAAAGGGCTTGCTAGCATATGGATTAACTTTGCTCCTGTGTATTACACATAAAGTGCTGCTGTTCAAGAGTAAAACTAAGAGTATTTTTATGCAATATTTAAAGGACCACATCCTCTTTCAGTATGGAATATTCTATTATCTAATACATTAATTAAATTGTCCCATAATTTTCTGAGGAATTTCCACAGAGGACATTCTATAAGGTTAAGCCATGTTCTTTTGTGATGCTAAAGAAGGAGCAATTCCACCAAAATAACACAACACTAGTGTCAAACAGATGTGATGCTGAATCAACCCCACAACAGTAGAATTAGGCACCACTACCAACCATTTTCAAATTATTGATTCAACTGTAAATAAAAGCCGACTTCTTTCTCAGCTCCAATGCAGTCCTGTTTGTTCCAATCCACATGCACCTCTCTACACCAAACAGCTTCAATGTTTCGTTTAATACCTCTAACTCTACATTTTAGAGCAGGAAGAAAGACTTGTATGGAAAAGAGTATTTCTTTTTCTCTTATGTAATTTCTAGCCCTATTCTTAATGAAAACTGCATATATATACAGCTAGCACACAATTTTTACTCATTTACTCATTTATTGTACTCATTTATGAAGATTCTTGCAATATCTGAATTTTTTGTGTGAACTTGCATTTGAAATTATTGTATTGCCAGAAGAACTTATTTCATCACCATTTTACTTTGCTCTACTGATCTGTTAAATGTGTTACACGTCTCTTCCTTTCAAAGGCATTATAAAAAACATGACCTGTCATTTTTTTCATAGGGTTATAAATAACTATGTATGCTTTATACAAATTAACTGTGCAAAAAACGTACCAAGACAGAATTTGGGTTTTTCTTCAGCACCAAAGCAGTATTAACAGGGCAGAATTCAGCACGAATAAAACCAAAATTTGAAAAAATTCTATCTTTTTTTTTCCATAACTTTACCAGCACCATTATGGAAATGTACTAAATTGTTTCAACTACTTTTATATCAGTGGCTTTTAGATAATATAGAAGCACATTATTTGAGTTACTTTTAAACAAGACAGTCAGGACAAGTAATGAAAATCAGGATTTTCAATTTCTGTCAACATAAAATAGCACTTGTGAGCCCAAAATTAAATAACACTAGGCTATAAAACACAAAGGATACTAAATTACATCTATTCAGAGTACTTTGTTTTAACTTTCCCCTCTAAGTTGTATTTTGGTAACGTATATTAGAATGATTTTTGTTTTGCTGAAAACTCTAAATTTACAGGAAGAGGAAGTTGGTAGAATTGGGAGAGGTTTAGTCATATGTCAATCAAAAGGAGTATCTTCTTACAAAGTTAAAAAGTTTACAGTTTACCACACCAGTTTATTAATGAACATTCATAAATACCACTACAGCAGTCATTAGGCAAGTTCCTCAGACACTAAAGCATCCTTAAGCACATCAGCCTACTTCAGTTTCTTAGGCATGCAAAGAACCACAACACCTAAAAGTTAGACAAATGCCTTGCAGAATGGAATTCACAAAGCTCCAGCTAGTTTAGGCAACAAGAAAAAGGTGCTTGTAATCACTGGGGATTTCTTACATGAGAGTAAAGGATAAATAGCAACGCTCAACCTCTTGTAAAGCACCTAAATATTTAGGACCATAGTTCCTGTCTTTGAAGTCTCCATTTTTTTTCATGAACCATTGACTAAGTCAGGGCAATGTAATCAGCTGACACTGATTAGAAAGGAAAAAAATATCATGTTGTAGTTTATGCCAAAACCAGGGCTGTTACAGATCCATATTGACAATCAAGGAACTATAATAACAAATCATTTTAAGAAAACCTTATTTCCTTAGCTTTGCTGCTCTTACAAATGCTCAGACTGGGTTTCTCTACACTGTTTCATCTTCTAATATAGTTTTTGAAACTAGATAGGAGGCAAGACATACACAACTTCTCTACTAAATAATTTAAAGATCTTCTGACTTGACTCTCATCTCTTTGTGAACTGATTGCCAAGCTTAAATGTGTCAGCCTGCAATGATTAAATCCAGGTCAGTATCTATGTTTTCTTTCACCACACTTTCCCTGCCTCCATTTTCATTGAGATCTCGATTGGAATTGGCCAAGGCAGAATTTTCAGAGGACCATTAATGGTAAGTCACCCTAGGTCACCAACTGTAGTCAAACAAGTGTGCCAAAGTAAATAGCAGAATAAGAGAAAACCAGACTTCTACTCTAGAATTCAAGTATGGGCAATAACCAAACAAAAAAAAATTACCCTAAAGGAGATCTCTGACTACACTTCCTCTGACACAGATTTAAAGTTCTCACCAAGCTCTTGTGCCATCACTCAACCTCTAAATTTAAATTAGTGCACTCTCAAGTCCAGTTCCTGAAACCATCCATACTCATTAAGGTGGAGTTTCACTTCAGTATTTTCACAATCAATGCAATATCAACCACTGCCCATCAGGAATATTTCTTTCAAGCTTAAATGGAATTTCATGTGTTTCACTTTGCACCCTTTGCCTCTTGTTCCGTCATTGAGAAATGACTGTCTCTTCTTTACTCCCTGGTATTTACACATAGATAAAGTATCCCCACACCTTCACTCCTCCAAGCCATGCAGCCCATCTCTGCTCATGTCAGATGCTCCAATCCTCTAATTGTCTTTGTTAGCCCTTGCTGGACTCATACAAGCATGGAGAGCCAGAACTGCATAAGCATCCTAGATGTGGGCTGACAGATGAGGAGAACTTCTTTCCTCAACCCTCTGGCAATTCTCCGATTCCTCCTGCCCAGGAACTGAACAATTGAAGGTCTCCAAGGACTTTCTGCCAAGCTTCTCTCCAGCTGGTCAGCCACCAGCCTGTTCTGGTGTACGGTTTTATTTCTTCCCAGGTGCAGGACTTAAATGAACTTCATATTGGCCCGTTTCTCCAGCCTGCTGAAGCAACTCTGAATAACAGCAAAACCATCTGGTACATCTACTACTCCACCCAGTTTTTATGTCTCCTGCAAAGCACATTTGTGACAGGATGATTGTTAGATGGAAGTTTACAGCTTTCTCTGGAACCTGCAGCATGCTAGAGCCTGCTGTTCTTGCTCTGCTTGAGCTCCTCATTTCCAGCTCTGCCTCATTTCCTGCTCCAGTTATTTTTTGAGTCCCTGCTCTGCTTCTAGAGTAGACCAGTGCCCCAGGCAGTGGGAGTAAGTCCAAACAAATATCTCATTTTAGATATAATCTCTTGGATTATTTCTGACAATTAGCTTCAGCTATCTAGTGTTATTTGTAGCATGAAGTTAGTCACATAGAATAGTGCTTCTGGATGGCAGGAACACTTTAATTTTGATCACAGACAGTATTCTTGAACAGTCAGAATCCTAAACTAGTATTACAGCATTAAGTTTTGGACAGAAGGTCTTTTCCTCTGTATGTAAGAAAACTGTTCAGATTTAAAAACAACCTTACTCTAAGAACTTACAATTGATATATAGTAGCAATATTAGCAGCAAAATTGTTGAAAATTAATTCCAAATCTATCCAAATATCCAACTTAACAAGCTCTAATTAGCACAATTACTTCCATATTGAAGATGCAAGTGTAATTGTGTTGTCAGTCTTTCCATGTGAGCAACAATTCCCTTACCAATCAACCATAACAAAAGTATTCATGAAGTAGTTCCACAAAAAAAGTATTTTCCCAAAACTGGATGGAAGTCAACTTTGCTTTATTTAAACTAATTATGGTATTACTTGATTAAAGTTTTTAAGTAATTTTAAATGCATCAGCAGGTTCTGCTCCAGGTTGTATCAAATTTCTAACAACTATCTGATAAACGTAGTGTCTTTTTAAGTACCTTAGTACCCTTAACATAGTGGTTTAAGAATTTCTCCTACCTGCTCACTTCACAAAGACATCTTAGTAACCAAGAAATTATTATAAATTCTGACAAAACCAATTCCTTGTCTTCTTTCAAATCTCTCTTTAAGATTAGGAGACTGTTGGTTTTACAATGGCATCCAGCAGTAGAGACTGCTGTCATCACACTGCACAGTTATCACCACAGCCTGACATACAAACCACCACCCTCTCACTACATTCCTAAAATCACGCTCATTTCACTTCCTCCCCATGTGCTTGCATCGTCTGTCTCCTACTGTTTCTAGTGTGAAACATACATTATGGCCTGCAGAGAAGGTGTGAGTGTCCATAGTTGTGTTTGCACCACATCTGACACCAGGGACTGGGGTTTGTAGGCACTAAGGTGACAGGGGAAAAAAACTGCAGTTTTTATTGTAGGGGTAGTGCTAAAAAATTTCTTACAAACTCTAAGGGGTTTAAAATATGGTATTGGAACAAGATTTTCTGATAAAGTCCTGAGGTAGACAACCTGGGAAAGAACATGGCTATGGGAGGGATGTTACAACATTCTGACAATTTTGTGTCACCACATCCCTTTGTAACTCCACATGGGAAGTATAATGACATTAAAATGCCTTTCCTAAACCCCTGGGCTGTTTTGGGTGGGGTAGAGTTCATTTTCTTCACAATGGCTGGCACGGGGTTGTGTTTTGGATTTGCACTGCAATCAGCAATGATAATAGAGAGATGTTTTTGCTATTGCTAAGCGGAGCTTGCACAGAGTCAAGGCCTTTTCTGCTCCTCACACCACCCCATCCGTGAGTGGTCTGAGGATGCTCAGGAAGCTGGGAGGGGACACAGCCAGGACAGCAAAGCCCAACTGACCCAAAACCCCAGACCATACAGCACCATGCTCAGTATATAAAGCTGGGGGGAAAAGGGTGGAAGGGGGGATGTCTGGAGTGATGGAGTTTGTCTTCCCAAGTCGCCACTATATTTGATGAAGTCCTACTTTCCTGGAGTTGGCTGAGCACCTGCATGCCCATGCAAACTGACTTTGCTTGGCTTGTGAGCATAACTTTTTTCTTACGTATCAAAATGTCTTTATCTCAGCCCATGAGTTTTGTTACTTTTATCTTCCCAATTCACTTCCCCATTCCACTGAGGGGGAGTGAGGAAGCTGCTGCCTGGATCTTGGTTGCTGGCTGGGGTTAAACAACAACAACCACAAAATCCATCAAAGAACTACAGCTACAAACAATAAGCCATACTTTTCCACAAGATATGTTCCAAAGCATTTTAATTTCAATGCATTCTTGTATAAGTACTGTAAAACCTTCTCTTTTTTAACAATTAGACGTAATAATAGCCATGCATGCCAGAGCAGAAAATATACCACTGCTGTTTGCTATTACATAATCAGATTTCGGTAAAAAGGTTTCCTGTTTAAAAAAGCTGCATGACCAATATTCTGTCTTTGTTCAGTAACCCTTTCCCTGTGAGTCTATTGCTTTCCTTGTATTCTTTATATTTTACAGCTTTGAAGTGTGTCAGGGTTGTTATGGCTTTTTTGTTGTTAATCTTTATATAAATTACTGTTATTTCTGTTATCACTGGTTTCATTATTATAAGTATTTTAAGGCAGCCAGCTCTATACTCCAGTGGCATGTGTGTGGTAATATCCTGAAATCAACAGGACACCACAGAGAAGTACCACAGCTGCCTCAAGGGATAACAGTACAATTGTAGATGTTATGTAAGCAAAAGTAACAAACACACTGGGAAGGGCAAGCATTTCTTTAAGATGTGTGATTATATCCAAGGAATATTACTATGTCTGATTCAATCACATTTTGTTCATAAATATAAAACAAATTATTCTGTGTTGCTTCCAAGAAACAACATGCATTATCAGAAAGAAATGCTGTGAAAGGTGTTAGTCAAAAAAATTAAGAATGGAAGTGCTTTCTGTATTCATCTATAAATCATATACTTGAAATCCAGAATGCAGTTTTTTACAGGGAATGAGAAAATAAAATACTGCTATTCTCCTCTACTTTGAGTTGTTTTTCAACTCATTTAATTGAACTTTAACTGTGGCAGTCACGTGGTCTTTACTTGTACTTTCAACAACATCTAAAAGTATCACTGCTTAAAAAAATACTTGAGTGTCATGTGGCTTTGTTGATTTCTCACAATTCCAGAGAAGTAGCACATAATTTTGTTTCTTACACATGTTGGATGAGATTGAACAGCCCTCTCAAACAATCTTGAGCCTCTCTGCTTTTTTCACTGCAGTTATTTTCCTCAGCTTCCATTACTTGGCACCAATGACTTAAATCCTCCAGAGGAATTCAACTATTTCAAGTAGCTTGAGTGCCACTTCTTTGAATCAGGATTTGTGTGATAAATCCAGGCCAAGTAAGAAATTTGTTTGACTTTAACAATGTTACTCACTTAGAACAGCTGGTCCTTTACTACATACTCCTTCAGCAGGGAATACAGCAGTTGTATGCTTGTCTGATCTCTTTCTGACATATTCCCTTGGATAAAGAAGCTTATTAAACGATAGTAGTATATTGTCTGATGTCTCTGTTCTCAAATGGCCTTAGTCCACAAGGGACAAGCATTCTCTACCAGCTGCATCTGCAGCTCCTACTCACAACATGAACACAGGGCATTTGTCACTTCCATTCCCACCTCCTATTTAGGAGTCAACATTGCAGGTTCTTAGGCTGTAATTTTCAAAATCAGGTTAGACTTGACACCATTTCAAAATGAATTTTCAAATTCTTTCATAATTTTCCAAATTTATGCACTATTCTTTGTAGTACCTACATTTTTATGTTCCTTTTCACAGACTGCTGAGTTTGGGGATTCTTAGAAAGAGTCCTCTTGGTGTCATCTCACCTATTTTCATGGGCAAAAACATTAACACAGTTAAATTTTTTGTGCACTGTCTCACTCAAAGGAAGACCCCTATCAATACCAGATCAAGTTCTAAGCTGTAATAGGAAAAGCACTGCCAGCTGGTCATCCTTCCCTCAGCCCCTCTGAGACTCATCTGCATTGCTGTGCTCAGTTCTGGAGTCCTCAGTACGAGCCACATACAGATATAGTGAAATTGCTTCTATGCAGGTCACCATGAAGAGGTTTAAAGGACTGAAGCACTTCTACAATGAGAGGTTGAGAGAGCTGGAACTATTCAGCCTGGAGATCAGAAGGCTCATGGATGCTCTTAACATGACATATGAATACCTGAGGGAGAAAGACAGTAAAGAATACAGAGCCACACTCTTCTCAGTGGAGTTCAAAGGAAAGACAAGAAGCAATGGACACAATGAGGATTTTCACTATTTTCTCAGTGAATAATATTTCCCTAGTAGCCAGTGTGAATCTTCAAATTGCCATTTGCGATCGCTGACTGTTTTTACCCTCACTGGCACTACCAACAGTTGAGCTTCCTCACCTTTTTACCTTCCCTTCAAGTATGGAGGGTGCTATGCTACTATGTCATCCCTTAGTCTGTTCTTCTCCAGATGAAACAAGCCCAGTTTCCCCACAGCTCTCCCCAGGGAGCATGAGCTGTGAGCCCTTTGCCACCTTGGTAAGCCTCTAGTGAACCCTTCAAGTGCAATCTTAGAAACTCAGTCACCATTTAAGCGTTTCAAGCTGGCTGAACTCAGCCCATTTGCACTTGGTTAAATTACAGGGAATGGTTTCCACCTTTCCACACCAGTTTCCCCTCTGTAGCATCATTTCTGAGTCATCCAAGGGCATGCTGTAGTCATCCTGCTGACACTAATAGTTACACTCAGCTTACTCAACAAGTTCTGAGCAAGACTGTTACTGTGGTTATATGTAGGTCTGTGAGTTACTGGAACACTGCACCATTTTTCCACCATTTGGCAAGTTGTTCTCAGAGCTCCTAGTCTAAAGAGTGGTTGCAGAAGCAGGCAAATTGTCTCGACCACAGACTTCTCCATGTAAAAATTCTGATATCAAGATTAAAGAACTTTCTGGCAATCTTGTCAATTAAGCAATATTTCTTTCCTCCAGAAAATGTAATCAAGCATTCCCTCATGTTCTTTGTCAACATCACACACAGACTTTGATCAGAATACAGAAGGAATAAAACACAGACAGGCCAAGACAGTGTCACCAGAGTATTTTTGCTCTCTGGAAAAAACCCTGACACACTTCAGCAACCACAAAAGTATTATTCTTTCTCCCTCAGCTCCTACAAGAGTTAAAGCATATTGACACTATTCTAAACCTCTGGAGCTAGCCAAACCTTCACAACTTTATATTCTTCTCAGTCACATCATGCCCATTTTACATGTTACAAGACAAATCATCTCATTTTGAATCAACTCCTGAGTCCTGTGGTGTTTCCTACCTTCAACCTTAGACTTCTTACAAAGCACATCTCATAAATACCAGTTCAAAGCTGTGAGCATGCAGTGGTATCATCTGGGTGTAATGGTTTGCAGGAGTTCCCTGCAGTTTGCTTTCCACTAACCATTCTAATCTAAGTGGTACTTTGAGTGACACGGAAGTCATGCCTTAGGGTAGGCATGAAAGGGAAGATTTCACTAGCATTTGAATCTATTTCCACTTTGTCAGCACCCAGATAAAACCATTTTTATTCACAGTCAGGCACCTAATAGTACTCAGGATGCAGGCTAGAGAGGAGATTGCTTGTCCAGAGACGCCTAAAAGCATCTGTGCAGAACAGCTTACCAGGTGCTTATTTGATAGTTCACACTTTGGCTGCCTTTTCGTCTCATCTTCTGAGAATGCATATGCAGGAGCTGAGCTCTTGTGTGTTTTATGAAAAGGCTAAGGATACCTTGAGGATATTCTATCCTCAAGATAGTATATTCTGTTCTGGAGATGGGATATCCAGATGCTGCAATCTCTCAGCATCTTGAGCTATCTTTTATAAATTTAGCTCCCATAACACTAGCTTCCACCAAGGCTTCTGAGCAGTGCTTTGACAAGGAGTTCAGTAAGAACACGCTTTTAGCCCTCTGGACAGCAAAGTCTCCTTAGCCGGGTTTGGGACAGCTCGGCACAGCTTGCCTCCGGCTGCCTCCTCCCCTGCGCTCCCACCGCCAGGCGTCACCCTGCTGATGGGAACGGGCAAAAACCCCAAACCCACCGTGAAAAGGGCAGGCAAGGAAATCAAATGGCACTTGCACAAAGTGACAGCATAACCAAGCCAGCATCCCTTGCAAAAGTAACTAATGGAAAACTTGGGAAATAGTCTTTTGCAAATCACAGAAAAACATGTTAATGAAGGCAACTAAAAGAATTTAAAAGTTAAGGTTTTATTCAGGAGATACAATTATTTTTCCATTCTTCTAATCCTTCTAAGGCAATCTCCTCTTTTCTTCCAGATGTAGCATTCAGCTGGAGTCTATGTCCATTTAACATCTACCGAAAAGGAGAAAATAAAAATCTACTCCTCTCCCAAGATACAAAGACGTAATTTGGCATCATTTCTGTGAAGACATCCTGAGGAGGACACAATGAGCTCTACATGAAAACATTTCTGACACAAACTGATCATGTGTCCTTCAGTGCCAGGAAGTCACTAGATGTCAAAATACACACTAAAACAGAGATTTAACAACATGATCGTTCACACTTCTATGTGACTAACATTTCAGGAGACAGCTGCCTTTAAAAAAAACCAACCAAAACCAAACTTACATGATCATGGTATTTAGGGGAAAAAAAAGAAAAAAAAAAAAATTAGGACTTCTCCTAAGAGAAGCAGGGATTAATGGGGCGTTTTGTCAGGTTAAGAGAGTGACACGTTTGGAGGAACCGGCAGGGAAGAGAGCGGACTGTAAGGGTCCCCGGGATGCGCAGGGCCTCGGGCGGGCCCGGAGCGCGCTGTGACCCCGCAGCCGGCCCGGCACAGCGGCGGGGCTGCTGGCACAGCTCCGGCTGCTGGAGGCGAGGGGCACCGGGGGAGAAGCGCACCTCGGCACCTCCTCCTGCCTGCGGCGGGGCGGGGAGGGAGCAGGTGAATGCGCCCTTTGTCCGGCCGAGGGCCCGGCAGACCCACGGCCGGGCGCTCCTGGGGCCGGCCGGTGCCGGAGGGGAGGGAGTCCCTGAGGCCGCGCAGTCCCGCCGCTGCTCGGGACGGGGCACGGCGCTGCGGCTCGCACCGCCGGGCAGAGGGGAGCAGGATGGGTGCGGAAGGCGGGGCCGCGAGGGGAGGTGGAGGCTGCGGCCGGGCCCCCGTGCCTCTCATCTCCTCAGAGTCCGGCAGGCGCTCCGCTGCTGTCCCGAGTCCGCCTGCCCCTCCGAGCGGCGCCGCCGGGCGCTGCCCCCCGCGGACGGAGCCGAGCTGCGCCGCCGCTGTTGCCGCCCCCCGCGGCGGGACCTGCTGCGCGGAGGAGCGGCCGGGCCGCCGGGCCGAGGTGAGTGAGCCCGGGGGCGGACAGGAGCCGGCCGTGCCCGGAGCCGCCGGCGCGGTGTCCGTGTGCGCCCGCCCGGCCGGGCTGCGGCGCGTTCCGACTCGGGCCCCGCCCGCCACGCGGCCGGGCCGGGCCGGGCCGGGAAGGGGACCCCGGCGGGCTCGGGCTCCTTGAGGGGGAGTGCCCCGGGCCGAGGAGGAACGCCGAGCGACGCTCTCCGGCTCCCACCCTCTGGGCTTTTCATTCGGTTTTCCATGGAGCTCAGCAGAATTTTTGAAGAGCGAGGAAAGTTACAAGCTCGCGTGCCGAGTGCCTACAGCGTCCCGCACGATGCAGCGGGAACTTGGAACGAGAGACACTTATGTCCAGCAGTTCCAGGCTGTAATTTTCCGACAGTGCCGGGAGAGAGGTGCAGGCGCTATCCCGCGCCTCTTCCATCCCCTCCTCGTTATTGTCACAGCCTGTTTATTTTACTCCTTCTCTTTTTTCGTGGAGCCAGCCATGAAACCCCTTTCTCAGGAAAACCTCCCAGTGACTTGGGGTGGTGCTTTCCGGGGATAATGTTAGCACAGTGGATTCGTGATGGTTCAGCGTTACAGTGAGCGTGCTGTCTCAGTACAGAATTCAGCAGCGTACTCACAGCGCTGGAAACTTGGCTTTCAGCAGCGGGATGCTCTCCACCCCATGTTGACAGCTGCCTCCCCGAGCAGAAGGGATGTGCACTTAGGATGGACATTAATAAAACTGCTTTCTTACATAACGGTTGTGAGTTAAGTTACTGTCTCTTACAGGACTCCTAATTTTTCTTCAGATGTATTCCAAAAAGACATATAGTCTGGAATACTTCTTTCTAGCAATTTATAAGGTACTGAATAGTGAATTGTAGGTGCTCTTCTAAGGTTTTCAAAGGCTATTCCTGTTGTTACTGGAAATAATTTCCTGTTAGCTGGTATCAGAAGCCAGATGGAATATGATGCTATGATGCTTGAGTTTCCTTGCATGCAGTTGCATAGCTGAAGCTCATAGTTCCCTGTATGAACACGTCCATTTTTTCGCAAGCACTTTCTTTTGTCTTTCTGTCTCATTTTCTACTGCATAAATCTTTAATGCTGTATTTAACATTGTATTAAACATTGTATCCCAAAAGAACCAATAAATCACCTTTTAGGATAAGCAGCTAGCATTCTAGCTCATGAGTTGCTTTTATTCACATCACAATATCATGTATTATCCTGATCAATATAAACCTTTAACTGGAAACTAATAATAGACTCTTTGTTTCTAAAATTTCTGAATGAAGAGTGATAGGAGCACAAGAACTGGGTGAAGCAGCATTTTCCATACAGAGCTTCCCAAACTAAATTATGCTTTTGGATCTCTAAGACAGTGTGGTAGCCAGAAGGTAGGCCTCAAGAACGGTGACTGCCCTTCATACTATGAGTTCCTTTAAAATAGATGGGGCGATCACTGTATTTGTTATTAGTTTTTTTTACAGGTAAATTCACCCTACTAAGTTCTATTTGTAAACTATTCTTTGAATTGTAAGAGCTAGAAATTATGTGTATTGAAACATGTAGAAGTAGAAATTCTAAAATCTGAGGCTTTATGAAGATAATGTGATTTCCCAAAACTTTTGATAAAGTCACCAGGACTAGCCCTAGGAATAGGGGAGGAAAACAGAAGTGTGCCTTCATCAGCCCATGCTTTCTTGCGTGCAGGATTTACAAAGGATAACCTTTTCCTAAACCATTAGCTGGTGTAGGAAAGGGTCAACAACAGCCTGATCTCCAGACAGAACTCTTGTTGACTCTCCTCTGCAACACTTGTCTGAAAGGTTATGTTCAAAGGGAGAGCTGACTACCAGGAGGGAAAAATCCAAAGAGAAATACTAAGGAAAAGAGACTTCAAAAAAGAATACTTCAGCTTCAGGTGCCTGGTGGCCTGGCAGAAAGCAAATCCTCATAGCAGACAGTAAAAGACTGTAAGACTCGTTCACTGAGGGAACCAGACACAGTGAAAGAAGGAAAATTGTCCAAGTCTAATTTCTCCATATAATTTCTCAAAAGATTTATGGATATAAATTAATCAGTAGTTAGAAAAACAGTTTATAACAAGTAATTCAGCTGTTCAGTAGGAAAGTACATGGAAGGCCTACCTAGTAATTTTCTTAAAGGTTATCACAGAAAGTCACTCTTTGGTATGGCACTGTGAGCTTTCAATAGCGTGGTGGCAGTGCCTCTCCTGCAGTGTGCAACAGCGTGACACACATCTGGGAAGTCCTTGCAGGCCCTGTAGTTATTTCATGCTCTTCAAAATACTGTCTTCCCTGCTAAACTAGGATTTCCAGAAACATCTCTTTCAGTTTATCAGCTCTCTTCCTTTTTTCTTCTTTTTCTGCCATATGATTTTTTGTCATCCCTAATATCTTAGAACCATTTCTGTTGCTACTGGTGGTGATGTGTATTGCCAAAATACCTGGGAACAGCATGAGTGAAGCTCCAGTTTCTTGACCATCTTGAAGGGAGACTATACCTCTAAAGCCCCAGAGTGACTGTCGGGTATTAGAAACAAAACATCTCCATGGGCTTCTGGTATCAGCAAGTCTCATGAACTTAAAATCCATCTTCACAACATTTTACATGTTTTTTCCTGCAAGCCGTTTCAAACTAATTTGTTGTCATTTTAAAACTTTAATGAATGTATCAATGCCACTGGTGACAAGGTTATTAGGCTTAATTACTATTTTTCATTAGTAATTTGGTTACTTTGATTTATGCTTTCTCTTGTTCTCTGCTTTACCCAGAAAATAAGCTGAGCTTTTTCCATTCTCAGAGGACAGACTCCTTTTTCTGGTTGACTGTGCCTTCCCTAGCAAATGTGTGGAGTACAAGGAAGAAAACATTTTGAGGGAAAATAGGCCTCAACGTTTCCAGTATGGCATTTCAAAACCTGTTTTACATCCTGTGTTTGTTCTGCAGGGAGTTTCCACAATGGAGAAGAGGGAAGGTGGTAATCGTGCCATTGATCAGAATGCAGGTCAGAGCATCATGCCAAGAAGAAATACAGGAAATCTTAACTTCTTGGTAATGTTTCTGTAAAAAAGCAGCTCATATGTCACATATAATAATACAATCCTTGATTTTTTGTCCAGAGACAGTGTTACCATCACACTGGCATATCATGAATATTTCTGAAGTGTTGTCACAATATTGACATGAAGAGATAAAAAGATAAAGAACATCTAATTCAATTTAATCACAGTCCATGATAAAAAATAAACAAAGTTTGGGACAGCTAAAAACTACATGAGGGTGGCTGTTAATTTTATCTTACCAGATGAGCAAAACTCCATAGAAATAGTTTGGGATTTTTACACAGGAATATAAAACTTATCTTTGGGGGAATCTTCGTGATAGCAACATTGTGCTCAGAAAGTTTTCCACATCACACAAAAAAAGTCCAGAAAAAAAATCCTTTAATACTTTCTTGTGCATGGTATTTAGGTTACATCATTAAGTCTATAGCTGAAATTTGACATTTGAAGCCCATAACTTAAATAACAAGAAGCTGAAATGATGCTTCACATCATGTAATCCTGCCTTCCTGGCAGTGTAGTTATGTAGTTATCTTCCTGGAATGAAAATCTATTTTAAAATCACTGCAGAAAATGAAGAATGGGAAATCTACGCTACAAGTGCCTTACTCAAGTGCTGACTGTGCACTTTGAAATGTTATGTTTCCAAGTTACCTTGTCTTTCATAGTGCATATGTTTTGTGTGTGGTTACACTGCAGTAAGTTGTAAAAGTCATGATGGCAAATACTGTCATTACTGAAATTTTTAATCTTCTCTTGAACTCACTTTGTATTTCCATTCTGTCTCTTCCAGAATGTGGATATGCAGGTTGCCAATCCATCAGAAGCAGCTGCACTTTTTGATTTACATCAAGCACACCATTTTGGTGAATTTGAACACTCTTCAGAACAGCATTGCAAGCAGGATCTATTCCCTGAGTGGCAGTTGCCAGTGAAGATAGCATCTGTGATCTCATTATTAACATTTATTTACACTTCTGTAAGAGATGTCATATATCCTTTTATAACCAGAAGGGAAAACGTTTTCTATAAAATTCCAATCCTTGTAATAAACAAAGTTTTACCAGTGACTTCAATTACCCTTTTAGCATTAGTGTATTTACCAGGAATATTAGCTGCTGGTTTCCAGCTGTACTTTGGCACCAAGTATAAGAGGTTTCCCCAATGGCTGGATAGATGGATGTCATCAAGGAAACAATTTGGACTTCTCAGTTTCTTCTTCGCTGCATTGCATGCCTGCTATAGCCTGTGCTATCCAATGAGAAGATCATACAGATACAAGCTGCTGACCTGGGCATTCCAGCAGGTATGATGGGCACACAAACACCAACCCTTCTGTATTCAGAAAATCCTTGGTTTGGTCATTCAAGCAAATCTGGATGGGGGAAAAGGCTTTTTCATTGCCTTTGTTTGATTTTCAAGTACAGTAATTTCATACCTATAAGGTATGACTAAAATTTTGATTGAAACTCAGAAGTGTGCCTTATAGTCAGGTGCACCTTATATATGGACAAAATTCGGAAATTTGCCAACCCAGAAGTGCGAGCCTGCAGCAGCCCCGAGCCGAGCCCACGTTGAAAGGCTACACCGATCCGTGAAAAATGTTTGCAAATTGAGCACCTGGCAGTAAACCCCGTGATCATGCTATTCTGTTACTAATTTGTTACTTTGTTGCTCATGGATCCTCTCTTTAAAAAAAAAAAGTGTGCCTTATAGTCCGGTGTACCTTATTGTCATGAAATTACTGTGCATTCACAGAGAGCACTATTCAGGGATGGAGCAGGCCCTAGTTACATGCCAAAGCATGTAATAGGGAGTCAAGAGTCATCACAGCTGTGCCAATGTATATTAAATAAGTAAGTTTCTTAATTTGGGATTTTTTTCCATCTGCAAAATGCACAAAATTGTATGTCACAGTAACATTTAAATCTTTGGCACACTATTAGCTTAGTGTAGATTAATCTTCTCTGGACCAGTGAAATCTAAAAACAAAAATTGAACACAACATTTTTAGACACCTTTGCAAAGTGAATCAGCCAGCAGTGAAGGTCAGCTGAGCTAAATCACAGTAGTCTGTATTTGCACAAACTAAATTTGTGAATACTGATGACTCACATTTGGACTGATACTACCTTGTTTAAGGGTAGGATTTCAATGATGCTTTTGACTCATGGTCAATAATTGGTGTACAAAGCTCTCCAATGCCCTCCATAACTAGAGAGTTTCTAATGCTCACCTATTTCCTTGGGTGCCATACATAATGCAGTATTAGGGATATTCCAATATAAGGTATAGACTGGAAGCATATGTTTTTATTATCCTCAAAGTCTTTATTATTTAAGATTATAAAAGCACAATATGATGATGTCAGTAGATTCTTCAGATTTTTGTAAACGGTCAGATTACCCATTGAAAACTCTGAAATCAGCCTTACTGGTAATCTGACTTGAATGGATTACTAGAAATTTCCTTGAGATTCCAATCTTCAAGATGCAGAAATTATCATATTTTGGGCATATTATAGCACGGTGATCGCTAACAGGGCTGTTGCAAGTTGTTGTAAATAGGAAAAGCTTTGACATCAGTTCATTAAAATAACAAATGTACCAGGTTGTGTTGTTTTTGAAAAACAGAGCTAAACAACTACCCTGGCAGGGTGCTTTTATTAAAAAGGCCTGCCAAATTACTTCCCTGTACTAGTGCTGTTAATATATTTCCTGTTGTTATAATCTCCCTGATATGGTATTTAGCCATAGGTGGGTTTTTTCCTTGTCAAAACCAAGATTTATCCTTGCTGTGAAGGCAGGTTAAGAGGCCTCAGAATCAGGCTCTCCTGGGCCAAGACATTGATGAAGTCTAAATTCTTCTGTCTAAAAGCTCACCTTTGCTCTGCTCTGCAGATACTAGTGAAGACTTTGTCATCAGAAGTAAATAGCAATTCTAGTCAAAGACATTCAAACAAACCAAAATACGGATTTTTCTCTGCTTATTTCATTAATTTTATCGTGAAAATAGTGAAATTATATTTAACACAAACAGCCAAGTGTGCCAGTCGGTAATTTTTATCATGTTCTTTTGGCAGGTGAAACAAAAAAAAGAAAATGCCTGGATTGAACATGATGTTTGGAGAATGGAGATTTATGTGTCTCTAGGAATTCTGGGACTTGCGTTGCTGGCCCTGTTGGCAATAACATCAATTCCATCTGTCAGTCACTCTTTGACCTGGAGAGAGTTCCACTACATTCAGGTGTGCATGATTGTCATTTACTGCACGTTCCATTGTAGGACTGCGTGTTATCAGCTAAGACCATTAGGAGTTAGAAATATCAAACACAGAGTTAGTGAAACCAATTGAAAAGTTTGTTCCGTGCTCTTTGTTAACTGGTTTGTGAAAAATGTTCTTTCCATTACTCTTTCATCAAGAGAACAGGCTGTTGTGTTCAGGATATAAAAAGGAAAGAAAGGACAACTCCATACCACTTTTTTTTCTCCTTCTGACTTTGTGACCAGCAGCAGTTGTCCCTTTGAGACTTTTTCTTAGCTCTGATGTAGTAATCTTTTAGGTATCTTATCTATCTCTCCAGAATGTCCCATGTCCTGCTGAATTTGAAGTAGGTGGCATCGAACCAGTTAATGCTGATCCCATATAACACAGTGCATTCTGAAAGAGACATCTTAGAACAGATGCTAGATAATCAAATTCAGCTGGTCTCAAGTTTGCTACAGCTGTACTTGTTTCCTTAACCCAAACATCAGGGTTGCTCTCAATTCTCTTATATCATATGCAGCAATAATCAGGGTGGTTCTGCTGACATCAGTATGGTCACACTAGATTTAAACAAGTGTTGGATTAGGCCCTCAAACACCAAAATCTGAAAATTCAATAAGTGCCTGCATTTGAAAATCTGTTGGTTTTTTTTAAAGCAGATCTGAAGTGTATAATCACCAATTAGTGATCTGCACACTCTGTGAAGTCCATCAGTTGTAAGATAAGTGTACAGAGAATATGGACAAGTCAGAAGGAAGTCTCCAAATGCATGACTGCTTTCACTATTGAAAAACTATGGTGAAGAAACCTAGAAGAGTAATACTTCTGTGTTGGATTTATGTTATAAACAAATAAGCCTATTACTTAAAAATCATGTTCTGTATATTCAGCAGTTGGAAAGACAATACTCAACTTCACTGAGGAGTACAAGATTATTCAGTGACAAGAAACTTAAAATTACTACTAAATTTTCTTTACTCCTGAATTTTTTTACACAAGCTTAGCCAAATTTATCACTGTAAGTTAAATGAAAGACTTGAGCTTCCTGTAGTTGAGCAGTGCTTTTGCCATAGTACTAGACTATGATTTTAATTTAGCTTAAATTTTTTCTTTGCAAGTGATCAATTAATCCCTTAATATATCTGTTTTTGAACTCATAAATATTTATTGCAGAATTAAAGTAATTTAGTATACAGATGGCATCTGTAAATTGAGATATTCAGGACTGAGCATGTTTCAGGAATAACCAGCAATCTCTTCTGTTTTTTAGTTAAATATCACAGCAAAACTTGAAAAATATTGCCTCATCCATTTTCTTTTCAGTGACATAAAGGAGTACAGTTGGAGTCTTGACTTATACTTCTTACCTTTTAGTTTAAAGCCAGTGGTCACTTTTCTTTGACTTGAGCACGTTAGTCAAGGCCTGTCCAGATTTCTGTATTTGCCTAACTAAGTACTTTTTTGCCAAATTGGGAAAAATAAATAGCTTTCTATTTTCTTTCTCTTTGCAGAGCAAGATGGGATATTTAGCCCTGCTGCTATGCACTGTTCATGCACTGGTGTTTGCTTGGAATAAGTGGGTGGATGCTAACCAATTCATCTGGTATACGCCACCTTCATTTATGGTTGCAGTTTTTCTTCCTATTGTAGTTCTGCTTTGTAAATGTGTACTGCTCCTCCCATGTTTTAGGAAGAGGATAAGAAAAATCAGAAGTGGTTGGGAATCTAAGACACAAGCCAATCAAGCCAGCATAACTTCCCGACTGTAGATCAAATATGGACATTTCCTGTCTATGTATGGAAATATGCTCAAGGCCATGAAATTTTAACTCATGAGCTCTGTTTTCTGCTGTTTATGTTTCTTTCTCACTTTTCTTTTTGACTTCAGGAGTATGAGATACTTGATGCAATTTTTTCGTTTTCAAAGACAGAAAATGAAAACATTTATTTTACACTTTAATCTATTAAGAGTTTTAGTATTTGATGATTTCTTTCTTCTGACTTACTGCTTTTAAAATCCAAGTGTTTAATTGTCTCAATCTCAGTTCTTTTGTATGCAAAAGCAAACATAAATCATTTCTCCAGGTGACCACAGAAAGTAAAAAAATTATTACACCACAGAGCCCAGGAATGCTTTCTGCTTCGCACAGCCATATGTGTACCTTCATTAAGTCTCAGAATTACAATGGGACAAGAACTGGAATCTTTATCGTCCCGTTGCCTCTTAGCACCTGTATTTCACTATGCTGAATGGGGACCTTGGCATATGAGCCAGACAGAAACTGTGTATTCCTGCGAGGTCTTGAACGTACACAACTGGGCAAGCAGAATTACAGGGATCTTTACAAGGTAAATATCTCCTGAGGCTTGGGCACAATCTAAAAAAAGAGTTTTTAGACACAAAGCTCCATCTTACCCAGGACTAGGTGTGTCTCTGTTTACTTGCAGCAATGAAACATTTCCCATTTTTTTATTCCATCAACATGTTCTTTTGTTTCTGATGCTGGAAATTTTCCATGCTTTTGACCTAAGCCTGCAGCCCTTACATGTGCTAAACTTTATTTGCACAAATTACTCCAATGGGATAACTATATCAGGTAAGTGCATTTTTTTGTTTACTCTAGGGCCAGCACAATTGTGTGACTGGAAGAAAAACATTAAAAATAGACATTTGAATCTTGCCACTGATTTGGTGAGATTCTCATGTCAAATGATTTCCAAATGCATTTTTTTTAACAGAATTTTTCCAGTAACTTTGATAAGCTCATTAAATCCTGCTTTCCTTACATTGCATAGGTCTGGCTGAAAGTTTTAAATTAATAATTCATTTTTTAGTATCTGTTTTGAAATATATTACTCAGCAGTAAATATTTTCACCCAACATCAGAAACTTTTCTGCCAGTCTGCCTGCAGGAGTTGACTAGGACTTGGACTGTTGGTGCCACATATTGCTGGTATCCTCTGAATGAGAATTGTTATTGGTAACAGCTCTGATATTAAAACCAACAGGAAAACAACATATGCCTAAAAAAATATGTAGTACATGGTGCTAATGAATCTGTTGTCCCTTTCTGGACTTTTACATGGAGCATAAATAACAAACAAATTAAATAGCTATAGGGATATTACATTTTGTATTTTCCTGGTTGTTACCATTCAATTGTTGCAACTTGAAAGATGGCCTTTTTTAAATTTGCACATAGTGTAGTACTTGAAAGTAACTGAAGATATGGTGGCCTGTAGAATATAAATTGAAATCTGTGGCATTCTTTATTAAACCAGTAATGCATGGCAGAGGCCAAAACCCTACAGTACAGGAAACTGGACTGCAATGTTAATCTAAGAAGTTTCTAACAGAGAAGGAAAAGTATAGTGCTCAATGCCTTTGCATTTATATTTCCATGAAATAAATAAATCTTTGATAAGTAATAAACTCTATGCACTTGTTACAGAAGGTAGTGCAAGATAGCATAACTTCATTAATTTCAACCAGTTAATATGGTTTGAATTGATAACATAAATTACAGGGGCAAACCAATGTCAAGATCATCACATGCTATCCAAACTGACCTTTTATGCTCATCATTCAGCTGGAGACATTAAGCACACTTCAGACCTTTCTCTCTAGCATTGCCCAGAGGCAAACCCAGAAGTGTCTTCTACTACATGAAATTTACAGTCTACAAAAGCTATTTCAAAAATCACATGACATCCAAACATTCAAGCATGTTTTTCCCTACTGATTGTTTCAAGTAGGTTTTCTGTGTAACATCTAGCCATTTCTCTAGAAGCTACCATTGAATGCTTGTAGCCAGAACTTGAGGCTTCGTATTGGAATGTCTTCACTGCTTTGTAAGTCTTCAGTAAACACTGTCTTAATAACTGATTTTGCAGTCTGCAGGCTGCTCAGGGAAGTGGTTGACACACTATCCCTGGAGGTATTTAAAAGATATGTAGATGTGGTGCTTAGGGACATGTTCTGATGATGGGCTTGGCAGTTGGATTTATGGTTGGACTCAATGTAAATGATTCTATGATTTGCTCTTTAGGCATTCAGATACAACAGTGAGGGAGATCTATATAGGGTAAAAAGAAAATGCCATTGACAGTATTTAATTTCTCCATTTGTAGCAGACATTATTTAGTTCAATACTCGTGAAACTAAGTTCATATGTACATTTTAATTTATGTTTATGTACCTGTTCAAAATTCAGTGTATTAATAGGTCTGTGTACTATTATAATACATTAATTGAATGTGTGTGCGCATTTTAGGCACTTGTGTAACACTAATTAGTTTTATAAAATTACGTCATTAAATGCTTCAATGTATGCTGTATCTGCCATTGTGTCATGTACATCAAGGGTAAAAGGGTAAAAAGGCACAGTACACTCTAGAAGAGTTGCTGATATAAACAGTCAAGGGGAACCATTTTCTCTATGCTAGTGATGAGCCTGGAGCTTCTAAAGGAAGGAAAACAAAGATGTGGAAAGCAAAATGGACGCTTTCAAAGTGTAATGAAATTACATTTTTCCTGACCTTTAACCTTTAACTATATATTATGTATTATATGTATTCTATTCTATGTATTCTATCATTCCGAGATTTTTGAAAAGGGAGAATGCTTTGGAGGGAGACCCAAGATCCCTGGAAATACTTATCAACGACCAAGAGAAGTTCAAGAATAGCAAGGGCATTGAAGAAGGGCATACTTTTGTCTAAGAATCCATCATTTAGTGGCAGTGGCTTTAAAATGTCTCTATAAGGCCTGCAAAGAACTTTTTTCTATTGTTACATGTCTTCAATGTGTTTAAGAGACACAGAATTGAAACTCTCAAGATACAAATTGTGAAAGAGGCCTGAGGAATTTTATTCCAAATTCATTTGAAGAGGTTATAGCCAGAATACTCTTCCCAAGAAGTGATGGCAACATTGTTCAGGAAGCTAGAGCTAGGTCTGTGTTGGCTATTGTGTAATGCAAATTCCTGTTGACAGCAGCATTTATTGTAAGCAGACCCTCCCTTTGGCCACTCTTCTCTGTTCTCTCAGTGCTGCAAGGCTTTAAAGATACGAAGCTCATCAGACCAGGGCATTGGATCCTGTTGAAAAGTGATGCAGAGAGAAGAATGATTCAGCCAGATCCACTCATGGGTCTGATTTCAGCTCATAGCCATGCACATATGTCAGTAGGAAGGATGAGAAGAGGAATGGTATAAACAGGCAGTTTAACTTAAAGCAGCCCTAAATGAAAGATTCAAAGTGCTCCTAAAAGTTAAACCTTACATTATTTCATCCTATTTCAGTAGCAAGAATATTTCCTTGCTTCATTTTTTGTCAATTTCTTAGTTTTCCATGAATCAGTGGGCAAAAATGTGTTCTAGAAATTGTCATCAAAACCCATGCAAAACTGACTGACATCTATGTGACTGTGGGCTATATGGTTTCATTTGTAGACATGATAATCTCGCATCTGCTCTTTTCTCCTACATCCATAGTTCCTAGTACTGTCCCTTAACAACAAAAAATGCTATGTTAACCATTTTTGAAATTCAAACTAATTTCATTTAAAATGTTTTTCTTTAAATGGTATGAAAGGAATAATTAAATAAATAAATAAATAAATAAACCAAAATGAAACAAAAAGACCAATTTTTGAAAATGTGCCTGAAGAATGTAATCTGCTGTAGTAGCTTTAGGTGTCTGGCAATGGCTGATCATTTCCACTGATGTTTTTTCAGTAATGCCAGGATTTCTTGATCCCATGAGCATACTCTGTTGCTGATGGCAAAATTACTTCTTATTATTTCTTTTATCAAAACAAGTCTCATTGAATTCAGTTGCATTATGGTTCCATTTTTGCATCATTTTTTGAACTTTTCTGTAGATTAAATTTAACATTAGAATGGGTGAAGTGAGGCTAATTTATTAAGTAGGCAGAGATTTTTCAGCTGAAAATACATAAAACCAATCCATTAAACTAACTCTATAAACATAAAAAAGACCACAGCTACTTTCAATAAAGATGGCATAGCATAAATTTGAGTTGTTTTGTATTTTTTGTTTATTTTTATGTATATTTAATGTTCATAGCTTGAAAGTATATTGCTGCGATAAATATGCTGCATCTTTGACTTGTTAAAGATGTGTACTCTCTGTGGGACTTGCACTCTGTGGGATTTTCAGAATAATACCATTGCAACTGACAGAAGTACAGTAATTTCACAACTATAAGCCGCACCTGATTATAAGCCGCACATCCAGGTAGCCGGGTAGAGCGCGGGATTTGTCCATATATAAGCCACACCCGAATATAAGCCGCATTATTATTTTTTTTAAGTGAGGATCCATGTGCAACAAAGTAACAAATTAGTAACAGAATTACGCCAGCGGGGTTTGGTGTCAGATTCTCAAGTTGCAACAGTTTTCATAGACCAGCAAAGCCTTTAAAGGCAGCCCCAGGCACCCTCCCCAGCCGGCTCTCACTTCCGGGCTGGCATTTCGCTGGGATTTGTCCATAGATAAGCCGCACCTGATGATTAGCCGTACTACTGGGGTAGGCTGGATTCTTCAATGAAAAAGGTGCGGCTTACAATCGTGAGATTACTGTATTTAGTCCTTAAATTTCATTTTTTGCACTCACTGCTGAAAAAGAAGTGAGGCAAATGTGGGGATTTTTAAACTGGATGGTGAAATTTGTAGTTTGCAGTCATGTGCAGTCTTTATATACATGCTTACAGTTTATTGTGGAATGTACTGCACTGAAAAATAATTTTCTGCATGAATAACTGCATTACTTGGAATGCTGAGAAATATCTTCTTGCTGGACTTAAAGGAATGGTCACACAACCCACCTCTAATTTTTTCCATGCTTTATTTTTTCAGCCCTGTGACTCATATTCTCTCTTGCCTGTACCTGTGCAGGTACCAGAATAACTTCTGAACAATGTATCACATTCATTCAAAAATACTCAAAGTATCTAACAGGAAATCTTTAAAAAGAAAATAAACAAGCTGGAATTGGGAAGGAAAAAATAATTAAAAAAAAAACAAGCCACTTTCAGAACTCCTCAAGTATCTCTGCAACTTTAGAAATCTAACAATTCTTGGATATCACTCATAATTAAAATAATGATGGCTTTCTCCCTTCTAATTTCCAATAGACTTTATGCATCTTTATTTATTCACATCATTTTTTCACATCTTTTGTTATTCCCTGTTAATTAATGACAGACCAAAGTGTATTCTGGGGCTATGAAATTACACAGAGGCATCAACATGGAATCAGAAGGAACAGGACAATTGGGGATCTGTGAAAAAGATGAAAGAAGACATCACAAGCATTCAGATTTTCTTATGAGAGGAAAGAGTAAAGGAGCCCAGTGAATCTTAAAGGGTAAAAGTAAGTAGGTGGAGGATACTGAATGAGATCAATGAACATCATCAAGTTAGTAGGGAATAGAAATTCTTGGTAAGAGAGATGGGTAAAATGGAGGATGAGTGAATTGTCCTGGTGACAGTCTGAAAACACTAAAGTGAATCCTTGAAGCAGAGGGGATGGGAGGTTTGGTTATCCACATGGAGCTGGGGAATGGAATGAATAAATACAGAGAGCCCGGGTATGTGTAGAGTCTGACCTGCAACTATTAAGTTGCAAACATTTCACCAACCCTGAAATACCACTTGAGGCATTTTTGGGCAATTGTTCAAAAACTACTGATGACCACCAGTGAGGATATAAGTGGTTCAGTGACATACCATTTCTGAAGCCTAGGAAACAAGTCATAGACATTGCTCCACTTTTCATAATGATCTATATATAAACTTGAGTTGTTTTCAAATAACCGCAGACCTTGCTGTTTTATTTCCTGGTAAAGTGTACATCATGTGCTAAGCTAAGGAAAAATCTTATGTAAGACACAATGAAACTGAAGTACTCTTAAACGTTACTTATGCAAAATAAGGAACCAACTGAAACCAGATTTAGATGGTGCATTATACTACATTCAGAAAATTCCTAAGAACTTTAGTTTTATCCTTGTGTTGATATCACTATTCTACTTCAAATATTAAATCATCATCATTTAGTTTTTGCAGAGGCTAAATTTTCAGTGAAACAATGGGCCATTTACTTAGCTATTCAGAGCAAGATTTGTCCCCTATGGTCACAGAAATACTTCATGTCTTCATTGTCTTTGATGCAATTACTAATGGTAAACTTCACCCCCTCCAGTATTTGGGATGGACTCTATCTGGCCACGTACCTTCCATCAAGGCAGCCTTGGGAAGAGCAATAAAATGTGTTCCCATTTTTTATTATCAGCCTAGCCTGAAACATTGTGTATCACAACACAGCAGCTGAGCCATGCAATCTAACGAAGTTTTATTCAACTATGTCTAACATCCTTACTCAGTTATTCCTAAGAACCTCTGCCCTGGTTAGAGAGAAGGGGCATACTTTTGCTATTAATAACAACTGCTGTTATTGTGTGTTTCTTATTCCATGGCTTTGCTCTTTTAGTAAATTGCTATTTCAATCCATAATCTGTGCTTTATTGTCCCTCCGTTACCTCAATGGGCAGGCAAAAGGGAGTTGTGTGTTTGGAGTGTCGCTCCCTGCTGGTGTCAAAACCAGCACAACATCCCTGGAAACTCTTACGCCTAATTGATTCTTACACCTTTCTGGCGTCAAGGTGCTAAAAAAATAAGGAAAAATTGGTGATGGGGAATGCCAATGATGACGAAGAGAAAATTAAGTACACAGCGTAAGTATGAATGAGATATACTTAGCTACTAGAGCTACTAGAATGAGGTGAGGGTGAGTGAATGAAGCAGGGGGAAACTGGTCCTGCAAAAAGTCTGGGAGATGGAAGGGGGGTATAATTTATTTGCTTTCACTTTCTGTTTCAACCTTATCCTCCTTGATGCTTCTTTCCCCACCTTTGATCCCTCCCTAAACATCCCACAGTAAGCCTTGCACATTGTTACAATCCTCCTAAAATAGCCAATAATAATTTTCAGATAATTCTTTTTCCTACATATATCAAGTCCCACATCTCTTTAAAAAAACACCTCTTGAGTTCACATTACATTGAGGGGAAGCAGTTTCCTCCTTTGATGACCCTGGCAGGTTTCACCCCAGTGACAATGATCTGGTCATCCCCCTTGGATAGTCTTAGCAATAAGCAATTTGGTTTCATTTTCATTGATCAGCTTGCTGGGTTTCCTTCACCTGTTACTGCTCCTCTGACCCTCGTTGGGTCTTTGTTTTTGCCACAATTAGCCTTTGATAATCTAACCCAGCAATACAGAGAAGCATTTCTCACATGAGCTGCATTACAGGAAGAGACTAAAAAGCTGGGAGATCTTCAAATGAGAGGGCAGAAGGTGGAAGGGGATTAAATCAAGATTTACAAAATATTGAAGATAGCAGGCAAGATAAGCACAGAACTATTTTTAACCAAATTGACCTTACCAGGAATAGAGAGGATTCAATAAAAATAGTAGGATATCAGTTAACAGCTGATTAAGAACGTGCATCTTTTTGCAGTGAACAAATTCTGGACCTTGCTGCCACAGAGGGCTGTGAAGGCAAACAGAATCAGCAGGTTCAAAAGGACATAAGACAAACCCAGAAACAACAGCCCCTAAAGCAACACCAAAAGGGCTTTGTAGATATGTACCCGATGACATCACTAGGGTAAATATGGGTTTGGGAGGAGAGTACAAAATACAGCAGCCAAGATTGCATACTCTCCTTAAACGGCATTTTGTTTTGCTGTATTAGTGGGTTAGATAGGCTATTGGTCTGACCAAGTATGGTTTCTTATGTTCCCTTACATCAAGAGTAAATCACTCAGACTAATACATTCCTGTATGTTTTGTGGCTGGAAAACAAATATGTTAGGAATGACAACTTAAATTCTAAAGAAAAAGCTATTGCCTTGATAGTGAAAATCTGCTTAACTCTTAGGATTTGTAGCAACTTAGGATTTGTTGGTCTCAGTTCATATCTGTGGAATTAACTACATAATTCTTCACAGGACTAAGAACTCAATTAGTATTTCATTGCTCTATAAACATACAGATTTTCCTTTTGCAGTGCTAAGTTGCTACTGAAATCTGGTTTCTTTTTTTTTTTTTTTTTCTCAGGGAAATAGCCAGCATGATCCCATTCAGTAAAACAAAATGTTCAGAATCAATTAACTGAAAACCTAATCTATGACAAGGTACATGTAATAATGAGACTATAAATATTTTACGTATTAAATATTTTTATGTTTTCACTACATAATACACAGTGTTGTACCTCACCAGTACAGACTGGGAGCTGACATGTTGGAAAACATCTCAGAGGAGAAGGACCTGGCAGTCCTGGTGGACAACAAGCTGTCCATGAGCCAGTAGTGCCCTTGTGGCCTTGCAGGCCAGTGGTATCCTGGGAACATTAGGAAGAGCATTGCCAGCAGGTCCAGGGAGGTGATTCTGCCCCTCTACTCAGCCCTGGTGTGGCCCTGGTGTGGTCTGGAGTGCTGTGTCCAGTTCTGGGCTCATCACTACAAGTGAGAAATGGAGCTCCTGCGGTCTGTCCAGCAGAGGAGAACCAAGATGATTAAGGGACAGGAACATATTTCTTAGGATGAAAAACTGGGAGAACTGGGCCTGTTCAGTCTTGAGAAGAGACAATTGAGTGGTTCTCAGTGGTTCCAAGCAATAGAGCAGAAACTGATGCACAGGAAATTGCACCTGAACATAAGGAAGAGCTTCTTTACTGTGCAGGTGATCGAACACTGGGACAGATTATCCAGAGAGGTTGTGGAGTCTCTTGCTGGAGATATTCAAGACCCATCTGGACACAATCGTGTGCCATGTGCTCTAGGATAACCCTGCATGGGTAGGGTGGTTGGACCAGATGACCCACTGTGCTTCCGTCCGACCTGAAACATTCTAGATCTTGATTTTCACTTCTCTTCTGCTCTCAAGAAAAACCTGTGGTCTTAGGCTGTCAAATGGTGGCCGAGCCACAATCCAGCCTATGTTTTCCTCAGCCACTTTAGTATTCAGGCAAGTATTAGCATATTTCGAGTAAGTTTTTCAGTTTTGCAATATCCATACTTCACTAGGAAGGAGGGTTTGTCTGTTCTTGGTTAAGAAGTCAGCTGACTGAAAGCTTTGGTCTGGACACAATTGCTTACATTAGAAAAATAATCTATTTTTCCCCTGACTTTGGTTCAACAATTATTGCAGGCATAAGATCCCGCTTTTGCAACCGACTGTCTCATTTTGTAGATACCTTTTAAGTTGAGTAGCCACAAATCAAGAAAAAAAATTCTGACCTCCTGTTACTTATACCACAAAGTAAATGTCATTTCAAGAAGTGGAAAGATTCCACATGACTGTTCTCCACATGAAACCAAGAACAAAGGTCCTGAAACCTCTCAACTGGGCATCACAATAGCTATGGAAAACCATAGTCAGAGAAATCTAGGAAAGGTTTCCTTCCTTCCTTCTGCTTCTTTCGGGTGAATAAAATTAGTCTGATCATAAAATCAGAAACAATCTTCACTTTTTTCCACTTGGATTGCCTTAAAAGTGTAAACCTGGATTATTTTTTTTCTTGTGTGGAGGGAAAAGGGGGGAAAGAGTAGTCCTCTGCTTCAGGTGAATCACCCTTATTTTGTAATTCTCTTGAGAAGAAAGAGATGCCTTGTCTTGTTTCACATGACTTGCCAGTATTTCTCAACTCCAGTTTATTAAATGTGCTCTATAAAGGCATTATTCTCTTTCCTTCGTTCTTTCTTTTTTCTTTTTTTCCTTTTGTTTTTCTTTACTACATTCTTCTCTCCTCTCAAAAGAATATCTACAGTAATTTCACGAATATAAGCCGCACCTTTTTCATTGGAGAATCCAGCCTACCCCAGTGGTGCGGCTTATATTCAGGTGCGGCTTATCTATGGACAAATCCCAGCGAAACGCCAACCCGGAAGTGAGAGCCGGCCAAGCAGAGTGGCAAGTGGGCGGGCCGGCCCCTGTGCCACCGGGAGCTGCCGGGAGTGTGGGACCGCCAGGAACGGGGGCTGCAAATGTGCGGGCCGGCTCCTGCCTCTGGGAAGCCGGGCTGTGTGGGGCTGGGCCGGAGCGCCCCACCCCCTCTGCCGTGCGGAGTTAAAAAAAAAAAAAAAAAAAAAAGGCTTTTATTTGGGTGCAGCTTATATATGGGCAAATCCTGTGGTCTTCCCAGCAACCCGGAAGTGCGGCTTTTATTCAGGTGCGGTTTATAATCGTGAAATTACTGTAAATGGTTTTGATTTTTTTCAGTTTGTGCTTCTTTCCTTGCTTTTGACTACTGAAATTCAGATTCTACAGGGTCTGAGATTAGTGATACCTGGATAGTTACTGAAAAGGGGACATCACAAATCAATGAAATCCAACAAGTGAGGGAAGAGACATTAGTTGAGGTGTTTACCATTCTTTTTTGTTCTTCATTTAATTAGTAGGTTTTTTCCAGTAAATAATAACATATCTCTCAAATCCATTTTGTCCTTACAAAGAATGGGTAAGAAGTATAAGCTTTATTTTTAGAGTAATTGCAGGCTGCCATAAGAAAAAATTAGTTGGTCTAAATGTTCCTGGCTGGGAAACACTGTATTTTTCTGCTAGGTTATAAAATTAACTGTGTTGAGCATAGTATGCCAAAAATTATTTTATTTGTTTTTTTTGCCCTGATGGGAAACAAAATTTAATGTGTTTGTTTTCCTTGTCTTGCCACAAGGAAATCCCCAGGGCTTTGTCTTCCCATTGCCAAGAGGAAGAACTAGAATATCTGTTCCATTTTCCATTTGGAATGTCCTTTGTTATGTTCTATCCCTTAAAGGAAGAAATAATAATGCTAACCTGGACTTTGCTAAAAAAAGGAAAACACCTGCTAAGATAAAATAATCTCCTATTTTAACAGATTGTTTAAGTAAGTCATTTAACAGGGTATCTGGGAACTACACTGACCATGGCTCTTGGTACGTAATTTGAGAGAACCTTAACTATCCAATTTCATCCTCTTACTACAGAGACATGGTCCAAATATAAAAGATATTTATATACATACCCTTGCCCTCATGCTAATCTCCATGCAAAATAGGGCCCTCTATGCTTTTCCTGTTTGAACAGATCAGTTACACAGCAATGGAAGGAAGGCTGTAGTTGTTTTAGTCCTAATTTCAAACAAGAATTTTCAAACTGCAAAACCTCAAAAAGGTAGAAAGAAAACATAAGAACCAGTTAAATCCCTCAAACTGCCTTGATTTTAATTTCTGAATGTACTAGATACCAAGTTAGTGGTGTCTGTTCAACAGCCTGATAAATGACCACATCTCAAGAGTTCCTTCATTTACCCCTGTGCCAAAGGCTAAAGTCTGACAGGTTTGTACACAGCAAGAGGAAAAACAACTGGAGAAGAAATTAATAGTGTAGGCTATGAATGATATCCGTGGGATTGTGGGTTAGGAATGAAGGACCAGGGTCAGAGCTGGCACACCCTACATAGTGCAGGCTGGAGGACAGAACCTGTGACACTTTCCCATGAAAATGTAGCTAAACTCACAAGGCCAAACAGCTGCTCAAGAAACAGGTAACAAATCATGCATTGTTACTCATATACCTGTGTAAGAAAAAAGCTCCCTATTTGTTAAAAGAATCAACATGGATCTAATGATACTCTCCTGAAGGTCAGAGTCTTCAGTTCAAGACTTTATGCTACAATAATAATGTTTTTAAAAATCCTGCAGGAAAGCAATGACAAACATTCCAATTTAGAGCCTTCTTATAAAGGCTTTAATTCAAACAAATTAAGAATTATAAGACTGTGATTGCTCTGATTTTGTGTGATATCATTTTGAGGCACATGACTCAAGTGTCCATTTTCATGCAAGTACTTTTCTGGTAACAGGAGTCACATAAAGTAGCATGTAAAGGGAATCAACCACAAATAATGCAGGAAATAGCATTCTTTTTTATTTTGATATATTTGCTGGCTGGACAAAAAATTTTGAGCTCTTCTATTGTAGTTGTACTGGCTACCAAAAAACAAGCCTGGGATAACGACTTTTGAATCAGCAGCAAAGGAGATTATTAGAACAAGAAAATGAAGAGCTGGAATGTCAGTTCTCATCACAGAAAGCACCAATTCAGTTCTGAGTGGTCTGTCAACGGATTCACCTATTTGTTTTGTTCTGTGGAGTCTCTCCTCGTAAGAGAGATGCTGCAGACCCCTCATCATCTTTGCTGTCCCCCTGGACCGTCTCCAGTAGTTTCGCTTGCACTGATGAGCCCGGAATGGACTCAGCACTTCAGATGAGGCCTCACCAGGGCAGAATAGCGGGGAAAGATCACCTGCTGGCCGCATTCTTCCCGACGCACCCCAGCATCCCATCGGCCCTCCAGCCGGCAAGGACACTCCTGCCGGCTCACGGTCACCTTGTCACGCCCAGGTCCCCACGCCCAGGGGAGGCGGCGGGCCGCGCTGGCGGCGGTGGCGGAGCGGCCGCAGGGGCGGTCGCAGCGGCAGCACAGGCGCCGCCTCCCCGCCCGCCCGGCACTGCGGGCCCGGTGCGAGGAGCGGCGGCGGCGGCGCGGTGCTCCTGGCGGGCGGGCCGAGGTGAGCGGCGCCGGGGCCGGGCGGGACGGGCCCCATCCCCGCCGGGCCCGCGGGGCTCTCCGTGCTGCGCATCGCGGCCGTCTCCGGGCAGGCTCTGGCGGTGCCGGCGCCCCACAGAGCGGTGCGGCCCGGCCTCGGGCAGCCGCGGGGGCGCGCCGGTACCTGGCGGGGCGGGCGGGCCTGGCAGCGCTGCCCCGGCTCTGCTGCTGTCACGGGCGGTGTTGTCGTTGCAGCTGGAGATGCCGGCCCGGACCAGGGCCCCGCCGAGCTGCTCCGGGCTGGATCTCCGCACCGCGCTGCCTCCCGCCAGCCCCGCGCCTCAGCCCCGTAAGTGCCCGCCCGAGCGGGGTGTCACACGCTCCGCGGCCCGGCTTGCGCCGCTCCGCTCGGCTCCTCCCGCAGCTGTTCTACCACGAGCGGTTTTCCACGTGTGTCACCGTCCGGCTGACACAGCTCTGCGATGTGCTCTTAGCTAATTGAAGAGCACATGTCAAACGTATGTTCATTTTTATAACTCTGAGAGCAGTTAATTCATAAAGGAAGGTTGGTTCTGTTGAAATCTGTTCCTGAGCAACCCACCTCAGCAGCTTCTGCTTCCCATTTATTTAATAATTGATTGTACAATAACTTGATGAAAAATCTGTTCAGGGGCTGAAGTTAGGCTTTGTTTTCCTTAGTGGTCCTCCCTTCTTTTAGCAATATGGGCTAGTCTGCCTGACTTGTCACCTCTTTAGTTCTGAAGAAGTCACTTTGGTCACATTTCTAAGCATCGAGGGTTGATTTCGTAAGTGTCTGCTGACTTGAAAGTCCTTATCTTATCTTTAACTTTATCCTTTACTCCTAACTTACCTTTTCCACTTTGACCTCACTGTCTGCCTCCCTGTAGAAGGAATTTCTTTAAATTTAAGCCTATTGACAGTTGACTTTTCTGCTGAGGGCTGAAATAAAGAAGGCATTTAACAATTCACCCTATTTTGTATGAGTTATAACTTGCTGCTTTGCCTCTGAAGTGATAAACCTTGCCTTCTGTCTTTTGTCTTTTTCTTGTATTTATGGAACTTTAACTTGTTGCCATTTATCTTCTTCACTAGTTACAAACTTACTTCTGTACCATCCTTGTTCTGATTTTATCCTTACACGTTAGCACTATCTCTTAGTCTTTTTATAGTGCTCCTTAGCCATGCACACGATTATTTTATTTTTTTTTTAAACTTGTGTGAGTTTTCAGGCCAGGAAAGCTCTTCTATTGCATAAATATAAGAGTCTTACGCACTCTTGCATCTGAATTGTAGTTGTGCATTTAATATAGTCCTTTTCAATACATCTCTTAGATTACTTAAAAGTCATGTCAGCCTGTTCCCTGAGGGTTTTTTATGAAGTCTGTTAGTCTGATTCTGTTACTCATGGTGTATTTTCCTTAGAACAGGCAGTGAGAAATTTGGCCAGCAGGCCAAATTCAGCTCACCAGAGCAATTCATCGTGTCCCGGTCCTGTGTGTGTTCTGCCCAGGGTCCTTTGGACTAAAACTGAAAGTAGGCTGCAGCATGGTTCAATGGTACTGGTATCCCATTTCTCTATGGTGGTTCCCTTTCAATCTCAAAGTTTTGCAGCACGTTCTGGTTACATAGAATGCACTAAAATGTGCTGCTGTAATCACATGGTGAAAGCATACATGTTCTGTCATATCCAGTTACATCTCTTATCTCATGAGATATTCTCATTATGTTCCTGGGTGCAAACCCATCCTGATACAGGAAATACTGCTGGTTTGGTCATGTGTTAAATACATTCTAGGTCACATGGCAAGGAAAAAAGTCAATGCTTTTTTGAGTGCATGCATAAAAATGTTTGTGCTCTGCCTATGCCAGAAGGATTCACTGTTAGAACCTCTTCTTCCAAAACTAATTTTGTGGTCACTTTCAAATATTGCTTTCTGTCTTAAGCTTCTGAGTCCAGTTTCAATGAGTTTGTACCTTCTAGTCACAGCTGAAATGAAAAGTGCCCATTCTTCTAATAGCTTTCTCCAATTTCTGAAACACAAAGCTGCTTTTGATGGTAAGAGGTTGTTCACCACACATGGTGTGTGTGATACATGAACGTAACACAGCAATGAACCAACAAGAGGACACAGTCTCAAGTTGAATCAAGGCAAAATTAGGTTGGATATTAGGAAGAATTTTTTCATAGAAAGAGTGATAAAGTTCTGGAATGGTCTGCCTGGAGAGGTGGTGGAGTCACCATCTGGATGTGTTTAAGAAAAGACTGGATGTGGCACTTGGTGCCATGGTCTAGTTGAGGTGTTAGGGCATGGGTTGGATTCAATGATATTGAAGGTCTCTTCCAACCCATTCTGTGAATTCTGTGAATAACAGCCAATAGCTGGTTAATGGCTCCCGCTGATGATTAATTACCATCATATCCGCTCTTGGATGGTGGCTCAGGAAAATGTTCTGTATTGTCTGTTGTTGACTGCTCCCAAGACAGCAACCTTATGATTTCTTTTTGCTCCTTCTTAGCCTGACTCTCCTCATTGCTTCCTTAATTTTCAAAATTTATTCCTGTTCTACAATTATATTGGCTTTGCCTGGCAGGATGGGAAGGAGTGCTGCAGGAGTGGCTTCTGTGAGAAGCTGCAGGAATCTTACCCTGTGTCTAATGGGGCCAGTGTCAGCTGGGTCTGGGATGGACCATGGCTGGCCAGGCCCAGCCCATCAGCAATGGTGGCAGCACCTCTCAGGTAACATAGGTAAGAAGAGGAAATAAAGCAATTGCAGCTGCAGAAGAGAGGATGAGAACATGTGAGAGAAATGACTTACATAGACACCAAGGCCAGCAAGGAAGGAGGAGGAGGAGGAGGAGGTGCCCTAAGTACTGCAGCCTGTGGTGCAGGCCATGGTGAGGCAGCTGCCCCCCTGCAGCCCATGAGGTTCATGGTAGAGCAGAGATGCACCTGCAGCCCCTGGAGGAGCCCCACACCAGTCTAGGTTGATGCCTGAGAGGAGGCTGTGACCCCATGGGAAGCCCACACTGGAGCAGGCTCCTGGCATGGACCTGTGGAGAGAGCAGGTTTGGAGCATGGTTTCCTGGTAGGACTTGTGACCCCATGGGGACCCACACTGCAGCAGCCTGTTCCCGAAGGATTGCACTCTGTGGAAGGGACCTCACTGGAGGACTTTGTGAAGAAATGTAGCCTATGGGAAGGACTGTCATGTGAGATGTATATAGAGGACTCTCCTGTGGGAGGAACCTCATGCTGGTGCAGGAGAAGGACTTCTCTCCCTGAGGAGGAAGCGGCAGCAGAAGCAGCATGGAAAGAACTGGCTGTAACGTCCATTCTGTCTCCCTGTGCTGCAGAGGGGGAGGAGGTAGAGAATCAGGAATAAAGTTAAGCCCAGGAAGAAGTTTACTGGGGCGAGGGGAAGGTGTCTCTTTAGAATTTGTTTTACTTCTCATTATCCTGCTCTGATTTTGATTGGTAATAAAGTTAGTTAATTTCCCCAGGTAGAGTCTGTTTGCCTCTGGTGGTAATTGGTGAGTGATCTCTCCCTGTCCTTACCTCAATTAATGAGCTTTTCATGGTATTTTCTCTCCTCAGCCTAGCTGAGGAGTGATAGAGCAGCATCTTTTTGGACATCTGGCCTCAAGCCAGGGTCAACCCCCCCAACAGTGCAGAACCACCTAGGTCGTAACTGTGGTTTCATGTGAAGACTTACCTCCTGAGGGTTGTTTTGTTAGTTTTTAATGTCTTTGTTAGAGCTTTATTGCACTTCTGTGAGCAAGGATATAGCAGTATTTATTTTCTTTTTCTGCAAGCCTCAGCTTCTGCTCTTCTTCAAAACATCCCTTACTACACCAAATTTGAGTCCTGAAATTATCTTCCCTTTAATTATTGTGTGAAATCTGTCTCTTCCTGCCATTAGCTTTTTAGGGAAGCCTGTCCCACGTGTTTGTCTCCAGGATTTATCTTACTTGCCTGGATAGAAAATTGTGTTAAGCATATTTGTGACTCATGGCCTTGAATCCTTTACCCTTGCATCCACAGTTAATCCTTATACATCCATGGCCAGACCAAGCAGTCTGACCTAGAAATGCCATTAGTCATCTTACAACCAGGTCTTGATAAACTTCTTTGTTGTTTTTGCCATTGGAACCATGTGGGCAGCCCATTTTCCAGGCTGACAGGTGAGTATGTCAGATGGATGTTTGTCATGGAGTCGTGACATTTGCAGCTTTGAGACTTTTGCATGTCCTCTTTCATGGCCAGGAGAGGATATAGCAATAATAACCTGCATAAACTTTTAATGGAATTCAACTTCCATGTACTCACTGATCTCAGGCTGATCACAGGCCTGTGCTGTCTACATTTTACTATTTTCCAATTTTCTTTACACGTTTCTACTCATTATTCTATTGACCATTAATTTCAGGAGTACAAAGTTATCTTGTGGACCAGTATTCCAGGGCAGTGGAAGGTAAGAAATAGGAGATGATGAAAAAAACTATTGTTTACTTGAGTAACTATATTACTGAAGTGCTTGAAGTACTTTATGTTTCCTGTTTCTCCTTCTATTGGTGACATATTGTAAGACAAAATAAATTAGCACATACTTGATTAAGGAGAAAATACCATATGAAACTTAGAACCAAATATTTTGCTTCCAGAGGTGTTAATGGATTTTTTGGTCTCATAAAATTGTATGATGCTGACTTTTCCTTCTGTTGTTTTTTCTTTTTTATTTTCTCTTCGTTCCATTTTTTTTCCTCTAAAGAAATAATTGTAGGTTTGGCGTCTTGGAAGTATGGAATCAATCTCAATGATGGGGAGCCCCAAGAACCTCAATGAAACTTTTCTACCAAATGTTGCCAATGGTATCAAGGATGCCAGTAAGGTCACAATTGGCATCATTGGAAGTGGAGACTTCGCTAAGTCGTTGACAATCAGACTTATCAGATGTGGATACCACGTGGTCGTAGGGAGCAGAAACCCTAAACACGCTGCTGACTTCTTTCCCCATGTGGTTGATGTCACTCACCATGAAGATGCAGTAACTAAAACAAACATCATTTTTGTAGCCATACACAGAGAACACTACATCTCTTTGTGGGATCTCAAACATTTACTTGCTGGTAAAATTCTGATTGATGTCAGCAATAATACAAGAGTAGACCAATATCCAGACTCCAATGCAGAGTATTTGGCATCACTTTTTCCTGATTCCCTAATTGTCAAAGGATTCAATGTCATTTCAGCTTGGTCATTGCAGTTAGGACCAAAGGATGCCAGCAGACAGGTAAATGTTTTTATTTGTATTAATTTAGCTTATTTGTAAGACAAAAATGACAGGTACTGAATGTAATAGCCAGAACTGATGAGATTTACGTTCCCTGACTTAACGTGCCTAAAATGTTGGACCTTTAGCTTGCATTTAAGTAGCCAACAGAACCTTCAGAGTTTAGTTCATTCCTCTATGAGACAGATAAAGTAAGTGGTCCAGTTTTTTCCCTGTGTTGCCTGTTTGTCTTTAAAGATTGCAGAGAAAATGTGGGTACTAGCTTAGAGTAAAAAACTGACCTTTCAATGACTACAGATAGAGGAGAAGAGTTGGGTCTTAATGTTTTCTGTAGGAAATACGTTCTACACTTAATACAAGGGTGTAGACAGTCCTTCGCAGTGTATTTCAGTTACAGCAAAAGAGATGGTCCTGGTTCCAGAGCTCAGGAATGAGCTGTTACAAAAATGCTTGAATTCACTGTAGCAGCAAAGTGATTGAAAGAAATTATCTAGCTTTTAGAGTGCCCCAAAATCATCAATATAAGGAAACAGAAGGAAGCACATATGTTTCTAAGTGATCATTCATTTGATCCAGGGCTGCTTGGGAACATCATGTTCAAATTCCTTCCCAATATGTTATGCAAATCCATCCTGCATATGGAAAATGCACCTTTATGTTTTTCATGTTTTGCTGAGGTGATGGAAAGGATTTAATCCTGTGCAAGCATCCAGTCCTTCACAGATTCATGCAATCTGAGAAATACATAAGAAATAACTAATGTAACATGACTGCTGGAGACTAAATTTATTTTCTGGCACTTTAGGTAGACTTAAATGGAATGGAATTGATATAGAATTAGCATAATTCAAAAATCACTTCACCATACTACTTTTATCCCCTTTCAGAATAGCACTACACTAAAAGAAATTCACTTCAGTCAAAACAGATCTGCTTCAGTGCAGGTGATCAGCAAATAGTGTTGGGCAAACTACAGCTCATTGTAAATTTCAACAGACCCTTGAAGTTCTTTATATCAGTACGCTTCTTTCACTGTGTAATCAACTGGCCTTTAGAACAAGTTCTTATTTGGCTGCTAATTTTTGTCTTTTCTGTTAAATGCTCAAATCTGAAATCTCTGGAAATCTGGATTGTGAAATTAAGTTGAAATTGTTACCCATGGAGAGATTACACAGTTTGTGGCTTCTCATTCTGTGTATGCTATAATTGTTTAACGGTCATCATTCATAATTCCTGTATTTTTGAGAGATTTTTGGATTTTCTGGCATGCTTTTAGCTGTTCCTTCAAGTTAATCCAGTCCTGTAGACATTTCAGTATGACTGGTTTCAGTGTACAGATTACCAAGACATCTCCCATTATTAAATCCAAGAAAAAGCCAATTTTGTTTTGATTACTCTGTTGATAAATCAGTGTGCATATTTGCACTTTGGCTAGATTCTTATGTGATTTTATTGTTATATTGGTGATATAAACTGGGATAAAGTGCACAGTTTTAGCGGTTGTGTTGAAGTTTTGATTTGGAAGCCCTTAAGGTTTTTGCTGGGTTTTGCTGGCTTTTTGTTTACCTTTGAGTCTCTTTTTCTGACTACAAATAATTCCCTTGCCTTTCCCAACAGGTCTATATATGCAGTAACAATGTTCAGGCTCGCCATCAAGTTATTGAGCTTGCCCGTAAGCTCAGTTTCATTCCTATTGATTTGGGGGCATTGTCATCTTCAAGAGAGATTGAAAACCTGCCTCTGCGACTGTTCACCCTGTGGAAGGGGCCTGTAGTGATTGCCATTAGCCTGGCAACATTTTTCTTCATCTATTCCTTTGTCAGAGATGTCATCCATCCGTACATGAGAAACCAGCAGAGCGACTTTTACAAGATTCCCATTGAGATTGTGAACAAGACTCTGCCAATTGTTGCTATCACTTTGCTTTCTCTGGTATATTTATCAGGACTTATTGCAGCTGCTTATCAGCTTTACTATGGCACTAAGTATCGGCGATTTCCTCCTTGGCTGGACAACTGGCTCCAGTGTCGAAAGCAGCTTGGGCTGCTCAGTTTTTTTTTTGCAGCAGTGCACGTGGTGTACAGCCTGTGCTTGCCTATGAGGAGATCAGAGAGGTACTTGTTCCTCAACATGGCCTATCAACAGGTAAGACAGTCTTTGGTTCAGTTAGCCAAAAACACCTTGGCTGGGTGCATATGGCTTCTGAATACAATAATTGGGTTTTTCTTGGTCTGTTCTACTGCTTTTGGCACTGCTTTTGTGCTATCTTATGCATAGGTGGTGACAAATTAGGAGACTGAAAGAAATATCTGTGCGTTTTGCTCAGCTTGTGGGTCAATCTGCGGTCCAGTTTGTGTGGTAGGGGGAATCAAGGACATGTCCTGTTGAAATTCCTGATAGGAATATGCATAAGAAGAATGTAGGATAAACAAGATAAGAGCAACAGCAGGAAAATTCTGAAGTATGTTCCTTTCTATGTATACTTAACGCATGGGGGACCTATGTATATCATAAGTGCATTTACAAATATATCAAGTACAAGGGCAGATACTGTAATCATGCTTACAGACACTTCTATGTTCCAAAATGAAAAAAAAAAATGCTGCTGATATTTTGTAATATTTTGGACCAATGCTGAAAATACTTTATTCTTTTAAAATTCTGTGGACATCATCTATTGCAGGCAACAGAAATTGACTCATAGTTTCCAGGAACAATTGATCTTGCATAACCCTGAAACATTCTTCAGCAAATCGGTCATCCTTTAGAAGAGGGCCTGATGCTGCTGTCTGTCAGTGATACAACTTATTGTAACCTTTAAAGTGGCAGAAAACCAGCATTGCCAGAAAAACTGCATTGCCATTGACCACATAAAACCTGTAGGAAAGAGAGATGTGATAGAACAGAAAGAAAAAAACAAGTAAAGAAATAAAATAAAATTTAACAAATTAACAGGGAGTGTCACTAATTCTGAAAAGCTAGCATCAAAAACTGAATATAAGAGAAAGACATGAAGGGCAAAACTGTAATAGGCAGTAAGAAACCATAATTCAAACTTTAAATTAGTAATACTAAAGGATTCACTGGTACTTTTACTAAGAAATTATCTTCATTTTAATGATACTGTAAAAGTCTCATTGCTAGTATTTTTGGTGCACCTTTTTCAAGACATGTCCTATTGCAACAGTTAACCCGGAAGTGGAAAAAATAATTGAATGTCTATTGTTTCATAGTTGTTAAGGTGCTGAATTGTTTCTTTTTTCTGGTAAAGCTCTCCTGCGAGAACCATCTTGGAAAAAGCTGATGTCAATAGTGAAAGAGAGAAACCAGCTTGGACTCAGCACAGAAAAGCTGAAGGAAATGATGTTAAACTATTTCTAAATGTAGTAAACTAAAAATAAATTGCAGGTGTATCCAACTTATGTTAGAGAATTTAAGTTTGCAGAGTCTAAAGAACACAGCTCCTTTTCTACAGTGTATAAGAATGTGCAGAATTACTCAATTTTGTAACAGTATGTTGGAAATGGTGTATAATGTTACATTTTCTTTTAGCATCTCATCTAAATTTCCACGTTTAATGTATTTTTAATCTAGCATGAGCCAATAGCAGCAGTAAGGAAATAGTTGTTTTTCTCCAAAGCATGAGGAAACCTCTGAAATATTTGACCCCATTTTATAGTTGTCCTGTGACTGTGAACTTTGTCAGTAAAATAACTTCTGTTGGTAATTTTAATATTTTTTAGAATAAAGTTCTTCCTTTCTGCTCTTTCATCAGGTTCATGCAAATGTTGAAAATTCTTGGAATGAGGAAGAAGTGTGGCGAATTGAAATGTATATCTCCTTTGGAATAATGAGTCTTGGATTGCTTTCTTTGCTGGCAGTAACTTCCATCCCTTCAGTAAACAGTGCCTTAAACTGGAGGGAGTTCAGTTTTATTCAGGTGTGTTACTTATTTGGTGAGGGGGTTTTGGTGTTAACAAGAATTCCTTTGATCATGATCAAGATCATAAACAAAAGCTCGTTGCAATGTGACAAAGCCTTTTTTCCCTCTGTTTCTGGTAATTCAATAAAAACAACAATTACTTATCAAACATGTTTCCATGAAGGCACATGAAGCATTTCATGGGTGTTAGAACTGGACTTTCATTTTACACTTCTTAATTTTGAAGAACCAACACAGCTAAGACCAGATGTCCACTAATCTATTCTTTTTCTGTTCTTAGAATTTCTTGCTAAATTCAAATCAGATAAATTTGGACAAACCTACTAAATGCAGTGATACTGATTAGATACTTGTACGGGTAGATGCACACAGCTATTAGAATTGAAGACTTAATTTGCCCTGCAGGATTTTTATTGCACAGCCCTCTGACAGCCACGATGCCATTGATTAAGTTTTATTTCCTGTCCACTGTGGGATTTGACACAGCTCTCAACTGCATTATTCCCATTAGCTGAAAATATCCACTAGTAAAATATTAATCTTTGCTTATTAAAATCAGAGGCTTTTGGAGGCCCTGGCACACCATCTGCTGCCTGCCTTCCTCAGGTAAATACCTAGAGCATGCAAATCTAACCAGCATCAAATGCTGAGCAATATGGGCTTTAATGAACAGCTCAGTGCTTGCTCCTGCCCATAATTGCCAGTAGTTTTAGGTAGCAGTCAGGTATAAGAAATTTTACTAGGATTAAGCTGGGTGAAAATTACTAAGTGTGCACAGTTTTGGGGTTTGTTATGTTTTGTTTTCTGACTCTGGCTTTAGTACTGTAGTCTTAGCTCAGTCTTTTCTGATTAACAATTTTTTCAGCTTAGCCTATATAACATTGCCTAATTCTGAGTCCTGTTCACTTCAGAATGTGGGCAATGACTTTAAAGTTCAGAGCTTGGGTTATGCTTCATAATGTACAGACTTATTAAAGAGTGGTGGGGAACACTTAAATGACTGTAGTTGTTTGAGGTCTGCAATGTCTTCCCTTCCCCTATGATTTCCATTACTGGAAAACTGCAGGTAGACCCACAGAAAGTTTGCTGAAAAGTTTTCCAAGTTGGAGTTACCCTGACAGAACTGTTTATTCTTGTCATGGCTTTGGGCCTTCAGAGAGACTAAATACTCCAGTGTATTGTTACATCTCTGCCATTTGGAGTTGTCTGTGTGGGGACAATAGTACTGGTGTTGGGTGATAAAAACCATTAGTGCAAAAGGGAAAAATATGAATTCACTTGTGAGTAACATGATGCCTTTATCCAGTAATAACTTCCAGACACAAACACAGCATTTTTCCTTACTCATATTTCCAAATCTCAGGCTTGTGTGACTGAGTCTAAACCCACACAATAATCAAAATTATGCATATTTATTGCAGTTTCCATTGTAAATTAAGTCAAAATACTTACAATTTTAAATCATTACAAACTTGAATGACCCATCTGTCAGTATTTTGAGGAATTTGTTTGGGAGTAAATTGTTTGCTCTGGATATATGCTATAGTTCATACTGCATCATGTGGAGAATACTGGTATTGAACTATGATTGTTTGCAATTCTTAATCACTAAAGCATTGAACTACTGAAAATTTCCTTAAAGTTAATGAGTATTTACTTTGTCATTAATTCTCAGAATGTAAGTTATTCTTCATAGATACTTGTGAAAAAAAGTCTTGTTTTTTTCAATCAGAAAACAGTCTTTCAGTGATTGCTTACTAGAGTAAAAGGAGTCTGTATTTCTGCATAAGTTTCACTGTCCCCAGTATGCAAGAAGAACAGATAAAACATTGTAATTCTTCCTCTCTTTTATATTTTTCTTCTACTGAAGTGCATTGCAATGAAGGAAAACTGAACTTAAATTTCTCCATATTCTCTAAGTTAGGGGAACAAACAACAGAACTACTAAGCTATCATCCCATCATTGCTTTTCTTTCACCTGGGAAAAGCAGTATGTCTAGCTTTAGTCATGAATCTCAGATGATTTACCTCAACTGCTGTTGAACTTGTTTCACATCTGGCAAATGAAGAATCAGTCAGTCAGCACACCCAATGTCCCAGCTCAGCACTTCCCACTGAGAATAACACATTCTTGCTTGCTCATCTTAGTAAATGCAGTTTCATCAAAATAAGGGACTTGCCTCTTCTAACTAGTTTTACCACTAGAACATACTCATTCTTGAGTCTCACTAGGAAAATATGAGTTTATTAAAATGTGCAGTATAGACTAGCCTTGTTCCAGCAGAACAAGCCCTAAGCAGCATCTTCCCAACCTACAGTAGTTCAAACAGCCGTAGAACACAGTCTTCCTAATACTCTAAATAAACACAAGTTGTCAATATTTTTGCGAAGTAATTTCTGTCTTTGATATAACAAATTATTTTGGAGATATGTCCATCTTACCTAGCCTGGTTTCAAACACAGGTGTCAGCAGCTCCAAATTTCCAGCCTGCTTCATCAAGGGCAAAGGACTTTGATAGGACAAGCAGTGCAGGCCCCACTCCTTCACTCATAGTATCCATATGAACAAAGTGAGATATGAGAAGATTTAATAGTGCAAAAGGAAATTGCTGTGTCAGTCCTATAAGGAGCTAAGAGACCAGCAGAAAACGGGAATTTCTACAGTACAGAGCTGACCACTGTACAAAGCAAAGGTCTGATTACTTCAACATGATTTGGAGAGAAACACTCATAACATCCACGTAGAGGAACCACAGAATGAGACAGTGATGAAGAGTTTTCTCAGCAGGAGATCCTAGATAATTGAAACTTGGTGTGAAACTTTGCAATCACCTTAAGGTAACCCAGAGCTGAAGTTTACTGAGAAAAGCAGCAGGGAAGAAAGCTGAGGCTGTTAAACTAGTGCATCAGTTTTCTTAAATGCCACTTCTGTATTCTTTTTCTCATCTAAATATCTTTGGATAAGGAGCAAAAGAAGACATGGGCAAGAAATACAAAAGAATTCATATTTTGTCTGAGCAGGCAGAATAAACGGCTTAAACCAACAACTGTAAACAGAAAAACAGACATTTATTGAAACCAGTCCTTGAGTCTGCAAGCTATGCTGCACTGGGTCCTTCAGTCTAGTGAGGAAAGTTAAACTGTAAATATATAATGAAAACATAAATGATTGCTGTTTTTTTATCATTTAAAGTGCCAATGGACAAAGCAGACTGGTTTTGAAAGTTAAACTTCATGGTTTTTAGCAAAAAATAACAGAAATCTGCCATTTGAGTGGTAGGAAGCTGACTTTTTTGTAGATACTCCTTTTCTCTGCTAGCACAATCCTCAAGTTTTTTGGAGGCAGTGTGAGTCAAGTATTTCTCACACAAACACTTTGAGGAAGGGCTGCCCTGCCTTGGTTCTCCCACAAGAATGAGATACCTTTTCCCCAGAGTAAAGAAGACTGAGGCATGAGTATTTAGCAAGTTTATGAGTTTATGATTAAGATTCCAGAGGTTACTACAGTTTTTAAGTTTAGTTACAGCCTGTTACACAGAGAATCTGTAGTATATCTTGCATAAATGTACAGTTTCAAAAATATCCTTTGTATATATAAATTGCTTGGAACTACTTGACCATCATGAATGTAGAAATTACCAAAGCAGATTTGCCCTGCAGCATGTTTTTGTCTCTACATATGTACATCTTGCTGGTAACATTTTAGGGGTTTTTCTCTTTTATCTTTCCCTCTTCTCTAACTTTTATTGGTTCCTTTCTCAAACAATTCCAGTTTGTCCAGTTTATCAGTAGCCTTGGCTGGGAATCTCCCTTATTGGCTAAAAGCTGACTTTGATCAGGAAGGAAAAGAAACAAAACAGGGAGTACTTAGAGAAAAGCTAAAAGATTTGGGAGTCCATAGGAAATGTGCTAATCTATTACTCAGCTTTCAGGAAACGCAGTATTATGGAAGATCAGGAAGCAAAGCAGCCAAAGATATTCTTCCACTTTTCCTAGCAACCATCCTAAAGCCCAGGCAGAAGGCTGCCAAGAATTGCAACTGATACTGCTGCTCACTGCACTGTTCAATGTGAATTTACCAGTGAAGAAACAGTGTTGCTTCTTGCTGCTTTCAGAAATCCTCTGCTCTTAATAAAGTAATTATTATCTGGAGCCTGGTAATGGTAATTAAGTGGCCAGTTGAATAACATAGCATTAGTAGCTGACAGAAGCTATAGTAATGTCTTTGTTAGTTTTTTAGAGGTATGGTTGAAATTGTGCAGGACACACTAGCATATGCTCTACCAACGCCTCAGAGAAGCATATGACAACTCTTCACAGGGCAAAACCAAAAAATTTATACAAGTATATAATATATTTTTCTTGTGCTTTTGTTGTTAGTTTAAAATATACTGATGTACTTCTTAGTTTCCATTTTTACCATTAGACAGACATTTATAGACATCTCAAAACTATAGCTTGCAAATAGAATTAAGCTAAGCACTAAAATAAAAATAATTGGAAATGACTGTATAATATTTCCCTTCTGTTTCTTTTTTCAAGATTTGTTGTATTTCTCATCAGTAGTCCTGATGAAGAAATGAGGGATATGATTCATTTGTGCCTTTCTCCATACAGTCAGTGATAAAACAATGAATTCAGGACAGTCATACAAAAATCTGCACTAACATGTTAAAACATCAAGTTTGATCGTATTGTTCACTGTCCAAATTTCTTACCAGAAGTTCCGTTCAGATAGCGCATATGCCATTTTCATATCCTCAAGTGTTTGTCTAAGTGTTCTGTTTACTATGGGATATTTTGGGAGCAATATTTTTTTAAGAAAAACATTGCAGCATATCTTAAGATTAAACAATGGCCCTGAAACCATTGGCAAAAAAAGTCAAAAAACAAGGTGCCAGTCCCAAGAAATTAACAGAAATATTTTCCTTTTATACCATTATACCTGTGAATCCTTGCAAATAGTATTACTCAGACATTCTTCTTGCCTTAGAAACTGCTTAAGCTTGAAGTAGAAGAAATTATTTCACTACCTGTTATAGACCCTTAGGCTGTACTTTTCTTTGCTTGTCTCTTTGCTGAAATTAGACCATACCTTGGTAGCCAGTTACCTTTCTTAATGCTCATTCTCTGTTTCAATGATTTTCTACAAATGTTTCCCAGCCAAGTTAGTAATTAAATTAGCTTAACCAGAAAGAGTTTTTCTTCATTTGATCACCACCAGAACTCAAAACATCGTAATCTTCTTTTATCATGGTTTGGGAAAGTTTCGGTGGATGCATTGTCAAATCTGCAAAGCATTACAGCTACAGGGTCCTTAAACAAGCAGGTTCACAGAACTGGAGAGGGACCCCTATTAGCACCACCTTCTGTGGCAAGCTCTAGATTTTTGTGCTGAGAGGTTCTTCCTCTGCAGGTTGCTGTAAGAACCCTCTCTTTCACCTTCTATTCAGCGCTGCCTGTTTATGGCAAACAGCACCACTGCTTTGTGCTATTGTGCCCGAGCCCTGCAGTTCAGATATTCCCATTAACCAGTGAGCAACAACTGATGCAGAAGGTAAAGGGTGGTTTGTGCTGACATCAGACAAGTGGATGTAGGCCTTTGTGAGGCAGAAGTAAGATGCACATCTTAGAGTGATAAAAATATGCAAGTTTAGGCCCAAACAGAATTGCACTGTTCCATAATAAGGAATCTTGAAAGGGATCTATCCTCATAAGAAATAGGAAACTCAATTTCCAATCACAATGGATGTTGTTCTAGTGACTACACTGGAATTATTCCTTATTGTCGTACCTATCCTGAAGTTGACTTCCATTACTTAGAATTTGGGTAGACATCATTTCAGCTTTGGCTAAGGCTTGTATATGTTAGCAGAGACACTCTGTAAATCAGTGTTCAGTTGAGTCTGTAAATTTCAAAATGTGAAGTTAAAAACATATATTACTAACTTCATGTAGAGAATAAGTAAGAGATTTTAACTTGGTGTCTAATAGAAATGTTAAAATAATGCAAATAATGTATCAGAGCTGTTGGGTGATGGACCAAGTGCTATTATATCTTTTTTTTCCCCCGTTTTCTCTTTTTCACAGTCTACACTTGGATACATTGCTCTGCTTATAAGTACTTTCCATGTACTGATTTATGGATGGAAGAGAGCTTTTGAAGAAGAGTATTACAGATTTTATACACCACCAAATTTTGTTCTTGCCCTTGTTCTGCCTTCTATTGTAATCCTAGGTAAGATCGTGCTACTTTTGCCATGTGTAAGTAGAAAACTGAGGAGAATTCGAAGAGGATGGGAGAAAAGCCATGTTATAGAAGAAGTAAGTGGGTCTGTTCCACATCTCTCCCCAGAAAGGATAACTGTAATGTGATGATATTTGTTAACACTGTTGTACATGTTTGGGCTTTGGTTTTTTTGTCATAAACCTGCATTTTTAGGAGTTTAGTTAAGTAGGAGTCTTTGTAAAGTCTCTTGCTTGACATATAGTACAAACTTTTGCCAAAACTATGAGAAGTTTATAGCTAGAAGACTACTACTTCTGATAACTACAGAAATATTTTTGTTTTGGATAACAGAGGGCAAATTATTATGAAATAAAAACATTTTAATGTTCCTTTGCACAATTATATCACAATAGTATTTTATTAGAACCAGGCTTTACAGATATTTTTTTGACTTAGAGTGTATGTGTCAGAATACTGTTTATTAATACAACATTTTCTGGGCAGTGTTTCTTCTTTTAAAACCACATTTCTGGGTTAATGAGTTCAGAATGTAAAGTAAATTATTTAGGAAATAACCAGGGTTTGAAAGAAATTAATTTGTAATGATCACAGAATCACAGAATGGTTTGACTTGGAAGGGACCTTAAAAACCAGTAAGTTCCAATGCCCCTCTCATGGGCCTTGACAATTTTCACCAAGTTCCTCAAAGCCCCATTCAGCCTGGCCTTAAACACTTCCAGGGATGGGGCATCCACATCTTCTCTGGGCAACCTGCTGCAGTGCCTCACCACCCCCACAAATAAAGAATTTCCTCCTAATACCCAATCTAAACCTACTCTCATTCAGTTTATAGCCATTCCCCCTTGTCTTGTTACTACACGCCATTGCTCTCTTGTAGGGTCCCTTCAGGTACTGGAAAGCTGCAATGAGGTCACCCCTAAGGCATTCTTTCCAGGCTGCACAAACCCAAATCTCCCCACCTTTCCCTCACAGGAAAGGTTCCCCAGCCTCCGACCATCTTGGTGGCCCTGCTCTGAATTTGCTCCAACAGGTCCCTGTCCTTCCTGAGCTGGCACCCCAGAGCTGGGTGCTGTGTTCCAGGTGGGGTCTCTGTCACCAGAGCAGAGCAGAGGGGCAGAATCCCCTCCCTGCCCTGCTGCCCACGCTGCTTTTGGTGCAGCCCAGGACACGTTTGGCTCTCTGGGCTGTGAGTGCCATGGCTGGGTCATGTCCAGCCTCTCAGCCACCAGCACCCCCAGGTCCTTCGGGGCAGGGCTGCTGCACATTCTTTCACCCCCCATCCTGTGTGGGTACTGGGGGTTACCCCAGCCCAGGTGTAACTTGGTCAAGTGTATTGCACATGTACAATACCTTTATTTGTGTGTGGTTTTACACCATTCCATGATTTGAATATGCAAACCCAGTTTCAATTATGGTGTGATTGCACATCTTGTAAGCAAAGGGTATTGAACTAATACTGTCTCTTTTTTTCAAGGTATTAGGTAGGATTTTAGACCTTTGGCATCTCTTTATTTCCATACATCATATAATGAAGATTCAAAACCATGCTATACATTTATAGAACGATATGTGTGTAACCTAGTTTTTGATTTTTCAATGATTTTAAAATATGAGGAAGTATTTTAAAACAAAAAGAAAAGCTGAGAATTCAGCAACAATAAAAAATCCATTTTCATTGTGAAACTTCCAATATATTGGAAGCATCACAATACTCATGTTCTGTATGTGTCTATACTGGAGCTTCAGTTATTATATATGAATTACCCAGAATGTGTCTTAAATTCTTAGTATCTTTTTGTGCAAATCTATTTTTATATAAAGGTCTAACTTTTACAAGTGTCTCTGGGATATGCCTGAAGTTTTGAGAAACCAAATTATTTTTCTTATACTTAAAAATCTCTAAACCTTGACATTTGCATTTCCTGTTGGATTCTAATTAATGTTCACAATTACATATTACTACTGCTGTGTCAGTAGCAATTACTCTTCTCTAACAAAACCAAACTCAACTCATACCTTTAGGCTGCTACTGCTTAATTAGCAAAACTTGTTTTTCACTGAATCAGATTGTGTATTTGGTCTTAATTTTCTTGTATTAAATTATATTTTTCTTATCTACATTTGCACTGTTTAAAAATCTCTGATTTTCTTAGCTGAACCTTCTCTTATTATTTATTACTTTGTGAGAACTTGTTCAATGAATTAAGCTTTAATTTATCCTTAAACATCACTGATCCTGTAAATCTCATTATCTCTGCTTGTAATGAAATAAACAGCTTTACAGAAAAAGAAAATTCTAGAATCAAACTCTGCCCACAGTTATGCCAGGCTAAGCCTAAAGAATTCATGTTAGTTGTTCTTAATTTCAAATTCAAAATATCTACAATTTTACTTTTATTCTAGTATCCAAATTCTCCAAACTTACACAACAAGCCTGTGTATATTCTAGGTTTGTTACAAAAGAAGAAACAGTTGAACTTCCTTTCATATCAAGCATATTCAAATCTAGAGATGAAAAATAAAATCCTTGCATGATATTTTTTTCAGAATTAAAGCATTTTTATGTCTTTAGACATGTTATGTATTGAATGAGAGGCCAATGGATTCTTCTTGAAAATGGAGCTTTGTGAATACATTTTTTTGAAAAAAACAACTGTTATGTGTGTCAACATAAATTTGATACTTTTTTTTAGTTCAGAAATTTTCACTTTCGAGTAGTTGGAAAGCTCGGATTTATCCTTCTTTTTAAGCCTTGGTGATGAAGCTAATTGGAAGGAAAATAATTAATTTTATTTCACCATTTTTGCAAAAATAATTTATAATAACAGCTATAATTGTTCAGGCTAAGGTCTTTGAGATTTATCTCCAATAGCTGACAAGTGGCAGATGTTTCCAAAAAGAAAGCAGATGTCCAGTGATTATTTTTCCTAACATAACTTCTCAAACCCTTGGAAATCAATAATTTTGGATTTATTTGAGACAGATGCTGCATCTAGATTACTGTATTTAGTAGCTATGTTCTCAAAAAATTTATCAAGCATTTTAGAAATTTGAAATTTTCCTATTTTTTAACACAAAAATAACAAAATAAAAAGGCTCAATAAATCTATCAAATGCATTTTAAAAATGTTTACATTCTTTCTTTTTTTCAAAGCCAAATATGTTTGTTTCAGGGTATTTTTTTTATTGTTCCTCCTCCTATATGCAGCTATTTCAGGGATACTGGTGGTGTTGCACAAGTACAATAGTTTTTATCAAACATTCTACATATTAAGCAAAAACCCTGTTGTTCCTGGAGACAGACAGGAGCCTAAACTCTAATGCAAATGAGATTTTCACATAAAAATGAAGAACAAGTAACAAGTAACTTCTAACTTAACTTTGTCTGTAATTGCATTCCAGAAGGTATCTATCTCTTACAAGTCTTGCAGAATTGAATGTCCTGGACTCTTTCCTATTTCATTGTTGCAGAGTGAAACCACACAAGGTTGAAGCATTGTGCGTCATTCCTTTAAACAAAATTAACTTTAAAAATCTTAGCACACATCAAATCTTGGAGAATTTTAATGGGATAAATACCACTCTACGTTCTACCCCAGTCTTGCACATGAAACCTACGTAATTAAAATCACTAGAATTGGCTGGTATAACTAGGAGTAGAATTTCATATCTCTGAACAGATTTAGGTAGACAGTATTACCATTGACAATCTGACTACATCTAAAAATTAAATATGCTGCTATTATTTTACAGTAATTTTACATTTCTGTAGAATATGTAATTAACATTCATGTTCCCTACAATTATTTAATTATTTTAATGCAACAGTGATAATGTTGCAGAACTATGATATTGTACTAACTGAAAATCACTGTCAAAGTCCGTAGATATTGTACAGTAATGCATCCACTGACAGTATATACAGAAATATGTTGGCCCTCTTTCCTATGCAAAAAGTTATTTTGTCATTAAATTTCTTCAACAGTGATTAAACTGCTCAATTTTAAACTGCCAAAGATGTCTGGAGAGAATAATGATGAGTCATTCCTATTTTCAAACTGTGTGTAGAAAATTAAAAATTTATTTTAATTTTATATGTTAATTGGAAGGTTGAAATGTTGAAGTATTAATAAATATACAATATTTTTAGATCAACTATATGAAGGCATTTTGTGAAATATTTGTGCTGCAAAAATAACATGTTTTCCTGTTAGGCCATGTATTTACTTCTAACTGGAATAGCATGACTTGTGATTTAGTATTTTGTAGTGTTCTTTAAGGACCAATTCACTCTAACAAGACACTTTTCAGCCTGAAGGTAAATGATGCTCATGCATTTAGCACACTTTATATCCAGCATATGTTTAGTCCCACAAGGGATTGTTATTCATGTGACCAAACACATTGATTTCTATAGAACTCACCATAGGACTTCTCATTGGAAAAATACCTGAGGCTAATAGTTTTGTTTAGATTGCCTAAACATAAACAACTAAATTCGTTTAGATATCTTAGTTACTTAGGAGAATAAATGCATATTTTGGGGAATAGCCTGCTATAAAATTATTTTTGTTTAGCTTTATATAAATTGCTTAACTGCCTAATGAAATAAGTAATCAAATAAGCCTAATTTCTCTTAATTATTGTACAGTTTAAAAAAATAGTTCTTAGTATGTGATACAGAATTGTACACTTATTATAAAATGGAGACTTCCATGTATTTAGCAACAGGTTATTTGTTTTCCATGGATATTAAGCTATTCTTTCTTAACATTGTCTAAGATGAGTTCTATTACAGGTTCTCTCTGTCTTTAATTTTCTCTTACAATTCTGTTAACTGTGGCAACTATGTACAAGTTAATTAAGTGCACATGTTCTTGAATTATTTAGAGTTTTTGAGTTATTTAGAGATTAATTATTTTTAATTGTTTTGCAAGTTCTTCTGCTTGTGGTAATGGTTACTGTGAATTGGTGCCACATTTAATTTTTTGTTTCAACATATGATGTGCCAACATAAGAAAGTACATTCATATTTTTATTTGGCATTAATTGCCTATAAAATAGTGTGTCTCAATACTTGTGTCTGTGTGGTATTAGCTGCCCAACTAGCATTACAGGAAATAGTTAATTAATGTAAGGCAATGAGTTCCCAAGTGGCAATAAATTTCACAGGTATGAATATAATTAGGAAACAGCTTTCCTCTGAAAGTTAGATATATCAGGTGCATAAATATTAGATAGATTCAGTTTTTCAGTGTAATATTTTCACATATGCAGTGGTAATGAATACATATGCATAGGTCCTTGTAGACAGTGCATCTCCTAACACACAAGGTTTTGATTTCTTGGCTGTTTATCCTGTAGTATTTTCTATCAATGTAATGAATAATGTTGCAGTACTGATATTGTATCACCATATGATACTGCTTTAATTAATTAGATTACAGCCTTTAAAATAAGTGACACATTTAACTGACTTGAACAATGATCTGTCATTATATATTGTTTGTTATGCCTTGCTGGCAGTGTCATACAGTGAGCATAATATGTCTCCCATGTGTAATATTCTCTTTGTAGTTGTTTGTCAGACTGTTTGTGCTGTCTCTCTGAACAGGGCTATTATAAATTATTAGTAATGCTCTTATCTATTTTTCCATAGACTATGTTTTACACAAAAATCAATAAAAAATCAATGTAAGGTATTTTGGTTATTTTCCTTTGCTTATGCAGAATAAATTTTAGCTTGTGTTTTTTTCTAATACATGGGTACTCTGATCAACATTTTCTCTGAGTGATAAAACTTGATTGTGAGTTCACAGAAGTATTCTAAGGGCAATTTATTTCTTTTTCAATGTCTGGATAACAGCTGACACACTGAATAGCTATATCCCTTATCCTACTCTAAGACATTCTTCATGATTTCAGGACACGAGTGAACACTACAGTACTATCAGCATATATTCAGTCCGCTTTTCATTCAACAAAAAGTTTGGCCATGATGAGATTGCTAAGCACCAGTATGTTTGCCAGGTGTCCTGTCATGTGTATGAAATAGAATTACAGTAGTTTCACAAGTATAAGCCGCACCTGATTATAAGCTGCACTTCCGGGTAGCTGGGAAGACAACGAGCTTTGTCCATATATAACCCGCATCCAAATATAAGCCGCACCTTTTTTTTTAAAAAAAGTGAGGATCCATGTGTGACAAAGTAATGAGTTAGTAACAGAATCATGTGATCATGGTGTTTGTTATCAGGTGCACAATTTGTTAACAGTTTTCACAGACCAGCGAAGCCTTTAAACGCAGCTCCAGGCACCCTCCCGTGCCGCGAGCCCTGGCACTCCCGCCCCCGCTGCCAACCCGCCCGGCTCACCCCGCCTGCTTTTCCCCAGGCTTTGCTTGATATTATGTTCTCCCCTGGGGCTGCTGAAAAGCAGAAAAACAAACTCCTGCCAGAGGAGGGAGGAGGCAGCGGGGGGGCTGGGGTTGGCAGCAGCTGGAGGATAACGAGGGAGTGGAGGAGGAGGAGGAGGAGAAGGAAGAGGAGGAGGAGCGGGGGGCTACTCCGGGGATCGGTGCCGAGCATCACTCCCTCCACCTCCTGAGTGCCGAGTGGCCAGGACTGGCACCTTGGGAAGCTTCGCCCTGCTCTTCCTCCTCCTTCTCCTGCTGCCGCCGCTCCCTGCCAGCAGCCGGAGCGCGCCCAGTGGAGCACTTGCTGATGGCAGCGCGGGGCGGGTGGGCGGGCGCAGGCCGGGGGTAGCACGGAAAGTGAGCGGCGCAGCCAGGCGGGGACAGGGACAGCGACAGGGACAGGTGCAGGCAGTGCGGGTGGTGCCGGTGACCCTGGGCCCGGCATGCCGTGCTGCCAGAACTGCCGCCCGCTGCGCAGCTCAGGGCCGCGAGTCGCCCATGGGCGCTGCCCCCGCCGGTTGGAGCCGCAGCTGGCGGGGGACCCGGGGGTGGCACGGCGCTGCTTGCGCTGAGCCCAGCCCAGAGGAGGATGAGTGGCGGCAGCGGGAGGAGGAGGAGGTGGAGGAGGAGGAGGTGGAGGAGGAGGGGAGCTCCGATGGCGCGGGGGCACTGGTACTGCGCACTTGGCTGCACGGGCTGTGCCTCATGTGCCTTTAAACACAGCCCCAGGAGCCCTCCCCCTGTTGCCAGCCCCGGCACTCCCACCCCCTCCGCCAGCCCACCCGGCTCGCCTAGCCTGGCAGCAGCGGCGATCCCACCACTGGCTGGCCCGTCCCGCTCCCCAGCGGCCACGCCGCCAGCCCGCCTGGCTCCTCAGCAGCCTGCCACCGGCACGCGCCCACCCTGCTCAGCAAAGCCCACTCCCCACCTGCCCGGACCCAGCTCTGTGGCAGCTCTCTGCCCAGCCGGCTCACACTTCTGGGTTGGCATTTCGCTGAGATTTGTCCATAGATAAGCTGCACCTGATGATTAGCCGCACTGCTGGGGTAGGCTGGATTCTTCAACGAAAAAGGTGCGGCTTATAATCGTGAAATTACTGTACTCTTAAAAAAAAAACAACAGGTAAAGCACTTTTCAGTCCTTCTTTCGAAAACACATAACTGTTTTCCTTAGAGGCTTATGCCAGCATAAGAGGAAAACAATGCATGACAATACATGGCTGCTTAACTCTCAGCAGCATAAACTGTTCTGAATTCAGAAAAGTAAAGATGCATGGGTCAGTGGAGCTGGCAGCATTTGCACTGCTTTCACATTAGGTTACGTAGTCTTCCCAGAATCCCAAATGGAATATAGGTATTTTTAAAATTCAGAACATTTAATATTGGTTTGTGCCATGCCTAACCTAACAGTAACATTTTGGATGTTGAAGTCTTTCTTTCCCTGGCTTTTATTTTTTTAATCTCCTCATTTCTCTATATCTCAGTGCTTGTTCTACTGATGTTGATATTATGCCAGCAGCTGGGGCCCCAAACTCACACCTTTCTCCTGCCTTACTTTGTACTGTACAAGAGTATAAGTTCTGTGTCCTGTGATTTACAGTGTTTCCTTACAATAATAAGTGTGAAAGTTACCCTCAGTTCCATACCACCCATGACCTCACACTGTATTTTAGTAGTACAGGTAGGTAAATCCAGATGTTGAAATCTCTTTTGACTTGACGAGTTTGAGGCTCAGTCTACTGCCCGCCACTTCAAGGACTTTTATTTTGTGAATATCAAACACAGAAGGTCTGTCAGGACAGACAAAGAAAAAAAGAAAAGGAGAATGAAAAGGATAGTCAAGGAGTCAACAGACTTAGAAACACTTTGATTTCTGTGCTTTAAAGACCTCGGTGTCATATTTGATAGAGTGCAGGTGGCTTTGGACACAGTCTACAGGTTCAATACAGCCAGGGAAAGACCATCACTTAGCTAGGGCTGAAGACCTCATTGCAGCACATAAAAGGTATATACTGAACAATAATCCTTTAAAAGCTCCCTACCAAATTTGTGAATACTACCAAAACAGTGAATACTGAGTGCTAGAGGAAATAATTCACTCAGCAAAGTCAACAGGAGATTCATGGCAGACCTACATATGTAACCTTGATCGTCTAACACGCAGTTGTGTCCTACACACAGAGCCCTGTGGTTTTATGAAATTTAAGTTTTACCTCAAGAATAGAGTTTGCTGAACTGTGACTTCACACCAAAATAGTTTGTCCTCAGTCAAAACAGAAATCCTCTTTACATGGTCTATTTTTTAGCATATTTCTTAACATTTTTAAGACTAAAAATTCAATACTCTCATAAATAAGGCCTTGAATATTTTCATTACCAACTGAAGAGATAGGTGTGATAAAAATACAATATAAGCCTGTTTGGAGTTTATTAACTTTTGCATAAATATTTTCGCAGTTGATTGCATGATTTTGAGGACGAGCATTTGCTGTTTGCTAAGGGCAGCAGAATCTCTGTAGTCAAACTTGCATAATGTAGCTTTCATCCTAACTTTTAAAAGCTTCATTTTGAAGAAGGTGCACAGTGAGCAAATGGAGCTTTTCAGTATGATCTTTGGAACAGCGAGCCAACAAGTGCCACGTGACTTAAGCTTATAATTTACAGACTAAGTTGCCCAATTTAGGTATATTCTCTATACATTTGTCATCTAAAATACAGAGTAACCAAACTTGAAATCACTTAGGCTACAATAGAAATAAATGCAAGCAGGTTTTTTTATATAAGCTTTAAAATTTTGAATTCATACAACTTCAGTTCCTACCTTGGTACCAAGGAAAAAAAAAATATAGTACACCTTTTTCAGCTAACTGCCTGCAGACATATAAGCATTGTCAGCACAATTAACTCAAATGCTTAATAGAAAAATCTTCTTCCATCCAGTGTGAGCCCAGATACAAAACAGAATGTTCACAGAAACAAATATTTAAGTAGAATGTGGAAGGGCCAGTAAAGTGGTTATAGTAATGGAGAGATGTGTGTACATGGACAGATGAAGAGTGTCAAACACCAGCTGCAAGGCTGGCAACTACATTGTCACATCATGTTAGGGCTCTGTATAATGTGTTACAGGTCCTGCCTCTGCGTGACCTGTGTTCTATGATCACAACTCAGGATGTTATGGCTGTCAAAGGGGTCATTGCATTTTCTAAATTCAGAGTCCTGTACTATGCTAGACTATATTTTTGGCATCATTTTGGAGTTGCATACAGGATGTATTTCTACTAAATGCAGAATGTGCATGGGTATTTTTGTGTATACACAATATTGGGTATTTTCCCTTTGATGGGAGGAGAACTCTACAGCTTATGTGAGTACTAAATGTGAGATGCACCTTATTTCTGCAGAAGGCAGGTATGGGAAATGAGAAGAGTATAGCATGCAAGCTGGGAAAATTGAAAATAAGGACTGTGTTGGTTATAGTTAGAACCATAAAGGTGTCTTTCCTGATTGTTATCAATCACTTATTTTCATACAAAAGCTGTCTGGAGATTTAAACAGCTATCTTAGCATTTAATCAATTTATTAATATATTCAAATATTTGTTAGTTAATTATTTGTCAATGAAAACTGAGGTTGGCATAAAGAATGCCTGCACTCAGAGACTTGAGATGTGTGCATATCCAACGAGGTATGAGCAACTTCCCAAAGTGTATCCAGATCCTGGGAATGGCAGCTAAAGGGAGCAGTCCAGTAGAGCCCTTGTGAGCACACCAAGCGCTGCGCTGTCCTTGGATCTCAGCGGTCAACTAAGCCTCAAACAGCTGCTCGCCGTTTGCAAGTAGACGATATCTACATCTCCTCACCCCTCCGTCCCTGCCTTTATTACTGTTTTGTATTGGTCTGTGCAAAGAAAAGGTTCCTTTCGCCCTCTTCCCCGCTGCCAGGCCACTCTAGACAGCGCTTTCCTCTCTGGGGTTTGTCATGGTGGCGTCTCATGGAGGGTTTTTTCATGATTACTCGTTATGGATCGACCGGCCCATTCCCTCCCAGCTGCCCAGCATGTGGGAGCCGCGGACGGGGTGGGCAAATGGTTTTCAGATAGCAGCCCCCGAAGTGACTTTTCTGGCAGAGCGGCGGAAGGGGTCGGGACAGAGCTGCAGCAGCAGAACGCTGCGGGGGCGGGTCCCGCAGGCTGTGGCGGAGCGGGCGGGCCGGG
>VRYO01002734.1:22523413-22625191 GCA_009812075.1 Sialia sialis
GTCCCTCAGTAAAGTCACGGTGGTTTAACGCGGCTATTTCACATTTTAAACACCTTAAAAGCAAAATTTCAGAATTAAAAAAAATTAAAAAAAGGTTAAAAGTGTTGCTTTTTCAGGATGCACCGTTGAGATCAGTGGATTTGAATCACGTCATCACACTACTCAAAGGTTCGGGCTCAGTAAGTAACCCTGGTACCTCGCTATTTCAGTTACACGCGTAGTAATGGGGCTTTGACAAAGGTTTTATACAGGTACTGTAGCATTCACTCTGAATAAACTCTGGTGATTTTATTATATCTAGCACAGGTGGCTGGAGCTACAGAGCACAAAGATGAGTATTTCTTCTGGAATTTGAATGCTTCTAAAGATGATAATTGTTATAAAAAAATTGTGTCAAATATGGATTGGTATTGCAAAAATACGTAGAGAAAGAGAAGATCACACAGGAACTTAAAAGACAAAAGCATAAGCATTCAAAAACTAGACATGCAGAATTTCTTATTTGAGATTTTTAGAGTCTAAAACCTACAGCTGGGAAATAGATACATATACAACCTTACTGGAAGTATGTCATGAATTTATATAATTGCTCGAGTTAACTGCTAACAGTTCTTCAGGGAGGTGATTTTGTATGAAGGAGAAATATACAAAGGTCAACGTTGAAGAATATATACAATTACTTATGCACTCAGGAGAAGGATCATCTCATGGGCTTTCATAGATGATTTTTAGTCTCCACAAGATTTGGCAGATTAAATTCACTAAACCATCAAATAATTTTGATCCAAAATACAGATAATTTATGCTCTTAAACAAGGACCTGATTAAACCTAGCACGTTTTAAATTAATGCCCCACAGAGAAGTACTTACATATTCCCCTCTTTCCCTTTTTAAATACAGACCTGATAGAATAAACTTGCTGGCTGAAGAAAAAAGTGTCAGATATTGTTTACTGCTTCTGTCAAGAGCATAAGATATAGGATAAAATGCCCATAGGATTCTGGGCTTGTGGACTCCTGAAACAACTTCCTGTCCTGCTTCAAGTTGCAGATGCTCAGGAGAGCTGAAATGGACTCTGCACATCGCTGACACAGCCTGACATATCCTCACTCCAGTTGTTTTCAGCTTGGAATTTGAAGGCTGTTTCCTAGTGGTGCAGAGCATTCTAAGCCACTTAGATCTACATGCGTGCACATTTGTGTTGTATGTGGCATGGGTTTGGTTTTCTTAGTTGCTTTACAAAAAACTACGAAGAATTTAAGAATTTATGTTTAAACAGGAGCTTTTGAAAGCCTCTTCAGTTACAAGAGAATAGACTTCATACTTAGAAATGAGGCTTCATCATGGAGTTAATCCTCCTTCAAACTTCTAAATCTGTTTCCACTTTAATTTAAACTTAAAAGGGGATAAACATAATCATTTAAGGTTCTAGGGCAAACTGCAATTAAGATCTACTTTTCATTCTTTTACTTAAGAAAGATTTGGAAGATGAGCAGCTGAAAACTCTGAAGAAGATAGTCAAACACTTTGAAAATGGACTTGTATCCTTTTTGCCACTCTAGAATTCTGAGGTCATGGTGTTTTATGGTAATAGTCTGATTTTTTTGAAAGTATTTGATGCTGTACTGTGTTTCCACATGGAGAAGTGGGATGATCATATACATTCTCATCAGTGGCCTCATGGTACACAGCCAAGGTTGGTAGGTTGGCAAGATCCTTGGATATTACAGTAATTTCACGAATATAAGCCGCACCTTTTTCATTGTAGAATCCAGCCTACCCCAGTGGTGCGGCTTATATTCAGGTGTGGCTTATCTATGGACAAATCCCAGTGAAATGCCAACCCAGAAGTGAGAGCCGGCCAAGTAGAGTGGCAAGTGGGCGGGCAGCCCCTGTGCCACCGGGAGCTGCTGGGAGTGTGGGACCGCCAGGAACGGGGGCTGCAAATGTGCGGGCTGGCCCCTGTGCCGCCGGCAGCCGCCGACAGCGTGGGACCGCCAGGAACGAGGGGTGCGCAAGGGCGGCCTGGCCCCTGCCGCTGGGAAGCCGGGCTGTGTGGGGCTGGGCTGGAGCGCCCCGCCTCTCTGCCATGCGGAGTTTAAAAAAAAAAAAAAAACGGCGCGGCTTATATTCAGGTGCGGCTTATATATGGACAAATCCTGTGGTCTTCCCAGCTACTCGGAAGTGCGGCTTATATTCAGGTGCGGTTTATAATTGTGAAATTACTGTAGATTCATTTGTCACAAAATTCAGTAGAGTGTTCTCACCTGTATAGTGGCTGAAAGTATCCAAAATGTAACTGATGTACTTTAAACTCAGAATAGAAAAACATAATGAAGAAATAGCCTCTACTTAAGAAAATAGCAAGATAAAGGAGACTTCCAGTAAGGAGACGTTTTAAAGAAAAGCGAAGTCAGACTAATTCATCTGAAACTTTTTTCATATTTACAGTATAAATGGAAAGGTTCCAGTAATGAGAAGTACTAAGGAGGGTGTGGGAATGTGGAAAAATGTGATTAATTTCATACAATTCTGATCATTGCACAGTGATTTAAGGTGTCATATTACAACTGAGTTGTGTGCTTAAAGGCAGTTTCTGTGAGTCAGTGGATTGGTAGTCACTTTTCAGTCTCAGTTCTCTGTTCAGTTTTGATTTTGTGCCTCTATCCTAAATTAAATAATCTTAGTATTTATTTGAGTCCAGAGTTTCAAATTTCAGTTAGTCACTTGGGACTAGAGGAGAAAACAATTTAAACATCACAAGGCTGTCTCAGAATTTGGGTAGGTAAATCTGACACTGTGATGTAAAACTTTTCATCCTCCACATTTAGAAATTTTGTACTGAGTTTCCAGTGAGTTCAACTGAGAAGACACCTAAATCAGATTGGCAGAAATTGTACTTAAGTAAAAACAAGGCTGCTTCAAAAAGCCCAAGTATGGACTGACACACTTCTTTTAAGCATCTAACTTTGTGAACACTGGTCTTATTTTTTATTTTGTTGTGTCTTTCAAGTGTGATGAGCACAGTTTTCAGCTTTTTCTTCTGATTCTTAGTGGTACAGATGATCTGATTTCCTTAATTTCACATTAAAAGCCTCTTAAGAATATAGCACAAATTACTGAAATTCTTAACCTGTGTGCAGAAAAAATGAATGAACAAGAAGCTTTCACTGAGCCTTTATGTGGATTTATTAAATTGTTTGGGTAAGTACCTCAGCCCCACTTTTAGAGATTTAAATACTGCTTATTAACAGGTCTATACATTTTCTAAGGCAACTGACATGACCATAAAGAATTGATCTACAAAGTACCTGTATCTGCAAGGTATCAATTGTATCATCCTTCTTTTTCATCAGCTGGCTTTTACTTGTGTCCAGTTTCTGGTGACATGAATGAAGAACCTATTTTAACAGTTTGATATCTGTTCAGTTACATGTTACATAATTCAAAACTGTGTTGTACATGGCCCCTGCTTGCTTGGAAGCAGGGTTCCCCAAGGTCTCTTATGCCTGAAATCAATCTGGGCCTGCTGGCCTCAAAAGATTCAGCAGCTAAGTAGTACTGAGGTGTGTTTTGCTGTTTCAGACGAGCTCTTAAGTGAGTTTAAAAACCCAGAATGGCACAAAAACACGCTAATACCTGAAGGTAAGCATCAAAATGACAAGCCATATTACAGGAGAGAATGAACCTCAAGAAGATTTAGGATTTATATTCTCTTTAAAAATGCATTGCATGAACTTTTGGTCATCTTCGTTGTCATGCTGTATTTTAAGTAATCTGTAGAATAGAATTTAGGTGTTATCCACACTTGTCAGTAGTCTTATCCTCCTCAATAATTCAATGAAGTTATTTATGGTATATTTGTAGCTGCAGTTACTCTTGTATTTTATTTCATTTGAGGAGAATAAGGACGAAAAAGAAACAAAAAACAAACTGTCAGATAGAAAACTAGTGGCATAGTAAAATAGATATTCAGAGAAATTTTTACATAGCTTGCTTTGAGGTGTTAGGTTTAATAAACACAGAACTTCTCAGCTGAATCTTTTAGTTCCCTATGCACCCCCAGTTGCACTGCTTTTCTTTGCTGAGAGGGTACATTATGGAGTTTAATTTTCTTTGGTGTTTCCTAGTAGCATGACAAAACTGACAATGAGTGTATGAACTCAATAAAATGCAGCTGTGAGACTTTTCCTCTTTTAGAGCAGTTCAGCACTAATTGTGGTTTCTGCAATGAGTTTATTTTGGAAAACTGCATCCTTGGGTTTTCTGTACTATGGAAATTCCATCACAATTCACTAATTCTCTGCTACTTCATATGGCAGAAACCTTTAACTAGAGGCAGGGGCTGGGTTATATTTTTTAGAATTCAGTTTCAGATACATTAATTTCTCCAGTAAAATATTCCACTCGTGTAACTACTTCTGTTTACCTGTCTTCTTCCCACTTTTTTTTTTCCAATGTCTTGTTTCTCCCTCCCCTGACTCCCTGAACATTTCTTGCATTGTTTGCGCTTGCCTTTATTTTTCTCTGCCAATGTTTGCAGAGGTAAACCTACCGGAAAGCTGCTTCTGCAGTCTGTACTGCAGAGACCTTAGCATAATATTAGAATGTTTACTGTTAGACAATTTTTAGCACTTACATGTTTATGTCATACCTGAGTAATTTGAATATGTTACTGAGTATTTATTAATATCCTGTTTTTAAGAATGAATTTGTTGTTGTGCTATTTGGAGTCAATTTATTTGGTTTACTTTTACCCATTTCAGGAGGTCTTGCCCAGAGGTATGATCCTTTTTTTACACCTCTGCACATGTCAGTGCATAGCCTTGGTCTGTAATAGCCTGATAGTGTCTTGGTTGTAGGATTTAGTCCTCCACTAAATTATGTTTGTTTATTCAGCATGTCTTGTTGTATCATATTTGAATTATGAAAATATTATTTGTGAACATGTACCACAAATTGCCAGCATGTAATTGCAGATTATGAAGCTTTCAGTGTAGAATCAGCATTGCAAAGAATGCGTTCATCCTAGAAAAGGTGTCCTTACCTGAAAAATTATCAAGGGAGAAGAGAAGAGCTACTGAACTTTTATGGTGACTTGATTAAAGCATAGTTGTAATATTTTTAAATTTCATTTTGCAGGCTACCATTTCTAAAAAATAAATCATCTGATGAAGTAAACTATTCCGTTGAAGTTTCACAATCCATTGCACAACTGGGTGAGTGTAACCTGATATGCCACAATAAAAATATTATTATGCCACAATAAAATCAACTGTATTATTAGCACAATTTTAATTTATTGTTACTCCTTAGTAAAAGTAGGTAATTTGTTTAAATCACTCATTCAGTCCTCTGGGGTTTTTAGTATTGCAAACAATTTTTACTTTGCTCTGCAGCTGGCCTTCAACTGGCTAGCAGAATTACCTATCTGCTAATGTCAAAAGCTACGTGAGAAAACATTATCAGTACAGATGAAGAAGTAAAGGTGTATATAGCCTGTTTTATTTAATTTTTATCTGAGAAATGGGGGTTTCACTGTAAATACTGAAATCTGGGATGCGAGGAATGTGTATCCTTTCTGTTTCTATGCTCCCTTTATTTCATTACATACCTGCTTAGAAGAAGAGTTTCTACCATTCACATGGTAGTGATGACAGCAGCTTAGTGTAGTAGCTTAATAGCTTTCCTCAGAATTCCACAACATTCCACAACATCCAGTGTCTTACAAGTGTCTGTAGCCATATAGCAGAGATGGTAACTTTTTGATTAAACTTACTCCAGTCCTCTGAGATGCGTTTGTCCTCTCCACTGTGGGTCTCTGTCTCTTGAATATTTTATAATGAAACTTTGCATGAAGTCACAGATTTGTAGGGAATATGACCAAAGGTAGTACTAAGTGCTGTAAAAAGAAGAATACTGTGTTAGGAATACGTTCTAAAAAAATGTAAAAGTCTTTTAATTACATTTATTTCTCTTTCTGACAGGTCACTTGATGACAATGCCGAGCTCTCAAGTTAAAATACAGATCTGTAAGACTGTTGTTAGCTTTTATAATACAGAGATACCAGGAAAACGACTTTCAGGTAAAGCACAGTATTTTTATTTTTTAATGATCCGAACTACTTTGAAATGCCTCTTTTAATTAACTATTGATTATTTTTTCTTTATAGCTATGGTTACTTCATCTCATAAATATGTAACATTGGCAAACGTGCAATTAACATGTTTTAATAGAGGTGCATATTCTAAATTTGAAATAAGTTCATCAGTGTACAAGAAATTAATTATGACATGCACAGAATTAGCGTTAATTATCATCCAGAAAACATGAAGTGATACAAGATCTCTGAAATGCGGGTAATGGATGGAAAAACAAAGCAGTTAGGATCAGAATTATAAGAAGCAAAATGTATTTTTCAACTTTTTATATGTAGCCTGGAGAAGCCTAAGAACCTCTGGTTTCACTTGTGTTGTGAGGGGTAGATCTGAACTCATTAAATTTGATTGAGTTCATGTTATATGGACACATTTGAGCAATAAATGAATAAATGGTTTGACCTGTCTATGAAGAAAGAGGCTATGCATGAACTTGGAATCCACTATTATAGAATTCCTTTGACTCTTAAGATAGTGTCAGAGATTGTTGTCAGGTGAAGTCAGTCGTGGATCCTCTCCCAGCGGGGTACAACATCACATTTTCTGATTCAGCACTGGATTTATAGGCAGCCAACCTCAAGTGAATATTGCCACAGTGTGGCTCAAGAGCGCAGGTCAAGGTGCATGCCTGATTGTCAGTGTGCTCCCCTGCTGTGTTCCTGCAGTGTGGCACTTAGTCCTGTGCCCTTTTACAAGTTTATTTTAGGAGGTGCAAAGAAGCTGCTGCTACTACAGACTATTCAAAATTCTAGAAATATGAAAGCATCCTAATCTGTTTTTATCTTACAAACAAGATGAAATCCTGCAAGTAGCTATGTGTGCTTTTAGTTCTGAATTTATAAATAATTCCATCAGGATAAGTGAAAATGTTATTGAGTAATTTTGTTCTTTTTCCAATTTAGAAAATAAGATACGGTGTCTTGAAATGAAGAATGTGTTTCAGTCTGATTTGTTGAAGTCAAATATTTAATCTCTAAGCATATATGTAATCTTGCCAAAGTTTGACCCTGCAGAGCTCTCTTATCTATGAAGTAATATCAACTTAAAGCCTATCAGAGTGTGCTTAGTTAAACCTCATTTCAGCATGTGCATTATCTATTTTTATCAATCTTGTGCTTTATGACATTTAGCATATATATATATATACATAAATATATATTTGAGCTGATTAAGATAAACATTGCTTTCATGAGTTATCATAATATAAAAATAAATGTATTTTCTCAATGCTTCACCTTCCCCATAATTCAGTAATGAATTACAGATTTGCATATGCATGGACAAAAGTAAAATTACATTAGAAAATCAAGCTTGTACATCAAAGTTTGGCTTCATCTATTTTAAGTAATATAATGATAGAATGCAATAATTCTCTAGTGAGCTGGCTACTAATGAGAACTAGATTGTGCAGTAGCCACTTACTGATGACTGAAGATAGTTTTTCACTTCTATAACCCTGCTTTTGCTTTCATTGTCCAAATTCTAAGAAGCAATTAATTTGTTTCTGTAGCATTGAAGTCTGCTTGAGGGTGTCTGTTGGATATGTTTTAGGCACTACTCAGATATGAGAAAAGCAGCTCTCGTGTATTGGATTGTTTTTCTTAACAGCTTGAAAGATGATACTTCATTTCAATCCTTTTTTGAGAAAGGATGAACATTTTATGAAGTAATCAGAATTCTGAGTATTTACTGCATTATAACTAAAGCTGTATGTGCAGGTTACCAGCCAACAAATGCAAACTATAAAATCCAGATGGCTGAAAAAGGAGGGCTAGCAGAAGCACTTGTTTTGTCACTAGCATTAGTTGAAAATCAACTTACTGAGACATTGTGGATACTGAAAGCTCTCCAGCATCTTTCTACCTCTGGTTAGTACAAACTCTTCTTTCAATAATCTCATTACCACTGATCTTAGATCATTTGTTCTGTGAAGATGCCTGAAACAATTATTGACCTATAGAGAATTAATTACTCCAATTTACATAATTTCAGAGATAAGTTGCAGACAAATGGTGAAGGCCCAAGCCCCCAGCAGGCTTTGTTTGTATCTAAATGCTGCTGATCCCTCAGGACAGCTGCTGTTCCGTTCCTCAGATATCCTATGGAGCCTGCTAGAAAACGTCTCAAAAGCAGAGGTGCTTCATCAGCTCAGCAGCTTAGAATGTGTGCAGTAAGTACAGGGAGCATTTTATGAATTAACTTTAAAATGTTGCATACATCTGAAGCATTCTATTGTATAGCATTTTGTTTGAAATTAACGGAGAAAGGCGAATGGGTCTCTTACTACATCCTCATTAAGTTTTCAGTATTAACACAGTTGTTGCTCTTACAGGGTGAGAACAAGGTGCTCTGCTGCTTAGTACAGGAGGAATAGCTTTATCTATTCCTTTGTACCATAAAAGAGTTAATTGCAGCGTTTTCAAGATTCCACCTTAGGCTCAACAGGCCAGTATTCCTTCACTGTTGAAATGCTGATGTTACAAAATTATAAGGAATTTCTACGCCATGATATAAAAGGATATTTCTAGATCCTCTGCTGGCGTAAATAACAGGTTCTTCCTTAGTGAGTTAGACTGTTTAAACAATTTAAGATCAAACTGTTTCTTCTCAATAATCATTCAGCAATTTCCAGTTCCACGTTTGAGTAAATACAGTGTCATTGTATTAATTAATTGTAACACAAACAGTGGAATGCAATTTTCAATACATACATCTTGCATCTATGAATAAATTTGATATCTAGTGGTACCCAAAAAAAATCCACTTCATAATAGAGTTTTAAGTTATTTCTCTTGCAGTTAACCCTTAAGGCTTTGAAAAGTATGATGCTGAATGAGGATTCATATAAATAGAGCTGTCCAACTTTAAAATATGAAAGGAAAAGGTAAAATGCATTTCATTTTATTTTTAGGGCTTTGAAAGAAGTATTTGTAGACCTTGTCACGCGTGGCTTCAGGCATGTTGATCAACAGCTACGGAATGACCTCTTGGTGATTGCCACATTACTATCTGCAAACCCTACAGTACCTATGATTGTAAGTATTTAGAGTTCTATTCCAGAAATTAATAACTTCTTCTTTGCTTTTTTAGGCTCAGTATTCTTCCCCATTAGGGTTCTATTATTTTTTTCTACTGTGTCTCCAGTGCTTTTTTCTTTCTTGGATTTGCTGAGCAAGAAAACATCTTTCCTTTCTGCAATTGTCTTTACCTCAAAGAGACTTAAAATCTGTAGGTCATTAGCCCAGAATACTAGCATCAACTTTATTTAATACTTAGAAAATCACATTAGCACTATTTATGTGCAAAATTTAATGTTAATTCTTGTATTCTTGTACGGATTCTTGAATGTGCCATTCTCCTATAATAAGTTTTGCACTAAATCTCACTTGTTGCTTGAAGATGTAGGCTATATCAGATGATGAAAATTCAATGTTTGCCTTATAGCTGGGAACAAGAAGGATGTCCAAAAATCAACTCAGGGGCTCTAAGTAAGATTCTGAGACAATAACTACTCAGGTAGAGTTAATTAGAGGTGTATAAATTCTTTTAAAGACTACATCACATAGTGCACTACCATGACTTGCCTGAAATGTAGATGACTCATTCTTTTGTAATATTCCAGAATTTATATGAGAAAGCTGCAGAGGAATTAAGTTTTTATAGATGTTAATATAGCTTTAGTCTCGTGTTTTACACTTGAGATTTACAGCTTCAAATGAAGTTGTGACATGCATACTCATAATTAGGCAATCAGATCCCTGTGGATCTGTTGGCTATTCAGGAATATATTACTTTACTCTTGAAGAGAAGCTTTCCAGTTGGCCATATTACTAAGTGAATATTACAGGGTTTACATTCTAGCTATTCTTTTAACACTAACTAGTATGAAATGTCTATTATACTATTGTGGCAACATATTGGATATCTAAAACATTCAAATTGTTTATCTGGCTGTGGAAATGGGGCATTTTATTTCTACAAAATAAGTAAACCACATATGTACTTTTAATTCCTTATACTAAAAGAAAAAAAAATGTTTATATGCAAAGAAAATATTAAAGCAATTTTATTTAGGTTCTTTACTCTCAGCCTGTCTAGAGATTTTTGCAAAGTATGAATATCAAGTAGAAAAATCATTAACATTACCATTTAATCCTGCCTTATAGATAACACTAGAGCAATTTGCTTCAGAATGTTCCCTTTCCTTAATATACCATCCAAGCAACTTCAGAAAAGTCAGTTTTGTATTTTACATAGTTCAAAAATCAGCACAAGAGTCTGAGCTTTTGAAAAAGAAAAGTTTTCTCATCACAAGCAAACTGTAAAATATGCATGAAGTTCATAATGATATGAATTGTTATATCTATGTTGGAACAAAACTGTTTGCTAGTAGCTTACCTCAGAAACAAAACCCTTTTGCCTCTTATGTGCTCTATAGACACCTTCTGGCTTTGGTCCTATCCATTTATATTAGACATTATTGTCCTTCTGTTAGCTCTGAAGGAGTTATGATTTGCAAGATTTTATTTATGTGATATTGGTAAATTCTTCTTGCCCATACATGCAGTTTTCATATTTTTACTTGTAAATGCACTGAATGTGATGTGCACTGATATGCACAGATGATGCCACAAAATTGTATGTGACCCTGATGTAAAATATGACCAAATGCATTTTAAAAAACACAGCTCCAAGGGCACAGAGAATATGGTTTTCTTGTGTTAGATTATAGTAGTGAATACAAGTGTTTGGGACTTCCCCACAGAAGCTCAGACTTGTACTGAATGAAACACAAGTTTAATTGTACCCTTAGGACTGCAGTTAGTTATTGTTGTATAATGTCCAAATGGTTCTCTTCTTTGATAAAATTCTGTTTATTCTGCCATAGGATACATTAAATTCTCTGTTCTGAAAATGTCAAACCAAAATCAAATCATAAGTCTTAATTTCACTGCAGTCTAATTTAATTAATGTATGTTTTTTTGAATGCCTATTAGGAAAGTGGATTTGCAGAGCTCTTAGTAGTACTTGCAACATTTACTGAAGGTAAGAGATTCCATACTGCATAATTACACAGTCTTTGCTTTTAATTATGATTTTTTTTGTAACTTATCTACCATTTCCTTCATAGTTAAACTTCTCAATCCCTTGATAAAAGGTTTTAAATTTACCTACTCAGACGAGGATTTTGAGATGAAGAAGTTGCTATTTAATATAATAAGAATCTTATCTCAAGATCAATCTGCTGTACAGGTAAGTTGTAACACAACAGAAATAATTAGTTAAAAAAAGGAAAAAAGACAAAGGAATCATGAGAACATTACTTATCTATCTGCCATAGTCCAGTACATTGAAATTACCTGTTCTCCAAATCAAGAATTCATGCGTAACTTCAGACCAAGTCCTGCTGTTGGAAAGCAGCATACAATTTCTATTTTAGAAAGTTACAAATTTACACCATGCTATGAAAATTGCTGGCAAGTGAATGCAGAGCTTTATTGAAATACTCCTGAAGAACATATTAAATTTTAGCAAACCACAATCTGTGGGAAAGCTACAGAATATAAAGAGTTTGCCTGTACTGGTATTGTTCATGACATGTTTCTCAACAAAAATAATTTTGTTAGTGTAGGACAGATAAAATTGACTCATCTTTTAGATTTTTCTTATTTTCATGTGAAATCTGTAAACTTTCTCTCTTTTTCTTTGTCTGGACTCTGCAGCTCCTCAGTGAAAATCATGTGATACCAGCTTTGCTTTATTATGTAAAACTAAATCATCAAAAGCCTGAATTTCCTGGCTGGTCTGCTGCCCAATATGAGGAATTGCAGCTTCATGCAATTTCTGTTTTAGCTTCAGTGGCTCCTCATTTAGTAGATAAATACTTGTCCTGCCAAGCGAATACTCTTCTCCTTGTGTTTCTGGAATGGTGTATAGGCCAAGGTCAGTGAGTACTCATGGCTTTCACATACAGGTAACCTCAAAACAGTTCAACTGAACCTACTTTCTTTGACAGGAAAGGAAAATGTAAAACTCAGGATGTCAGAATGATTCTTGTTCATAGGCCACCTAGGAAACAAATATTTCCAAAAACCAAACAACCATTTTTTTTTTTTTTTTTCTACTGAAGAATGAGCTGGTGCCCCTTTCCCTGTGTAGCACTATATTGATATTCCTTCAGACAAACATCTCTACTGTCTCTATTTGAAGTGAGCCAAGCACTTCCCTTGTGGCAAGAAATCCAATCAGTAATTCCTGCCATGAGACAGGATGTGTTAACTCAGAGTTGTACATAGTGAGACAGGTTTCAGACTAAAACTGGCTTCTGGGCCATCAGAGAAGAGTGTGGGCTAAGCAGAAAGATAGCTAAGTGCACTCAGTTTTGTTGACCAGATTTCTAAGGATAGATATTTTTCATCATAAAATTGGTATGTCTTCCTAGGAAGAAATTTTTATTTGGGTTGAATGGACATCAAAAGGTTGATATTAAATGTCATGCTAAACATAGCATATTTTGAGTTTGTAAAACTGCTCACGAACCTACTAAGGTTAAAAAAACGTATAATAATCTTAAATATTCACCAAAATGTTACCTTTCTAATGCATGTAAAAATATTGTCCTATACAGAAAAGCTTATTACTAGATGGTTTTAAACAGGAATAATTTCTAACTTCAATGGAGTTTTGGGGTTTTTGTTGTTGTTGTTGTGGTTTGGGTTTTTTCTTTTTTATTTGTTTTTATTTTTCTTGAGCACATTTTTCTGAACATAGATTGTCTGCCAAAATGAGTATTTGTTGTGGTTGCTCCACAGATCCTTTCTATGGTCGAGGCCACAGTTTCCATGCAACAGGTGGTCGTGGCAACAAATTTGCACAAATGCGCTACAGCCTCCAAGTGCTGAGATCTGTTGCGGCCCTTTACGATGATGCTGTGAGCAGTAATTTGTGTGACCAGGGAGCAATTAGCCAGCTACTGGGTAAAGCACAATTTGTATTGCTGTTCTTTAATTAGTACATTTCTGTTGACACTGAGAATGTTCCTGTGTTTTTGTGTGCTGTGCTTTTAGTGTGTCATTCCTTTGACTGCTGAAAAACTGAAAAAATCTCTACCAGTTAATCCAAGATGTAACTGATTTGATGTTAAACTTTTTTATTTCCATCTCAATCCACATTGATTGAGTTAAGTCAAACAGTTAGTTTTAAAAGTCTACATGTTTCATTTCAGAGCAAAAGCTGCCCCTTCTCACTTTATATTACTGCATTTGGTAGATCTTCTTTTCATTGTAGCAGTCCCCAGAAACTCCAGCCCATGAGTATTTTTCTACCTAGCTCTATCACAGCGTTGCTTTCCACAAGTCCTCTTTAGCATAGAATAAAACTAATAAATGAATAACATTAAAAAAAAAAAAATAACAGAATAAAACTGCTTAATCACAGCTCTTGCAATTTTAGACCATTTCTTATTCAGTAAAACATGCCTACTGTTAAATTTTGGTTCAAGTTCCAAACTAAACTGGTTTAAGTTCTTTTCTTACAATAGCAGAAAGTTTTCAGTACTCTGAAGGAAACAAAACAGGAAAGATCCTTTGGAATTCAAAGAGTATGTTCTAATAAAAGGCCTAGAAATGAAGCATTTTATAGCTTCAGCTCAACTCCAGTGAAAACTCTGTGGAAACCTACAGCTTTTAGTGAAAGCAAAATTAATACTATACCTTACATATCAGAATCAAGTGACTTTTCTTACTCTAGGGAATTTTGTGTATGAATGCCCTCTTCCACATAGTGGTTCCAAGGCTGATTTTCTCATCAATGGTGTATTTCATGTCTTTCCTACATTTCCACTGTCAGTTCAGACATTTGTGAAGCTGTGGAGTAGAGTGAACCAGCCAGTTTGTTGTCTTTTTCTAAGACTTCCTTAATTCATATCAGTTCCCTGAATTCCTTGCACTGACTGAGGGGCAGCACAGAATCTGAACAAAGAAGAAATCAGTGCAACTTGCTGTCATTAACTCTGTCACCAGGAGTAAAGGCATGAAACTGCAGCATCAGAGTGCTGCACTTCTGGAATCTATTGTTAAAACAGAGAAGATAAAACTGAACTTACCATACAAATAATTTCATATAAATTTGAGTTTTTCAAAAAGCAACAGCTGTAATAGAATTTTGACTTGTGTATAGGGACATTCATATCTATAAAATATATTCATTTACAGACATCTTAAAGTTTGCAGCAGACAAATCTAAAGAAAAAGAAGGTACTCTTCTACTGGACATCCAAGTTGACATATTATTTATTTTGTCTGTTCTCTGTGAACAGGACGTCCACAGAAAGGTATGTATCTTTCTGTTCTGTACTGTGCAGAAAATGTCAAAATACAGTATATTTTCTTTTAAGGGACACCGCTTTTTTGTTTTAATTGAAAAGCAAATGTCAATTGTAGATCGTTTTTAATAAGTCATGTTTCTTGACACAGCTAAAATACAAAAATACTCAGAAATCCACTAGCAAGTGTTGAACCTATTTGATTGTTAATTTACATTATTTTTAAATTGATATGTGAAAGTGTGTTAAGAAATGAATTAGCACTTTGGTAAAACTGAAAATCTTTTTTCCTATGTGTGTATCCTGCTCTTACAAGTGGACCCAATTTATTGCAGTATAAATATTTACATTTCCCATTGTATTTTCTGACATGTTTAAATTTAGCAAACATTGCTTAAGAAACGTTGCTTTAATTAACATTTCAACAGGAACTCTTCAGCTGTGGAGGGATTGATATACTTATCCCATTCTTTAAGATGGATCCAAGGAAGTTATATACTGGATTAGGCCACAGTTGTCTCCTCCTCAGTGCACTCGACTGCTTGTGGTTAGTCAAGTATTTTAGCAGCAGTTACTTGGAAAAATGTGAACTCTTGTGGTTTTTAGGTCTGCAATGCTATGACCTTTCTCTGCACCTGTAGACCTTCTTCTGTTTATAATCTATAAAAATTCTTCATAAAACTTGTCTAATTTAAAATGATGTGAAAGAAATATAATCTACTGCATGTAAGATTTGTTAAATATGGATTCAGTGTGACAACCTCACTCCCCACAAAGTGACCTCCTGACATGCAGACTTACTCAAGACTTTCTGAGAGGCATATGGTTAGAGTCTGTAAATAACTTTAGAGAAGTAAACAGGAGGCAAGAATAGACAAATATAGCAAAAAACTGTGTAAGCATAAAAATTGTTTGTAAACTGGCTATAGTGGGCTACAAATGTTTTAAAGATTGCCAATACATAGGAGGAAAATAAAAACTTAATTTGTTTTAAGGCAGAGGTTGATAAATAAATTAAAAATCAAAGAAATAAAGGAAATAAAGACGTAACAGCAACATAAATGCTGGCTTTATGATGATTTTAATCTGGGAGAAGCAAACTGTTGCCAAAAAAAGGCTTGCTTGACTCACCCCTTTGATTTTTCTAGCAGAAATATTCACATAGCCCTGCAATAAACCAGATTAGGGACATGCCCTGGTTAAATTTTAAACTCGTTTACTGAGTTAGTTTCAGTTCAAAAACATATTCCAATTCATTGAGAGCTTGCCAGATTTCTTAGGCTGCTTCAAGGAAGGTCTGCCACCTGCAGGAGAAGAAAGAGCAGTCAAGCAGTTTTTTTAGTTATATGTGTAAATGAAAAGGCACATAAAACATGACTTTTCTACTCCCTGAAGGTATGAAGCATATTGCACACCATCAGCAAAATAAATGAGATTATTGTAGAATGTTCAGAAGCATAAAAGTGTTTCTGCATAAGTGAAATTATTTCTGTTTAAGGTCCTGTGTCGTTGGATGTTGCATTGCAGAGGACTCTTTTATTGAAAAACAGGGCATTTTTCTCCTTCTGGATTTGTTGGCAGTAGGTATTTTATTATTGGTTTTGTAGAATGAAAGAATAGGAAAACAACATGGAAAATTGTGTTATTTTTGTTGCCGTATCTCCTAAGACTGGTATAATACAAAAAAAGCAAGGAAACGGAAAAAAACCTCATCGAAACCAATGAAACAACCAAAAAAAACACCAAAAAAACCCCCAGTATATTTAATTGCCTGAGACAGACCCATATATCTGCTCAGAAATTATTGGATAGGTTTTCCCTTTTTTTTTTTTCTTTCTTTTTTGGGTGCATATTTGACAGAGACAGTTTTTAATTTAACAAAAGTTTACTGGTTTTGATAAGAAAACCCAAACTATGCTCTTAGTTTGATTGACATCTCTTTAGCAAAGCACTTAAGTTAGTAAGAGGACTTGATGGCTTTAACAATTTTTATGTTTTAAGTTATTTTGTCCATGCATTTTGTGTGTAGGCCTACTTCTTTGGATCTTGGACATAGAACTGGCACAGACATTTCACCTCTTACGAAATAAAAATGCGCCTTCCTTGCTTTGTTCACTCCTCATTCATACTGGTTGTACTACCAGCCCCTGATGTTCTTGCAGTGCAAGGCTGCAGATCCTCAGAATAACAGAATCATAGAATGGCCTATGTTGGAAGGAGCCTTAAACATCAATTAGTTCCAAGTCCCCTAGGTCTTGGGCAGGGCCACCTTCCACTGGATCAGGTTGCTCAAAGCCACATCCAGCCTTCGGGGTTGGGATATCCACAGCTTCTCTAGGCAAGCTGCTCCAGTCCCTCATCAGCCTCAAAGTAAGGAATTTTTTCCCAATATTTAATCTAAACTGACTCTCTTTCTGTTTGAAGCCCTTGCCTCCTCTCAGCTGCTGCCAGAAGATCTGGCCACAAAACAGATGTGCTGTGTAGTACTGCTCAGCCTCTGCCTTCAGAGCCTGCTTCTTACAACAATAAATCTTGGTAGCAGTGATCCTGGAGGCATGTACACAAAACTTACTGTGTAATTCTACACACAGGAATGCATCTTATATGATCCTACACTCATGCTCCTTATGTTCCTTGATTTATGGAACTTTGCATAGCAGGATTCCAAAACCTTTAAGGATTTACAGGTTTATACACGAATTTTGTGCAAATACTAGTGATAAAAAGCTTGCAGTTACTTGATTATGTAGTCCACAATTTCTCAGAAAGTAGGCATCACTGTGTTTTCAACAGTTTAAAACATCCTTTATCTTTTCCTTGACCAAGTTAAAGGAAAAGAACCTGTGCAATGTAATACTTGGAATCTTGGTTGAATTTTCTGACAACCCTAAAGTCCCTTTGCACATGAGTATCTGGCGAGGGAAGAGAGATCAAACAGCAGCTAATCTTCTAATACAGTTATGGAGACAAGAGGAGATGGATTTGGGAGTCAAACGTGATCTGCATGGAAAGATTGTTGGTAAGTTTTATGATGCATGTGGAACTGTGACCAGTCCAGTAAATATTGACATTATTTGCTTTTGTAATTTGAATTCTGATGACAGTAAATAACAGCATTTATAGCTTTACACTATAATACTTACCAAACCTAAAATATCTTCTGTCCAATTTAATTTTAATTTCATTTTATTTATTAATTTATTTTCATTTCATTCTGGCCACTATATATCATTTTCTACATCAGCTTGGAACGAACCAAGTATGGAACAGAACCATGACCAGCTTTTCTAATGCTGGATAATTTAACTGCCTAATTTCTTCCACAAAAGGCATTAATTATGTTTTGTTATACATTGTAAAAAGAAGTGAATGCTGTTGTCACTAATTTTTAGTTTGGGAACATACTATGTCTTAATTCTTCTACTCTGGTTTTGTGTTTTTGTATTATTAGACATTAAGAGACCTATTATTACCAGCTTCCAGAAACGGCAAAAGGCCATTCCAGTGCCTGCCAGCTGTCCCAGTTTTGCCATCATGGAAATTTCAGAGAGCATACGGGCAAAAATTTATTCGTTATTTTGCAAGCTAGGTAAGACAAATTCATTGCCTTGTCAGTGTCATATTTGTCATTAAATTGAACTTGTTCACTAGTGATCAATAAATTCCACTATAAAAAAAACAAGGCCAAAGGAAACATTGTGATTCAACGTCAGTACTCTCTATGCTTGGTTGTTACGTTTTTTTAAAAAGTCTCTCTTTATTGAAATTTCAAGACTTCCCCTCTACTTTGCTGTCCCTACCACCAGGAAGAATTTTCTTAGGACTAAACCTAAAATTAGCTTGAAATTCTCTGCAATTTATTTTCCCACACACAATATCTCATTCACATATTTTAGCATTTCTACATTTATTTCTGTAGATTGAGAAAGATATTATTCATTGATTGCATTTTCTAACATAATCTCTAATTTTTTTTTTCTGGAGTCTTTCCAATTGATTCAAATTCTTCATTGTCTCAAGTGTCCCAAAGCTGAACACAGTACTCCAGCAGAAGCCTTACAGCCAGGTAGAGCTATGTTGCTCTACACATCTTGTAAATAAACATTCGGACATAAATGTAACAATATCTGTATTCCTAGTGGCATGATATTGTTTGCTCATTCAACTTAGAATGTTGTACAGTCATCTACCATCCTGGATTTTTACAGGTGGTTATTCCTACTTTTAGAATTTTCTGTTTGTCCTTACTAAATTAAATTCTGTGGTTTTAGGTATTTTTTCAGAGTGCAAGATTAATTTGCATTTTAATTTCTCTTTCAAAGTGTGGCAGTCCCTCTTAATTTTTTGTTGCTTGCACACTGAATATGAATATTCACTATACCCTTGTCTTAAAACCTAAACTTAAGATAGGTGATAAATTCTTCCGCATTCATGAGATTTTTTTTTCTGTCTGTAGAACAAAAGTTGGGTCTTAGTTTTCAGTAATTTATGTTGGGTACTAATTTTTTTAACTGTTAACATTTAGCTGCATAACAATTATTTGTCTAAGTGTTTGTTTCAGGGGTTTTTTTTTCCAGGCTTAATTTTGTTTTCATGTCCATCCTTCACAGGTTCAGAAATAATCAGTAACTGTTTTGAGATTGCTTCAGCCAGTTCTCTGCTTAACCTATAGAATAAACTGGTTTGAAAACATCCTTAGTTTCTCTGATAATCTGTAGCTACTTGCTTCTTTGTTGTAACCCAGGTTCATACTAATTTTAGTAGTGTTAATTATATTAAATGTTGGATCACAGCTGGATTCTTTACTAAAATAAAAAGGCATAAGATTTTCTTCCAGCTTTCTCCTGTATTCACAGGTACCTTCCATGTTAGTTATATACATTGTACTGTCTCCTGTGAAGTACTGACATTATATGAAAGTAGATAATATATGGAAATATTTTATAGTCTTTTCTCAGCATCTTCCTCTTATATTAAGGTCCAGAACAGCCTGTGACACGATGATCTAGAAAAACAGTAAATGGTCTTTGTTTGCAGTATTTCTTAGCTTCAAAACATGATGCAATATACTCTAGGCAGACTTTCCAGTCTACTTTCCCTGTTACCACACAGATGATACGATGAAGTCTAGAAAGAGATTTGATAGACTATATTTAGGGTATTTTTTAATTAATTTACATTATCCTTCAGCATGAAAAAAAAAACATAGTCTCGGCTATGTTTCTCAGCTAACCATACTTCCCTACCTTATTCTTTTACACATGCTGGGAACATTTTTAAAAGGTCGAGTCATGATGCTCAAGGCATTATGCTGAAGACAAAAATCTACAAGACGGGGGATACCCTCATTAGACAGCTTTGAAACAAAGCACTAGTATAATTTTCCTGTTGGCTACTTCACAGTTTAAGCAAATTCTATGTGCTGAACTGTGATCTGTGATCTGTAGACTCAACTGTTTGTCTGCTTTAACAGAAAACAAACCCTTACCACTAAAGTATAGCATCCTGGCCTACCAAATTATTAGAAGGCTGACAGAGCCATTCATAAGTAAAGATTTTAGTGCAGAGAGAATGTATTATGGAGAAACAGGGTTTTTTTATCAGCAAAAGCCTGCTCAGGATCAAGAGTGACTGACTGGGGTATGTGTGATGAAGATTTTGCATGCGTTTGAATGGCAAATAAGATTTTTTTAGAGTATTATACTTTAAGATAAATTCATCATACTGATGGCATTAATATTCTTCTAGGTTTTGAAAATTTACCTGGCTTATCTGCTAAGGATTTTGTTACACTTGCTATTATACAACGTTATATTGACTTTAAAGTGAGTATAATTCAAGAAAATATTACTGTTGTACCTGCATTCCCAAAAATAGCAAGTATATCTCAGGACACAACAAACAACCTTTCAAAAGCTGTCCCCTATATCACAAGTCACCTATACATTCACCTAGTGAAAGCCAGTATTCACCAGCAAAAGAAACTATCCTACCTCCAACATTGCATCAATCCCCATGTTCTTGCGTCCTACTGCTACAAATGTTTGTGACCATGCAGCAAATAAGACTAGAAACTAGATAGAAAAACAATAGTTTTAACTGTTTGCCAGATCAATACAGGAATGTGCCAGGAATAAGAAATTGGGGAAGGACTGGAGAGTAGGACTGTGTCCTTGCACAGTAAGGTCAGTTTAAGGGACACTATTAAAAATGACATTAAAATCACATTCTTATAAAACTTCCTCTGTGCTTTGCTGTCTTTTTCCTGTACGCAATATCCATCCATCCATCCATCCATCCGTCCATTCTGTGTAAAGTTAAGAATGGCGTGCCTATAGGAAACTACAGCATGGTAACAAGCTTTGTGAGAGCTGTCTTGCTCAAAAGATGCTTTCGTTTATGATAAATTTAAGCTGAGGAACAAAATCTGTGAGAGCTTGCAGAAAATAGCAAGACTCAGCCTTTGGTTGGTAATTCCAGTTTCCATTGATGGCTCATGTTGCAGTTTGGTCTAATAATGTCTGCAGTTTGAGATTTTAAGTAGTAGGCAGTAGGACTCAGCACTTTGCTCTTGTAATTTGGTATCTTGAAGTTACATCTTCTGAATTTCTGTAGTTTTCAGCATTCTTGTTACTCCTCTTTGAATCAAATTTGGTCTTGGGAAGGCTTAGGGAGGCTTATCATGAATGAATCTGGCACAGTATTAGTGCATAACCTTGCATAAAAATTCCGAGAAGTCAAACAACAAAAAGGAGAGAGATGGTTGCTTTATTTCAAATAATTGGTACTGAAGAATGAGATAAATATTAAATCATATGGTGTATGTTTCACACACAGGTTGGAGAGGTTTGGAGTGAAATATCTGCAGAGATAAAAGAAGAATTTAGGCCTGTTACAGCAGATGAGGCAGCTTTGAAAACGATTTCAGATGTATCAAGAGATACTGGAGAAACGGTTATTGATCTGCAGACTAAAGTGCTTGAAATAGAGCACCACCGCACAATCCAGGAAGAGAAAGAAATTTACAGTGAAGTAAGACAAAGGAGTATTTAAATAAGGAAAGCCCACCTAAGCTTTTTTTGTCCATTTATGTGCAGATTTTCTTATTATATAATATTGAGAATCCTGTATGTGTACACTGCTTGAGAATTTTAACTTTAAATTAAATTAGGTTAACCTCAGTCCTCCCAATTTATATAATTTCCACAGCATTTAGACAGCAACATGAAAAAATGAAGCAGTATCATCAGTGATGCATCAGCAATGGCATAACAAGAGATTATCATTATTTTACTATTAGAGTTGCACCCATGTTCAACTGTAGGAGATAACAATACAAAGTACCTATTACAACTACACCTGCTTCTTAAAATGAAATATAAGTCTTCGTTACAAGCTCCCTTGCTGAATATTCACAGACCATGATTACTTCAGAAAGTAGGGCTTTGTGCTCCCCAGCATGGTGAGAATGAGAAGGTATAGACATTTTCCAGCTTTGGTTATTAGGCAAACATTTTGGTTTTCTGCTCATCTACTGTCTCACCCTCTACTGCTTTCCGAGAAATAAGATCCATTTAGTTGTCTGAAATCTTATGCTAGTGTTTTTGAGGGATTGTCCTGCATTGTGATGACTGCACTTTTTTCACCTGAACTGATTCTATCTCTTTTATTCAGCATTTGAGAGTAAGAATATACAGAAAGCATTCCTGAAACAGCCAGGCCTCATCCAACTTATGTGTTGGAAGAGAGGAAAATTAGTTTGCACAAAATAAGGCTCTCTGTTTATAATGGCATTGCATAAATGAAGTTTTTAAAGGGCAAGTATACTTTACTACCACATTGTCCTCCAATCTCAGGTAAGAGGGATGAGCTAAAGTAGCCAAAGGGGTACAGGTGAACATCCTTTTTAAACGGCACAAGCAATGATATCAGAAGAGATTTGATATGAGTATAGCATTATCTTGCATACTGTAAATCTCATTTATATTACAGATCCAAGCTACCCAAATACAGAGGGAACTGCTAAATCAATCTTGGCAAAATTACTTGACTCGGACATCAAATTATGATGAGGCATTGAAGGTAAGAAACCTGATGGAGCAAATCATGGTGTAGTTACAATAATTGCAAAGTTCCAAATACAATTTCTTAATGAATTATAAGGATATTCAAGTAGAAGTAATAGTAAATTTTATATTCACACAGACATAAAAGAACCATAAGATATATTGGAAAAGTTGCAGAATCTTTCTGTCTTCAATCACAAACTGGGGATCAACATTGTCACTTGCAGTTGAGGCATGGGTGTATGTATGTGTATTTCTCTAAAAGTGTTTAAACTCCAAATCTATTCATTCTTACTTTTCTTTATTTTTTCTAATTCTTCATTTTATTTTTTTAGTACAGCAAGCATCTTTCAAGATGGGAAATATTTATGATGAAAGGAGTTTTTTCTCTTAATATTTGTACTTTCCCAAAAGAACATAAAAATATTAGAGTCCCAGTTTGGCAACCAGACTAAGTTGGAAAATGAATGAAATCAGATGTAAAAGAAAAACTTTGGCAGCTAAATTTAATTTTTCTTCATTTCCCAATGGACTTGCAAAGGAGAACAATTTTCTTTCTATGCAAGCATCTCCCTGGCCTCTGGATAGAATTAGAAATGGAAAAGAGACAGAAAAAAGACCTCAAGAACTACAGACTCATTAGTTTTAGCTGAGTCACTGTGAAGCAGTTTTAGGTACCTGAGGGGGAAGGAGATTGTTATAGACTGTCATGAATTTACCAAGGACAAATCATGCCTTGCCAACATAGTTGCCTTCTGTGGTAAAATTATTTATTCTAGAAAAGGAGGAAGGGGGATGCCTATTCCCCTGACTTTAGCAAGGTTTTCAAAATGATCCTGTGTAGCATTCTTGTATGGGGATACATGGACTAGATTACATACAGATAGAATTCAAGCTATGGGAAAAATCTGCTGGACTGATGGGCTCTAAAGGACAGTGGTCAGTGATTGAAGTTTAACTAGTGGTCAGTTTTGAGTGACATTCCTCTGAATTAATTATAGGGTTGATAATATAGGGTTGGTTTAACATTATAATTAGTGACTTGCGTATTGAATCAGTATCCATCTTCACCAAGTTCGATGGATGTCCCATCCCTGGAAGTGTTTTAGGCCAAGCTGGATGGGGCTCTGAGCAACTGCTCTGGTGTCCCTGCCAATGTCCCTTCCAACTCAAATAATTCTGTGATTCTGCGGTTCTGTGACACTGAGCTGGAGGAAGCAATCCATATGCTGGGAGGTAGGGTTACCATTCAGAAGCTGGACAGATGGGCTGACCAAAAGCTCCTGAAGTTCAGGAAAAGAAAATGTGAAGTCGTTCACCTGGAATGTATTGAGATTGTATTGAGATGCCTCAGTCCAGCTGGTTGTGCCTGGAGAGGCAGCTGTGTGCTCTGTGGGGGGAAAGCTGCCCGTGAGGCAGCAGTGTGCTCTTGTGGCCATGAAGGCTCACAGAGCACAGCCCGCAAGCAGGCATGCCCTTCCCACCCTTGCAGTGCCACGTCCATTTGTTCTGGTTTGGGGTGCTCAGTACAAGAAAGAGTCAAAAAACAGGGAGAGGATACTTACAACATTAAAGGCAAATAGAATTATAACCTCATTTATTTTGTCTTGTTGTTTGTGTATTTTCAATGATTGCAAATCAACACTACAATCAATGCAGATTAAAACAATTTTATCTTTTTTTTTACTCTCTTTAGAAAGCAAAAATACTTCAGGAAAGATTAATAGAGGCTTCCAAATCTAAAATAAAGATCTATGATGAACCAGACTACTCTACTGATATTCCAAAACTCCGTACAACAGTAAGAAAGCCTTAATAACACGGTTTTATTTTCATTAATAAGTAAATGGTATGGGGTTTGTTCAGGCTGTATATATGCTGCTGCTTATGCTTTCTTTAATAATGTTTATGACAAGCTCCAAGCACATAAGAAAGAATCTGTATCTTCTGCAAATCACCACTTCCCATTCTAACATAGCCTTAGACAAGCACTTGGCCAAAATGAGATTCAGACCTGCAATTTACTCTGAAAAAGAGTGGGCAAGATGGGCCCTATGCTGTGTGACATGCACCTGTCCTGAGACAGCCATTCATGAAAACTTTGCTGAGGTCAGGACCTCCTCCTTTCATTGTTGAGTACATCTGTGCAATCTTTGATCCCTCTGTAGAGGTGTCCTTTATCAGTAACATGCCCCTGACTGTCTGCAGATAAGCCACTTGTTGCATCTGCAGAAAACATTTTTTTCTCATTTCTATCAGTTAACTGAAGTTCGAGAAAATGAAAAGCCTTTGTTAAAGATGTAATTCACACCTAACAATGAATTTAGATGTTGAGTTTTGACAAAAAATGGGGGAATTCTCAGTCTAGCCAATAACTTTGAGCTAAGTAGGATTATTTCTGTCTAAGCATCACATCTAAGGAGGATTTAAGGGGGATAGCTTCTTTGTTGCTTACAAGTTACATGTGAGGAAAAACTAAAAACATTAAACATGAGGTGCTGTTTTCAAACTTGTACGAAGGCAAGACATTCTATTTTGGGCTCCCTGGCATGAATGAATAATGACAACTAAGGTGGCTGAAATTTGAAAAAAGAAAAGTGAAAGTTCATATTTGATGTGATGGTGAAGCAAGGAGCCTAATAGGAAGCATGGGGATTTTCTCAGAGTGCTGGACTAGGATTTTTCCCACATTATTTTAAACTTTAGAAAGATACAGAGGGGCACATCCATAAATGCAAGATGAAGTGGGCTGGAACAGTTTTTTAAGTACTTGCATAAACAACAGTGAGACTGTTAAACAGCAATATTTTGCAAAAATGTTGACACAAGCCTGAATAATCTGGAAATTGTTACAGAAATATATTGTTAGATTTTATTTTCAAGACTTGAACCTCAAGCCAAGAATGTCTTCATATCTTAGAGGGAGAAGATTTAAAAAGAAAATACCTTCATGGTTCTACAGTCAATATTTCAAAAACTGTAGATAAAAAGAAGGAAAAGGTCAGTCCATTTTGCAGAATAGGTGTACTGAGAAAATGTATCAGCAAATCATATAACATTCCTCGGGTACCTTGCTTAGGAGAATTACAAATGAGAGACATGGCTGGAAATTTTTTTAAATGTAACAATCTTCTTCTCTCCTCTCTGCCAAACATCCTCAACAGGGAGAGATGAAGATTAAGTTAATTGGTTTTTGCAAATAGTCAAGGTCAAGAAATCAAACATGTGAGCCACATGCACTCCAGGAGTTGCATTTTTTTTAGTAGGTTGCAATTAGAAGACAGAGCTGTCACTCAGGGATATTTATTCCAAGACCCCAACCTATTCAGTATAAAAAGTAGCAATGAATATGGAAATGGTATGTGTCTTTCAGTCTTGGAGATTTCCTGGAGCAATAGTTCTATGCATTTGCATTTTGAGATAAAGAGGGGTTTTGGGGGTTTTTTTAAGTAGTAAGTAGTAATGTGTAGTGAAATTCTGGGGTCATAAACTGTGGCTAACATTCCATAGAAATCCAAATAAAATTGTAAGCAAACTTCTATTGGTAAAGGCTTGATTTTCTTTTTTTCAGTTCATAAATCAGACATGAAGGCAGAAAAGCAGAGCACATAAAAGTAGCCACTGACAAGCCATTCTCCTTTCTTTTGTATTGATGGGAACAAATTGTGAATTTAGTATAAAGGATAGCTTTAGTGGCCCTCAGAAACCTCAGCAGGCATCTCCACCAACTGAATAATATTTTCAAAAGGCAGTTAATGATTTAACTCTCCTCTCATTTTAAATGCTAGCATGAAAGTATTTATTTTGTATTTCAGATCGGACCTGGTCGCTTTGTAACTGCAGAGAGGAGGCCTTGTTACTACCATGGTGGAGGGACATGGCCTGATACAGAGAGTGCTCCTAGAAAATTCTGCGCTTGCGAAGAACCCTTAAAACCCATCAGAAGAGATAAAACATTGGACTCAGTCAAGAAAAAATCAATACCTGTGGAATAGATGCTGTTCCAAAGAATGCTACGTTAATATATATTTGCCTATATGTAGATACAAGATTACATCTGTTTTAATGAAAAATTGCTGAGAATATCACAAGAGTAAAATTAGAGTTTCCCTTAATGAATAGAATGTGGGGATGTTTTATTAATAACGTTCCCGCTACAGTATGGTACAAAGGCATGTTAGTCTAGTAACTTTGTGTACTAATACCCACTATCAGCAGGTCCTCTGTTTTCATTTCCATCTCTTGCTGACACATTCCATACATTGCAGTTTAAGCATCTCATTGAGCAGAGTGATAAATCTTCGCATAAACAGGTGATAAATCTTCACATAAACACATTTGATTCTTAATTTTCCTGAATACCATACCCACACAGTTTTTCTTCAAGTCCATTTTGTTTCTTGAATTTCCACTTTTAGTGGACTTCTTTAGTATCAGGACTTCTGACATCCCAGTTTTCATCTAAACACTCACTAAAGAGCTTGTTTGTGCTAACAGTTTCTCCCAGTGAGTTGGAGAGCATCCTACTGGAATGTCTTTCTCCATTTGGGTTGCTCACAGCTCTTTAACAGATCTTACTGATCAATTGTTGGGCTATTATTCCTTTTGTCTCCAAAAAGAACTCACCTTCCACCTTGGCACCTTGGCACCTCTAGAATGCCTACAGAAACTGGTGAGCAGCAGACCTTTGTGTAGATGACTCAATTTCTGAGCTGTTTTCTTTTTTAATTTGGTTAATGCCAGAATTCGCTATATTACAATAGCGCAAGATTCCCTGAGGCTCTTCATTTTTAAAACCAGTTGTTCTCCAGTGCTATGGCATAAATTTCCCTGTCATTGCAAGCTTTGATGCTGTGATGTACAAACTGGCACTTAGTCTGTCTTTTTTTGCCTGTCAGCAACATCTTGAGAAAAGCACAAACTTTTGCTTTTTTAACTGCCAGCTTGAAAAAAAAGGAAATGAGTTTGAGCTAAACATATTCCAACTCCCTTTTTTTACTTCATGAAAGAGGGATGGGATAGGTGTGTATTTAAATGTATCCTAAAAATGTTTGTCACATAACAACACAAAGATAACAGTGGTGGCATTAAAAATAAAAGCAGATGGTTTTGTTTCAAAATTGACGACCTAAATTCTATAAAAAGAAGAACCCTAACAAAATAATGAAATAAAATAAAACATAGCTATGAAAAATGGTATTTGAGGCTTAGAAAAGTCTCTACATGTGTGTTTTCCAAAGATCAGAAGGATTTTTCTTGTGGGCAGGTCTGTTAAACCCTTGATGAATAAGAAAGTCTTCACATTGTAGAGTACGAACATCATCTAGTACTTAAAGCTAGGGAAATTAAATTGATCTGTGCTAATTTAATTTAACCTTTTATGGTGACCCTTTGCTTACTGATCATTTTAAACTATAATCTAATTTCATTATGACATTTTTCCAAAACTATCTGTATAAAGTTTGTTTTATTAAACTAGCGTGTTTGTGTATTTCTTGCCTGCCTACAAGAAAAGTTAGCCAAGGAATATAAAGATTCTCTAACTGAAGTCCTCTGTGTCAAGTAGTCTCAGTTTTTATGTTTATATTTCTCTGACAGCTCTGCAGCAGCCTTGCTGCTTTATTACTGGTTTAGAGAATTTATGGTGTGTTGTCTTTTCACAATTAAAACCAAACAATATATATTTGACTAGGAGCCCAAAGACTGTGACATTTGGAGGGGTTTTTCTGTGCACATATGAGAATGTGTAGGTGACTCATTACCATTGGCAGCAAGGCAAAGGCCCATAAAAAGAAAATGTAGAGGACTTCTGTAAGTCCTTCCAATTTCTGAGCAAAAACTACAGCAATACACTGTAGGCAAGGTATGGATAAAGAACCTTTACTGGAAATCAGTTTTGCTTATGGAAAAACTTTAAAACAGGCACTGAGCCCCACAACACTGTCCCACAACTGTATTGTTTCTGCTAGACACCCTGACTGCAAATGAGCAGCTGCAAATGTTAGTTGAGCATTAATGTTAATTAATAATGACTGGAGAATGAAGTGGGCAGAGTTTTCCAAAATACTCACATTTATCCTTCATAAATCAATACTAACACAAGGCTTACAGCAGCACAAACAGCATTTCATTTTGCAAGACAGCCATGGACCATGATTGGACTGTTGGGAGAGGGGGCATACAAAACTCAAGAAACTGGCTTGCTGTCCCTGCTGTAACCCAGGGATGGAAAAAGAGGGGTACTAGAGGAAGAAAAGATCATCCCATTCACTGTTGATCCCTCATGCTGACAGCCCAGGAGTAGTCAGCTGTGGCTTTCCACAGCTCTCCTAGAAGGACATCATAATATGTCCACCTGGAATTTGTTTTGCTGCTGCAGTGTACCTGGGGTTCATAGTCACCTGCCCCGTTGGCAGAAATGTAGGGTGACCATAGCAATTGATTGTTCAAGCATTCTGGAAACATTTATGGTGGATGCTAAGCACTTCTGTGTCTTACGGAAAAATAATTTAAACAGACTTACTGCCCGAAGAAGGATGAAACTTAAAACTGTATAGGATACCTTGCTCTGGCATTCATTAAAAGACCACTGATAGAGGAAACAATCCCTTTTAAATGTTATTCTACTTTGATACTTCTGTAGGTGATCAATGTAGGTGAACAAGGGGCATTTTTTAATATGATTTATGCCAATTAAAACATTTGGTTCAAATGCAATGCAGTACATACATTTATAAACTGCATATTTCTGGGACAGGTTAGATGATGGCTCTCAAACTGCTGCTCATCATAATGTATCAATTCCTGAAATTGCTGTGTTTGGGTGTAATAAGTCCATGTGCTCAAAAATATTATTTCTCTCAGGAGCTTAAAGTGATGTTCATGGGTCAGAAAAATCCCTCACTACTTTTGTACCCTCTCTAGAATATTGTAGGAGACATATTTTAGAAGATGCAGTTCCATAGTGTGTTTACCTAAATGAACATTTACAAATCTATGGGACTTGTTGGATATTTTACAAACTATATATGAGCTAAGCATTATGTGGGATGGATTTCTTGTTACTTATGAAGGTATATATGCTGTTACAGCATGAGTACTGTTTCCTAAAGTAATTTAAACCACCTATAATCCCATAAAAGGCTAAAACACACCAGAGACTGAACAAGCTTCATTGCCCAAGGAGTAAAGTAGAGAACAGTCAGCATTTCTCAGGTTTTTTGTACTCAGAATTGGCTTAAGCAGGCAGTTATTCTCTTGAATTATTTCATCCATGCTCCGTGGTTTATACTGAGGGCAGTAGTGGAGTTGCGTCCCTCTTTTGAACCACTTGGTGCATGGCTCCCATCTCAGTTGCGGCGCTGCCTGCAGTGACAGGGCTGGACTGCATCACCTTCTTTGCAGCCTTGTGTAAAGCATTGTTCTTCATGTCATGCAGTAGTGGCTTATCAAATAACACATTAATAGACAAGAAAACTACTGCTATTCCGACCTTGCTGCTTAGAAAAATACTTTAATTAATCCATAGCTTAGACTAAACAACAATAAAATACAAAGTCTAGATTGCACAAGACATTGCACAATGAGCACAATCCTTCCCTTTAGCTTAATATTTCACCTCTTTTTTTCTTTTTTTTCTTGCAGTTCCTAAAGTTAATAGCATGTGCAAGACAATGTATAAAATACATTTGTTTACATTTTCTCTGTTGCATTATGTATAAAAATATATTGGGTTCCATCAAAATTAACTTTTAAAAAGAGAATTATTGGAAAAGAGAAGACTCCACAAAAATATGACATATCCAGACTTTAAAGTTTACGTGGGAAATCAAAGGTGTAGACCCAGAACACATTCACACATGCAGTGAGGAAAAGGCAAGCCTGGTAGACTGCAACACAGGAAAGCAAAAGTCACAGTGTGGGGGTTCATGTACTTATCAGTTTAGAAGTGATTAAGTACTTCATACAAATAGAAAAGGAAAAAAAATATTTAACCATGCCAAAGGATTTGTCCAAACATCTATATATATTGGTATTTTGTGCTCCTTTGTTTTGATGTTGCCTTGTTTAAGTATCTTCATTTTCTCCCCTTTTGGCCTAAAATGGATTGGTGAAAGCAGACCCTGCAAGATTATGAAAGACAAGTAGTTATTGTCCAAGCAATATGTTACAAATGCTATGATCAAATAATCTTCATGTTCATTCCAAGAACCTGAGTCATCTGACATGGTACATCAGAAAAAAGCCTATTGCTGAGGAGGAACGGGGGCAACAGATCTAGGACTGATTAGTAAGATATAAAGTCACCTACATGACCTCAGTTCAGACTCAAACCCGATCATGATGACCAGAACCTGTCACTGTTTAGTGATTCACAGTGATCATGACATCACATTATATGACAGTAGTTTTAGTAGGCAGAATAGGGCTCAAACTGTCAGGGATTTGAGCTTCCCTTCTGCAGAATGATGATTCCCCAAGGGTGAGACTGAACTCCTAATACCAGGAAACTTTCAGTACTGAAATTACTTTATTAATGTATTGTCTTTTATATGCACACAGTGATAAACAGGGAATGCAGCATCCATTTCCACACACTTCCACATGCATACCCAGCATTTTTTACACTTTGTAAAATACAGAAATGTAGTACCCTAACTACTACTGTCTCGTGTATTGTGAAAGTAACTACCATTGAAAGATGCAAACACTTTGGACAAGTAGAGACAGAAAATTGGAAATTATTTGAGTTGTCTAAGCAATGAAGGGTGAAAATGGAGCATTAGTTCAGTTTAATGTTAGTACCACATCCTATAGTTACCTTCTAAAGTTCTGTATGAGTATGTGGAAGAATATTTGGGAGATGTTAATTGTCTTCTGCCCATTCCATGGGATCTTGAGAGCACACAGTCTACATACATATCCCAGAAGTTCTGGGCTAAATCGTTGAAGAGTTCATTGTGCTTGGGCTTAGGGGACTCCTTTAGGAACATCATGAAGTCCCAGAGAGCAATGACTGTATCTGCCACCTTGAGTTTCTTCATCTCCACCAGCCCATGGGACGATACCTCCCAGCACTGATGATCAATCTCACGCAGGCTTGGAGGAGTTTCTTTTTGATACTCTAGATTGGCATAAACCAAATTCACTATCAATATACAGCCCAGCTGAAGATACCACCATCGTTTCCATACAAATGCCATACTTCAAGAAGATACCTGGAAAGAAGTGTATAAAATCACAGTGATTCTGATGTTATATAGTTCATTGTCACATAACTCTTATGGGTATCCTACCCCAAGAGATATTTATACATATATTCTGAAAAATACTTTTTCCCCAAACCATGGAATAAATACCAATCAATGAACCTTAATACTGGAAACTAGGTTTGCACCTAGAAATTGTTAATGTCATTTAGAACATGAAAACCTGAAGCAAAAAGTTTGAAGTGATCACAGCCAATGTCAGAAGTGCTCCCTGAGACCAACACTTCTTCCCTTAACCTCCTGTGCTTGGACTGTCAGTAAAATCAGGTTAATAGTAGATGCTTGGAGTCCTAGTGGTATGCTATTTTAAGTTACTGCAAACAAATAACAGTTATAAACAGCCAGTCTTTCATGGAAAGTCTGACTCAGAAAGTGAAGTTGTTGTTAATCAGACTGTACACTGTATTGGGTGAGTGCAGGCATGTTACAAACTTATTCAGCAGCTGTTGCAAAACTGGAAGAGGGAAAATTCCTTTCTGGCTTATATTAGAAAATCAAGTAAAATTTTGGCATTATTATTTCTAGTATATATGCGAAACAGAGAAACTATCTGGAGAGTTGGAGATGGAAAGAGCAATAATACAGGAGGCATAATGAGAACTTCAAATGCTACAGAATATGTATTCTTTACTATACAGAGATATCCCCTGGGAAAAATGCAGTCTTCCTATGATGTGTATTCCATATTCTTGAATCAAATTTAGACAGAACAGCAGTAAAACACCTCATAATCTTCTTATCAACATTTTCTATCAAGATACAGTGCAGTGGAACAGGAGAAACAAAGAGGAAGCCATTCAAACAAAAAAGAAAAGCATGGGAAGATGTCTGAAGATAAATAAGACAGTCAAAACTTTCAGACAGTGCCCCTTATTTTGGTATCCTAAATCAATGCTATTTTAAGTAGTTGGTACCATGCTTTGCACAATTTCCAATTCAGAGTGTAAAATATAATTACAAAAATGATGTGAGGTTTTGTACAGAAAAAAGGCAACATTTTGGGCAACTGTGCAAATCTACTGGGAATTTGGCCAATTGCAAGTGTGCTCTTCCACTCAAATATCTCTGGGCACTGTCAATATTAAAAGTTAGTCTGTGATATCTTCAAAGTGCTAATACACTGCCATCCTTTCTGCAGCTCCTAGTGATGCAATTAAAGAGAGAACAATCCACAGATCACACAACATTTATGTGGAATGTCTGTGAGAATACAGAGTTGGGGTGACACCATGGAGTTCACAGTCACACTAGTCTGGGTCAGGAACCAGGACAGCTTGAAATAGGCCTTTTTGCTGTGGCTCAGGGTCCTGGGATGATTTTTAGTTTGAATGTGTAATCACACTGCTGCAGCCACCTGAGGTCCCTAGCTGTGTATTCCTTTACTTCAGTTTCAGAACCCAAGGAACTGAGCCAGACAAATACTCTCCAACTAGCCCCTTCCTAAAACCCCAGGCCAGCCAAATTTCAGCAGGCAGCAGGATTACCTGCCTCAGCATCCTGACAGCTTGTCAACATGCATTAGTTTCTCATCTTTGGGTTCTTAAAAAACTGGTTCTAGCAAACAAGTAGGGATGGAAATGCTTCTCTTCTCACTTCAGCTTCACTAGGCACCAGCATTCAGAGGAAGGACACGTTGGCAATTTCCTACAAAGTAGGAAAACGGCAACCAGGAAACCACCAACATTTTGAGTTGTTCTGACTTCATGTTTAAATCCAGCTAAAAACTGGAATGCTAAAGGCCCATTTGAACAGCACAAATAGGAGCAGAGACCACAACAAATCTCAGAGACTTTGAACTAGTAACTCCCATTATTCAGTACAGGAGAGAGGAATTCCACAAAAGCAGTAACTAAAGAGCTACAGCACAAGTTGTACTTACAGTATTTAAGCGAGGAGATGGAAAACAGTAGCCTTGAAAAACAGAAGTCAGCCACTTGGAAGAAAAGAGAGACATTCATGAGAGGGCTGCAAGTGCCTGGCAGCTGCTGGATGCTCCGGGGATGCCGAGGTTACAGTGGCAAAGCAGCAGCAGCAGCAGCAGCTGAACTCAGGTCGGTGGAAGGCTGGAGGGAGCTGTGGCAGCCCCACCTCTTTCTGCAGCAGCACCCAGTGTCAGCCCAGGCTGGGCTCTCTCACCTGGAGAGACTGCCTTCGGGATGAGCAAGAGGAGGGGCAGAGGGCTGGCAGAGCGAGGAAAAACACAATGGACAGCAAATCTTTCTCCTAATCACCAACATGAACACTCATTTAATAAACTCCCGTTCATAAACCTAGCTTTCCATGCATGTTCCTGTCTGCCCACCAGAACATGTAGGGACAATGTTCAAAGTAATGAAAAAGAACAAATATGTAATAAAATTGGGTCTGGTAGCGTTTCACAACATACTTTGGTGGAGTTCAACATGACAGGAAGAGCCAGCCATTGTTTTCAAGTAGAAATGTAGAAATTTCTGTCTAAAAACCAATATATGCAATACTTCAGCACAAATACAAATCTGCTCTGAAATGACAGTGTTCACAATAATTATGTATCTCCTGCAAGCCTTACCAGCTAAGCTATGTCAACACTGTTTCAAAATCTTGCTTCAAAAAGTTAGCCAAGTTTGAATCTACATAACTAAATAGAAGAACATATCTGGAAGACTGGAATATAGCTAGCTTATCTCTAAACTCATTGTATCATTGAAAGGAGCTAAAGTTCTATTAAATGTAATTATTCCTTGAAATTCTAAGGCAGTGTTCATAAAAAAAGAAAAGCATTAGAACGACTTCACAAGGAATCTACCTTTAAGTGAGCTCCTTTGTATCACTAATAAGAAACAGCATTCAGTAATAAGTTGTCACATTAAGAAGGATTTCCCTTTCTATTTGCTTTATGCATGCTCAAATTTATTAGTGTTGTCAATCTCAGAGTGAAACTGCCAAAATTCCAAAGGCATTTAAAGGCATGTAAGGAGATTGGTAGTTCCACAGCTCCTTGGCTGTGGCATCAATCCCTTCTCATTTCATTCCAGCTTAAAACACCTAGGTTTAGTACCACAGGATACTGGTGCAAACACAGTGACTTCCTTCTACTCCAATAGCCACTGAAGGCAGCCTTTGATCATATTTCTTCATCCTACAGATTCATTTTTATCCCTCTCCTCTTGCTTTTCCTTTTTCTAGTTAAATCCACCATGTTTAGTCTTAAAAAAAGGTACTTGCAGAACACACCTGTAGAAATCAAAATGCTAAGGAATAGATTTTTGTTGGGAAAATCCTTTCAAATAAAAATACGTCTTTTTAAAATGCCACCTCATCATAAATGTTCTCTTAGGAATGTACATGAAAATTCATTGATAATATCTAAAAACATCACATCTCTAAGTGAAAAAAGTTCTGAAGGCTGACTTCTATATTTTATTTTCCTTTCTGATGTTATCCACTTTCTCAGCCATGCACTGAAGGATCATCACCCGGGAGAATGCCACCTGGAACAAGGATGAATCCATGAATTCAAGTTGGCAGGGATCAAAATTATTGGCAACTAAAAATCCTGTGAAATGTTACATTAAGTTTGTAGGATGGAAGCATCATGAAGACAGTCACTGATCGTGTTTATCAGGCTAGTAATTAAAATTTCTATTTCAGAACAAGAAAAGTCAAGGAAAGTCAAGAAAAATCAATCAGTGACTACCTTTATAAAACCTAACATATCTGAAAGCTACGTAAAATCTCGTGATGAAGGGAAAAGTTCTTAAAGCAGAGAATCTATCCATGTACATTGGAAAGATTTTTTTGAGCTAATGATTAAAATATAAATGGAATTTAGAGAAAAATTGTGTTGTGTTCTCAATTCTGCAGGGCTTCCAAAAGAATTCCAAAGCTGCAGCATACACTACATATAAACCCGAGAACTCCAACACAGCTGCTTGACACTGAATTTTATTAGATGGCTCATATGGCTCATAGTAAAAGTGTCTGTTTCTGTGATTTTTAATATTTTAGTTGATAGCTGAATCAATGAAAATAAAATGTTTCCCTCAAAATTCTTCCAACATCGATACCTTTCCATAGCATGTGTTTTGAACTGCTTCCATCTAGTGGGACTTTACTGTACTGAAGAGTGTATCCTTGCTAATGGTTAAATCTCTTTATCTTTTTCCATAAAACTGTAAAATTAATACATCAATATTTTCCAATATTTGGACCTTGGGTAGTTGGTGAAGTTGGTTCTCTCAATTAGAAAGACCATTATACAAACTGTGTGCTCGTTCAGAAAGGCAAGGAAAGAAAAACTGACTTTCATTTTTTTATTATTTCAACTCTAAATTAAGCTGTATTGCTAAAATATTTCAGCTTAATTTCTACATATTTCCATCAAAGTTAGTTCTTTTCTAGACTGAGAAAAACACCACATATAGCACAAATTTTAAAAAACTGCTGGTGGAAGTTTTAAAATTGTTGGGGGAAGAGATTTTATTGCTTCTTCTTGTTAGAGCTGATGACAATAGACTACTGAGTAATTTATACCATGAGAGAAAAGAAACAGGGGTAAAAGCGTGATTTGAGGTAGCTGCACCCTTGTGATTTTCAAGCAATTGCACAAATACATGAAGTACACAGTAAGAATGAAAGAGCAGGAACTGAAGCATTATTTTTCATGAAACTCAGAATACTGACTATATATAAATCAGTTTGGAAACCTTTAAAATGCTACCAGCCTTATGTGACTGAATTATATATATCTTTCTGACATAGGCACACTGGTACGTAAACAGGATTGATTCACTGAGGATAAAGAATTGAGTCACCCTCTGCATCACTGATTAGCAGCTTCTGAAGCAAAAAAATGACAGATGTTCTGCCATCAGGCTTGACAGTGAAGTGCTCACAGCCCTGTTACTGAAGATGAAGTATGACACACCCTAGGCAAACAGGAGAGAAAGGTGATAGAATCAGTCCTGCCCTGGCAAACAGAGTCTCTTCAGGAGACCAGACACATTTTTGAAGTCAGGTATTCAGACAATGAAACAGCTAAATAGCCTCAAACTGCAGAGTGTTAAATGATTCTGTTTCAGTAATTCTTAGCAATTCTTAGCAATGTGTGATGAGCCACTTAATGTTATAAAAGGTTCCAGAAAATGCACAATGCCACATTTCAAATGAAATGTTGCTTAATTCCCTGCTGGAATGAGCTTATCAGCATAAACTTGCTCCCTGTTGAAACAAATATAGTGTTATGGCAATAAATTTAACACTTCAACTCATAACATATAGACCAGCTTTTCTTTATTTTTGTTTTTTGAGGTCAAGTTGTGGATTGATTACATGAGATTAACACTGGTTAGTAGCTCTGCTGGCATCTCTGGGCCAGTCTACACATTAACAATTGATCTCCTGCTGCCTGTTAAGTAAGTGCAGCACACTGAATTTTAGGCTCTGCTAAGTGGATCAGCTTCAGACCAGGCTGCTCTTAAGGACTAAATTCAAATCTCAAAAGCAGAACACAGCACAAAACCAGGGTGTAATTTGATACATACTTGTACTGGTATCCAAGGAGGGCTCTGAGCCTGTGACTTCCTCCTTGAAGAACTATCTACAACTTACCTGCACTTTTTTCATCTCACTGAGAAGTTCTTTTGCTTATTTCCTTCTATTTTTTTCCTGTAGAATACTGACATCATTGGCTTTGCTGAAGTCACAGAAACACAATCTAACTGTTGAGTTCTAAAGGACTTCTGAACCTTGCCTTCTATTCAGAGAAAACTGACAGGTCGTTCCCATATTATTAATCATAAATCTGGATGAAATGTTCTGCTGTTTGTACTACGAATTGGCATGGTAACACAGAACACAGAACAGGAAGATCCTCCTGAATGACAGGGCCTAGTTCCCTGCCACTACAAAAAAAGCTCTGTTGAACAATCACCTCGTACATTTATCAAGTGCCATACTAAAAATAGAAATATTTTTGTTCCCACCAATTCCATGGAAAAGCAGTTTTGTTAGTCAATTGCTGTAATGACTAGAAACATTATTCTGGTTTGCTGATATATTTATTACTGAATAGTACATATCTGTTTGTTCTTTCCCCTTCATTTAAATGGTTTTCATCCTTCATGTTTACTTTCCTGATGTATTTATGGACAGCACTTGTGTTTCCTCTCTGGTTTTGTTTTGTTGCAGTAAACAAGCTGAGCCATCCTAAAATGTGTTCTTTTGAAAGGCTCTCAAGGTCTCTCGTGATGAAGCTAATTTCCCGAAGCTAATTTCCCTCTAGCCCTCTCTTAGTTCAACCTTAGCTCAGTTACAGAACAACTGATTAGGTTTTCACAGTACCCCAAATGAGATTTCACCAGGGCCTTATACAATGGCATTAATACCTCCCTACATTAAATGAAATCCATCTCCTGAGATACTTCCTTGTGGTGGTTTAATCCCAGCCAGCAACTAAGCACCATGCAGCAGGATGGGGGAAAGAATTGGAAGTGTAAAAGTGAGAAAATCTATGGGTCGAGATACAGACAGTTTAATAGGGAAAGCAAAAGCCATGCAGCAAACAAAGCAAAACAGGGAACTCATTCAAAAATTCCCTTGGACTGGGTGGTGTTCAGCCATCTCCAGAAAAGCAGGGCCCCAGCACACATTAACAATGGGCGGACTTTGAACTGTGCTCCCTTTCTTCTTCTTTTCCCTGGCTTTTTTTACTGATCATGATGCCACATAGTATGGGATATGCTTTTGTCCTGGCTGTGTCCCTTCCCAGTTTCCCATGAACTCACAGCCCACTCACTGATGGAGTGGAGTGAGGAACAGAAAAGGTCTTGGCTCCATGCAAGCTCTGCTGAACAAGAATTTTAAAAATTCCCTGCATTATCAACACTCTTCTTAGCACAAATCCAAACCACAGTTCCATTCTAGTCACTCTGAAAAAAACACAAACAAAAAACTCTATGCTAGCCAAAAATAGTACATTTCTGTACTTATGGTGATTACTAAGTATATCTCATTTCCAAATATCATGAGCATGCTCTTACTGATTATATCAGGACCACTACAAAAGATATGAAATAAGACCATCCTAAAGCAAATCCTTTAAGCCTGACAGTTTTCTTTTCAACCTTCTTTGTGGCTACCTCATTTTTCAGTTTCTGTCCTAACCCCAATATACTCATTCCTTCTCAGGTGATACCATATGCAATGTTTCTGGGAATTAATACAACAAATTTGAGTTTTTCCAAAGCTTTGCAGTGGGATTGAGACCAGGTTTGAGGGTCTGTGGTTGGCCAGGTCACTTTTCTTCTTCTCAAAGATAAGCAATTACAGTCCAAGTTCACCTGGCCTAACTTCAAAGACTTAGAGAGATGGAGAGGCAGGGAGCTGCTCTTGACGTAGTTTGACCTCTGGAGACATCCAAGTATAGAGGAGGAGCCTCAGCCTTCAAGCCCTCAGTCAAATGCCTCAAGGACAAGGCCAGGCCCATATTTGCTACTTTCCAGTCATGACATTATTAATTGATAAGATCAAAGCACTTCCCACTAGATTTTCCATATTACCTGCTTCAGGTCTGCCGATGTGGTCCCCATGATCTGAAACTACAACATGTGAGCTCTGAATTTTTTGCTGTGGTGATAATTTCTGTTCTGCCATTCACATGAACTTAAATGTTCTGCTGGTCCATTTAGCATGTACAAGGCATACCACCATTTTCTATATTTAAAAAAAAATGTTTTATTATGTAGCAGATAACATGCATTGTTAAATTATTGTTTGTATTAAATTACTGTAAATGGTAAGGATTCTCCTCAGGCAGCTAACAGGTGCAATCAAGAATGTAAAACCTTGTGGAAAAATTGTAAGAAAGAACAGAAAAATATTTACTTCTTGACAGAGGATTAGTGCTGTAAAAAAAAAAAAAACAAACACAAAAAGCCTAAAAACATGCTCATATTGTCTAAGAAATATTTATTTCCAAATAGAGGCTTATGAAAGAACTTGGGGGTGATTTTTCTCCTCTGCTCTTGTGAGACTCCACCTGGAACACTGTGTGCAGTTCTGATGCCCCCAACACTGAGGCACTGAGCTGTTGAAGCAAGCCCAGAGGAGGCCATGAAAGTGCTAAGGGGATTTCAGCATCTCCCCTCTGAAGACAGGCCAGAAAAATTTGGCAGTTTGGCCTGGAGAAGATTGTGTTGAGACTTCATTGTAACCTTCCAGTATGTGGAGTGGCTGTACAGGGAAGCTGGAGAGGGACTTATCCAGAACTGCAGTGATAGTACAAGGGGCAATAGGTTCCAACCAAAAGAGGGAATATTTAGGTTAGATACACAGAAAATGTCCTTTACTGTGTGGGTGGTGAGGCACTGGAACAGGTTGGCCAGATAAATTGTGGATGCCTCATCCCTGGAAATGTTCAAGGCCAGATTGACAAGGGCTTTGGAGCAACCTGGTCCACTGGAAGGTGTCCCTGCTCAGGACAGGGGGATTGGAACTGGTTGATTTTTAAGGTCCCTTCCAATACAAACCACTCTATGATTTTTTCACCACTTTTACTCTTCACACCTTACTGATATCACGATTTACAAAATAATTTCTTATTCATGACCATTTTAAAAATACTAAGTGTTTAAAGCCATGTATTTTTAACTGTCATGCTTATCCTGCAAAATAGCGTAATTTAAAGGTCAGGTCTCAATTTCTTGAAGGATAGCACACTAGCAATATAACCAACAGCTTTTAAAGGGTTCATTTGCATGGGGACAGCCAACAGCAGATGCTGTCTCCAGCCAGCAGCCAGGTTCCAAGGAGAACATGCTGCTGGAGAGTGCTGCTTTTAATCAAAACCTGGCTGCTCCTGAAGCTGGGGCTCTCCTCTCAGGCACTCCTTATTGCTGCCAATTTGGGAACTCTCTAAATACAGAGCCAGGTTTCTAAACGTCTCCTTTCTAGAGGAGACACAGATGGAAATTTTCCACAAATCAAGCATGCCAATTCTCAAAACTTTACACTACATATATATTTTTAGCAAGCAAGGAAGTCACAGTTCATTAGCAACAAGTTATCTAGTAATTCATTAGTATCTATCTTCTATGGCTTAAATTATTATTGCCTCTCCTACACTAATCAGCCAACATGCTCAGTCATCTATTGTTTTGATTTGGGGTACTGGTGGTCACCATGTTTCAATTCTAAAGGCCGTGAACTGGAACCAATACAAAGGACATGTGGCTCCAGCCAGGGGACAAGAGACACAGTAGGTGACAAGAGATAGCCAGTGACACAGCAGGAGCTCAACAGGGATGCACCATAAAAACCCAGGTGGACCTTTGCCCAGGGACCTGTTTCACAGCCCCCTTCTCATCCCCTAAACTCTCTGGACGATTTGTTAACTCCTTTTGGGGATCTCAGTGCTGCTGCCACCTGCTATAAGTATATAATATATTATTGGCTTTTTGCAAATGTTAAAATGAATGCCATATGTATAATGTTGGAAAACCTTGCTGAATGAATATAGTTTCTTTTAGTTCTGCTATTGACAAAACTTAGAAATAGTAGTGTGATAAATGTATTTTTTTGGACTATAACATGGTGATGTAAAAAGCTTTTGTTCATGTAACTAACTCAGAGAATGGTGAAAAGATAATCAGGAAATTCTTTACATTCTTGGATTACCCCATCTGGATGAAGACAGCGGTGCCGAACACCAGAACTGAAAAGATTTTCTGATCTCTGTCATCAGGGAGTGCACCGACAAGAAGAAACCACAAGGGGAAAAAAAAAAAAACAACGAGCAAAAATATGTTGATTTACAGGATATGGGGGTGATATTAAACAATGCATGAAGGCCTATGAATATGCAACAGGTTGATGCATTTAACAAAGTGTTTTCTGCGTTAAGGCTCACTCTTGGCGGAATGCCAAGCACTCGGCCGTTGTAACCTTGTATTTTATTGTCTTTCATTAAACTTTTTTCAATCTCCCAGGAAACTGAAGCTCGTGTGGCGCGGGCCCGGAGCAGCCACAACCCCTCGGAGCGGCGGCAGGAAGCCGGGCCGGGCCGGGCCGGGCCGCGCCTGCGCGTCGGCAGGGCCGCAGCGGGGCCGCTTCTTCCGGAGCCAGCCCGCCCTCCTGCCCCGTGCCTTCTGCACAGCCACCGGCCTGGGCCTGGGGCTGGGCCCGGGCGGCAGCTGCAGCCGGCATGGTGCGGTGCGGCGCGGCGGTGCTGCGGAAGGTCAGTGCGGCCTGCCCGGGGAGCGGCCGGGACGGTGCCCAGGCGGCTCTCGGGTGCCGGGGAGGGCTGGAGGATCCGCGGTCCCGCTCGCGGGGCTGTCCGGGAGTTCCCGTGAGCCGGGGAGCGCAGGCAGGCCCCGAGCCGTGCTGTCCGCGGTACCCGGTGCTGCCCGGGCCCGTCCGGGTGTCCCTTGGGGCGGCACACGCGGGGCTCCCAGCCCGGCCCGGCCCGCTCCGCTGCCCGGGGCCCTGCGCGCCGTGAGGTGTCGCTGCCAACGCTGAGAGAAGGCGTGCCAACATCGTTTAAAAACTATATGCTCTGCTTTCTGAGGTTTCATCTATTGCCGTGAAAGATCAGTCCAAGCAGTTTTGCACACGTGTCTATGAAGCGAAATATAAACAGAACGTAATTAACTGATGTTGAAACGTTTGTTTTATTAGTACAGCAACTTCGTAGACGATTTGCGGGTGTATGTGAGAGGAGGAACTGGTGGAATGGGTTATCCTAGTCTGGGAGGGGAAGGAGGAAGAGGTGGTGATGTCTGGTTCGTTGCCCGAGAAAGAACTACCTTAAAGAGCATTAGGGAGAAATATCCCCAGAAGCGATTTGTAGCTGGAACGGGAGCCAACAGCAGGTAAGAATACGTTTAATGAAAGTTGTTATTTACAACTTTTCTGGAAAGCAAAATGTCAGCTTGAGTTGCTAAGCCTGGTTTAATTTCTCCCAGTGTTAAAGCTCTAAAAGGTGAAAAAGGAAAAGATTGTGAAGTTCATGTGCCTTTGGGAATTTCAGTTCTTGATGATGATGGCAAGCAGATTGGTAAGAACATTTGCTTTGTTTTAAGATGTCTAATGTTTGTTACACTTCTTTTGATAACATATAGTGGATTTCTAATACTACGATGTTTTACAGTGGCACGTTTTCTAAAAGATGTCTGTGTTTTTATTTGTTTGGCTAAAGAGTTGACAGATACACTAAAAATTGTTGGAAAAGCAGGGACTCTTCCAGAAAACATCAGTAGTTGTATTTGTATCACTACATGCAAGTCCTCTGCTGTTGGAAACAAGTGTTAAAGGCTGGAAACCATAATGATCCTCCACAGAACCATTCATGGCATCACATAAATCTTGTACCCATAAACCTAAGTAATATCTCTATATCTTTACCGAATTATGAAAACACTTAAAAGACACAGATCCTTGCTGAATATCAACATTTTAGGTTACTTAAAATGCATATCTGTTTTTTCTTCACTAGGAAGATCTCTTTCAATGCTCTTGGAATAGCTCTTAAAGGTTCCTTTACAGTTTCTCAGAGTTTTTCTTTTCAGACTGTTTAGAATTAAAGCTATATTCCCAAATTTCCCTGGTTTGGATGTTTCATTAAATTGGATGTATTGCAAGATTTGTTCATGATGCTGGCATATCAGGGGGCTAAAGATATCCAAATGTTGTGCTTTTTTTATTGTTTTAATTATTCAGACCCTAAGGGAGATCTCACCAATTTTCATCTTAATGGAAAAATATGAACCATCTGAAGGGAGCCACATGTCTATCAATGCACATTATTCCTTGCATTCTTGAATTCAAATATTGGAGGGTTCAGAACCTCCATACTTTGCCTGCTTGTGGTTTTCTTGAGTTGACTGACTATGTGACAGAGAAGAATACTGGAGTGTGATGGCTTTCATTTGTTGCCAAACAAGGAAAATCACCATGACCTTGAGGGCACAGTTCTTGCAAGGAAGCATAGAGAAAATTGTCTCATAAATGGAGGCATTTAAGTGGACAATCACAGCTGAATTACTGCAGGGGATTGTGTTTTTTCACTAACAAATGTATTTTCAGGAGAGCTTAATGCAGCAGGAGAGAGATTCTTAGCAGCTCGTGGAGGTCTTGGAGGCTCTTTGGCTACAAACTTTCTGCCTTGCAAAGGTCAGAGGAGAACTGTTCACCTTGATTTGAAACTTATAGCAGATATTGGCTTAGTTGGGTAAGTACTGTAGTTTGAAAACTAGTAGTACATTTCAATTTCAAAGAAATTTGAGAGTTTGGATGATGAATGTTAATCGTGCATTTGCATTTTCACATAAGTTATTTGCAGTTTGAAAAAATCAGATTGAGTTTAAAGCTATTAAAATTAATTTTAACGTTTTGAAAGTATTCCTTGTGTTTTGGTGAGTGAAAGGCTTCATGAATCAGGATAATACATAATGAGTAATGTAATTGTATTTATTAATTGCAGTAATGGCCACAATATTATTAGCATGATATTTATTAAGTAGGTAGGAGGAGCAAAACAGAGCCAAGAACACTGCATATTGCATATTTAACTTCATGGTACTGGCACAAGGAGATCCTTTCAGCACCAAGAATTCCAAAGGCTGTGCTTCCTACTCTCGCAAAAAAATAGCTTGTAATGTTGGAAGGAAGTAATTACAAACTAGAACAGTAGGACTTGCATATCAGTGTTAGTGCTTTATAACAATGCAGATAAATCTATTTTTGTTTGGAGAAAGCTTTCAACAACCTACACTTGTAGCGTAGTACAACAATTGTTCTATTCAGCATCTGCTAACATAAATCAGCCCTGTGGTCCTTATTAATAAAAAAGCATAGGAAATGATGAGTTTGAGGTGGAAATAATCTAGTTGGTATATACCAGTAAAAAAATGGAAACTTAAAGACCGCATGGTTTTCTAACTATTTTTTTCTTCTTTTTTTGTTATTAGAAATAATTTTGTTAATCCAAAATTTGTCTAAAGTTACATACTTTTCTGTTAGTCTTCGATAATTACATGACAGATTTTTTTTTCTTGTTTTGATCAGTGTAAAAGTACAGGAGTTTTATGATGCTGATGCTTCTTTAATCTTGTATTTTGGCTGACAGTTTGCCTTCAAAATGGATACCAAAATCATTATCAGTCAATTAGAGAAGCATATAATTTTCTTATTGAGAGTATGAATCAGCCTCCAATAGTTTGTGGTTGTACTTTGATCTCTTTGTGTTTGCTACTTTTACCTTTTTTGTGAGTGGTTTGCTAATAGATCAGGTAAAAAAAACCCACAAAAACAAACATGTAGACTTGAGAAAGGCCCATCAAGTTTGAGTACAGGTTGTGATGTGTTAGTCTAGGTTGTAATTTAAACTTCAAAGAACATATTCTACTTCAGTGGAAACAAAGTTCTCTCTTGAGAATATGACCAAAGGAACCTTCTGGAATGTCTTTAAGGCACCTTTCAACATCACAGTGTATGAAAACTGCAGTCAATAGTTTCCCTATTATAACAAGAGTCATTAGGTTGCTTTCTTTTTTTTTTTAAGAAAGATTTATGTACACCCCCTTTATAAAGGTCTGAAATGTAATACCAGCCTTGTTAACAGGCCATGATTCTCCATGTATTCAAGTAGAGAGAATTTGGTTTTCTGTGGGACACCTGCCTTTGTATCTTGACTGTGTTAATTTCCCTGTAGACAGATTTTTCTTTGATCATGCTGTGATGAATATTTGTGTATGTGACTGCAATACAAGTCTTGTGTGGACTTTCTGGATGGAGTATGTGCTAAGAATAAGGACTGTAGTCTATCCTTGGATGCCAGGATTAACTTCATGTTTTACATGGATCAAGGCTATTGTGCCTTTTCCAGCTCAGTTTAATCTTTAACACAAGTGGATGTTACAATTTCAGTCTTCACTTAGGTTTCCATTTCAGTGTGTAGATGTATTCTGTGAAGCAGCTTTTGTAAAAGCTGGTGTATCCCTTAAGGAACAGTTTTGTGGTAGGATGCAGGTATAATTATCGCTTGTAAAGGGAAAATGTTACAGCAAGTGTGTGTGCACACACCAGTTCCTAGGTGTTCTTTCAGGTTTACTTGGTAACAAAACAGGTTGGTACTAATTTCAGCATCCGTCATACAGCTTTGCTGTCTCAAAGCCACACATACACTGTGCAGTGTGTCTACATACACAGTTTCACTCTCTCTGAATTTACATTATGTTAGCTAAACTCTAGCATAGGTATCATTGGTACTTAAAGTGTAAACTTCCATAAAACCATGATGTGTATGCTAAGAAACTGTAAATCCAATTGGTAAGATATATTTGCATGACAGCTTTTTAGAATGCAAACCTAATTTACAAAATTAGCTATAGCATATAAAGAGTGAATCCAAGTATACCTGGATGGTAATGTTGTATTTCTGCCTGAGTGACTTTGAAAGATTTCGCTTAAATCTATTACACATGTATTTACATAACCGTCCTGCCTTCATTCTTAGGAAGCATTGTTAGATTTAGAAAAATTATTCAGATTTGATGTCTAAAAGTAAATTGTAATGATCTGAGGCTTGTTCATTTTGTAAAAGAAAAGATACCTGAGTAGATGAGTGCGAAAATGTGTTGATAGCATCAAAGAATACATTTGGAAATAAATATACAGGAATCATATAGGTGTTTATCAGTGTATCAATCCTGACTTTACTTCTAGGTTTCCAAATGCAGGAAAGTCATCCTTGTTAAGCAAGATTTCTCATGCCAAACCTGAGATTGCAAATTATGCATGTAAGTTCATCCTGTAATTTTTAGAGCAGTAATATTTCCTGAGAGCAAGAAGTTTTTTCACTGACTTGCCTATGATAAAGGTTTATTATAAAGAATAGGGTATAGCAATGTTGCCTGGCTTTTTAATTATAATAAATACTTCAAGGAGGTATTTGCTGCCCCGATGTCCAGTTCCTTTACCCAGCTCAGTTTTTTGTGTATACACCCCCATAATGCTTCAACCTGTTAATGCAGGGTGTATTTAACATTTATTTTTGTCTCAGCCCGTTTTATTGCAAGTGAGACTCTCTGGTGTATAATACCCTCAGTCTACTGAATATGTACTGCCAAGTTCCTTTGCAGAAACATCTTATATGCTTTAGAATTTGCTACCACTTGCAACAGAGATGATTTGGGGAATTTAATCTGTCCACTGAAAAATGGACAGAAATTTTTTGTAATTTTTTGATCAGTAAGTTAGAATTCATTGTCTGGTCTTCTTCAATTAAAAAGTAAGAGTGCAAGTACTGATAATTCCTGTGACCTTTTTGCACCATTCTCAGTTCTCTACAGCCTTTTCTCAGTTTGAAGAATCCTATCTCACTTAACCTTTCATTGTTTTATCACTGTTTGGAAGCTAATCCATAGTCCAGGTAATAGGTTTTGTGTCTGAGACTTCTCTACCTTCACTGTTCCCATTTTGGGGTGACTGGAGCAGAGCTACAGAAAGAGACAACACTTGGTGAAGCACTGGATTTTTTGTGGTCTAATTTTCATCTCTGTTATTTTGCTTTTTGTTTATTTTTTTTTAAACGTTAAAAACAGTTTTGTTTTCTTCCTGTCCCCTTGCCACAGTCACAACAATTCAGCCTGAACTAGGAAAGATCATGTATCCAGATTATAAGCAGGTTGGTACAAAACTTAACTGATTGTTTGTTAGTTATGTGGAGTGATTATTTATATTGCTTAACAGAATTTCAGAAAGAGAATGAAAACTTGTAGGTATTTTCATGAAAACTTGTAGGTATTATCATGTGTGTTACCTATAATGTGTACATGTCAAATGCAATTACATGGACTTCACAGGAGTTGTGGGAAAACTACTGTTTTATGAAGTAATAATAAGAGAGTTTCATAGCCAAATGCAGTATTATGATGTAGAGCTTATTTCAAGTCACTTTAATAAATGGCTTCTCATTTTCTCTTTCCTTCTTTCTGTGGTTCTAATCCTAATTTACAATCTTATGGAATTGAGATTGCTGTGTCCTAGTATACTCTTTTAAGTTTAGGACTTGGAAGAAAATCACTGTTTCAGAGACCAGCCTGTTATTTTTATTCAGAAGAAGCAAATAATTTGCCTATACAGAGAGCTCTGGATTGAGTGAGTAATTTTCAGAATGCAAGTAGTGGCTGATTTGTCCAGTAGCTGAAGATCTGCATTAGTGAATCCCAGGGAGTTTTGTGATTATAAACCTGTTACCATAACTTCTTGTTATGACTTTCAAGGTTGGCTGTTCTAATTTTCTTTCAGTTTTTTTGTGCTTGTGGGGTTTTTGTTGGTTTGCTGTGTTTTTTGGGGCACAGGGATTTTTTTGTTTGGTAATTGGGATTTTAATTAAAAACTGAAATAGTATGACATGATAGAGATTTACGTGAACAGCCAGGATAGTGCACTACCTGAGAGGTGAGCCAGAGAGGTGAGGCACCTGGGTCCAGTTCCTTCTGTGGTAGGCTGTGTTTCTGAAAGACTGCTGGAGTTATGGCCCTACCATCTTTATTTTTGTGAGCTCTATTCCACCCAGCTTCTTCAGGTAAAAGTTGTCAGATAATTCTGTGGTGCCTGGAATCATTTCTACAGTATCTACTGATGTGGAAACCAGTGTTAAATGAGAGAGGGTAGTAGATTTTGGACCTCAGCTTCACTTAAAAGTTGCAGCTAACATTTTCATTCCTCAAGCTTGAATCTTCTTTGATGTGCTTTTACTTTGTTTTTGAAGTGTATGATACATGCAGCACTGGACTCATCCCTTTCAAGATAAAAGACGAGTGCATAAAAGGGTTTCAGATGAATTAACCAGAAAAACACAACCCTCAGATATGAAAAGACAAAAAAACAGTGTTTTTTGCTTTCAGAACTGATAATGCTAGGGAGATTCAGTAGCTGGTGCTTGAAACCTTCATTTAACAAACTTCAACAAAACTGTGTATTAAAGAAAGTAAGCCTAGTTTGTCTGGTTCCCTGTAGAGATGCTGTATGTCTAAGGGAATTTTTTTAAATATTCATTTTATCTGCTAGTTTAGGGTAGCTTATGCTAGAAAGCTGTGCTGCAAATAAACAGGATTCTTCATAGCCCTTTCAAAAACCTATCTGCCATGAATGAAGATCTCTTGCTCATACTGGTGTATCTTTCTCCAGCAAGAGAGCTACTTGTGCTCCTGGCTTGCTTTTCTGAAATCTTTTTCTTGTCATTGCCAGTGATCCTTATTGTTGGCCATTTCTGCAGTTCATGGCTTTTATACCACAGTGTTGGGTGCTATATAGGAACTGTATGCACAAAATACCTGTTTTCTAAAGTCGAGGGAGCTAGGGGTTGTGATCACAGAAAGCTTCTGGAAGTAAGAGGAAGTACTCTCCATATTTTAACTGCTGAAACTTGTAATTAGGAGTAATAATTGAGGTGTCTTTCCTGTATCACTCAAGGGAAAATGACTCATGTTTTCCTACAGAACATTGATATTTTTAAAGAGGTATGTAACAACATGCTCATTTTTATCTTAGTACAATATATAAAAGAAAGTATGTGCAAGTTTCCTGGTGCTGTCTGTCATTACTGCTTGGGAAAAAAAAGACACCAAAGTAGAGGATCTGAGTAGAGTTGGGTTTCAGGTTTCAGTACCAGATCATGAAAACTAGCAGAAGCACGAACATTTTCTAACAGAATATCTGCACAGAGTATCTGCAGTAAGTAGCACACTGGAAATTTTATGGTGTGCTGGCTTCAGGCATCGTTCAATTTAATCCAGTTGCTGTCTAAATGGGCATTAGATAGATGTGAAGACCCTACCTTTGCTCTTCTTTACTTCACTCTCTGTCTTAGCTTTCTGTGACTTACAGAATTGTGATTTTGGGGGTTTCATTATCATTCTCTCTTTTTTTGATCTGCCTCAGCTGTCCAACAGCCCTCTCAACCAGCAGAGAAAAAGACAAGTTCCTTGTCCATTGTGGCAGTCTTTGCTGGGCTCTGGCTGGAAGCTGATTGATTAATCAAAATCTCATTTGAGGTGAAGAGCAGAAGTCAAATTCTTGCATCTTCTCATGCTCAGGGGAGCACTGTTAAGTGGGTTTGTATTTGGAGTAATAATATTCTGTAGCCACATGGAACAGACTTTATTTTCTTTTCCAGTGACAGTTTGAATTCTATACAAATGTGATAGCCTAAGCTGCTCACCTTTCAGAGTCTGTTTTGTTCTTAGGTAATAGCTAAATTTTGTGAGATCTCTGCTGAGATATTATTAGTCTCTATTTTGTACTTTGCAGACAGCTATAAAAAAATAGAGGGAACATGAGTAGCACCATGTCTCTGTAATAGCAGCATTTTGTTTAATCTGCTTCTAGTGATAGATTGTAAATGTATTGAAACAGCCAATGCCTGTTATTTTGTCTGGGTTCTTTTGTTTATGGAAAATGATAATCACTGTTGATAGTTTGAAGTCTGTGGGTTTGCTTACTGAAAGTATTTTGTTTGAAACTTTTGTTTTCCTAGATTTCAGTAGCTGATCTCCCAGGACTGATTGAAGGTGCACATGCAAACAAAGGAATGGGCCACAAATTTCTCAAACATGTGGAAAGAACCAAACAACTTCTCTTAGTTGTAAGTTTAAGTTAAATAAAATTTGCAGTTTATTTAAATCAAAGTGCAATAAATAAAAATACATCAATGTAATTGGAATTTAGAAAACCATTTGTAATTTGCATGATTATGATAAATGTAGCTGTAATTCTGTTTACAGAATGGAACGCTCAAATGCCTAATGATAAATTAAATTCTTAAATAGAATTTATAATTGAAAATTTCCAGTTAATTTAGAATTGGTATTCCAAGCATAACAAAAGCATGATTTTTTTTTTTCTGTAAGAGTCCCATAAGAAGTTTGAAAACCAGACCTTTGAGAAACACTGTATCAGAATTAACCACTTTGTCCTGTTCTGCCTCCAGTGCCTGATATTTCTTTGCAACTATACACAGTTGCCCTCCGGTTATTTGCCAGGCACTCCTGGCAACACATGGCCATGGACATTCCAGGGCAGAGTAGTTGATGGAGAGTACCTTGATACTGCAACATAATTTTACACCACAAAGTCTATTTTTGTGTAACTTTTTCAGGTAGATATTTCTGGATTTCAGCTCTCTATCAAGACTAAGTTCAGAACAGCCTTTGAAACAATATTGCTTCTAACAAAGGTAAGTTCTCATCTTTCTATATGAGACTTGTAGTTAAGTGTTAAGAAAATGGCTCAGTTTTGGTCTGATGTTAGTGTGTCCTCTGGATTTATAATATAAAAGCCAATGTAAATTTATAATATAAAGCAAATTAACAAAGAGATTCTCCAAAATAATGAAGTCTTTATTTTTACTTGTCCAGTAAAGTTTATGCTGGGTACCACATAATTATTAATGGAATTGATTGATCTATGCAGTGTTTGGCATATTTCTTACAGTCAAGTAAAGGTAAAAAGACATCATTTTCAGTTCCCCAATCCAGTAGCATTTTAAGAAGTAGAAATACGTGGTTACAGCTAAAGCCCTGCCTTCATGCTAACGTAGGTAAGACATCAGGCCCCAGCTTTGCAGACGTTCACTGTTTCTATCTCTTAACTATGCTTCTGATTAAAATAATACATATTATGTAATTTTAAATTTGTCTGTGTGATTTAAGTTGATGAATTTTCCTAATTTCAGGTATTGCTGTTTAATTTTAGTTTATTCAGGTTGTGATTTTCTAATATTAAAATATTTCAGAATTATAACACTCTCCAAGTGATTTTCTTACATGTTTTATAAGTCTGAAGTTTTTCTGAAATTGATTTTGTTTTCATGGATGTCAGAATAAACAAAAAACAAAGCTCTCATTCTTTTTGTAAGAAGCATTTCAAAGTGAGCTAACCTGTTTACCTGAAATGTCTTTGAGCTCTTTTCCTTTAATATATGAGCCTTTTGCACCTGAGTCAAACTCACAGCTGCTTGGGCAAGAAAGGCTATTTAGGAAATTAAACAAATGTGAGAGGAGATGTAAAATTGAAGTCACACTTACTAAACTACAAATACTAATGGAAACTTTCTTTTAAGGAACTGGAACTGTACAAAGAGGAACTTTTAACAAAGCCTGCACTTCTTGCCATTAATAAAATGGATTTGCCTTGTGCAAAGGATAACTTGGATGAACTTATGACACAACTAGAAAATCCTCAGGGTAAATGAAATTCCAGCAATAACTTTCATCAAAAGTAGTAGTAAGATTTCATATGGATAACTCTGCATTGGTAGAGAGTGTTTGAATCTGAAGTCAGCTATTAAATTTATTATTTGAACATATGTTTAAAATCACTTCCTGCCTTTAGAGCTCTGTTTATATATATTATATTGTTTGTAATGGCTTCACTGCTGGGAAAAGACTGTAATAAAATGGAGATATCCCAGATGATCTTTCCCAACCATGATATGGGGCGTAAGTTTCCAGTCTAGGTGTCTGGAATAAGAGTAACGTACAGAGAAGGTCCCTTTCCAGGCACTGACATATGTACCATTTGTCCTGTGACTTCGGCCTAAACACATGAAAATTTTGTCAGGTCTCTGTAGGTTTACTTAAATCTTGCAGTTACATTGGGGTGAATTGCTTTCTCTTTTCTGGAGTGCAAAGAAACCCTAAAGGCTTAAGACCATATTTTCCCATATTCTGCAACTTGGGATTTCTTTGTACTCATAGAATCTTCTTGATTCTTTAAGAATGGTATAGCTGCTATGTTAGAGCTTGTTTTCTGAGATTTTAGCTATATTTTTAAAAACTAATTAGGCAGCTAATATGTATATTAATTGCAGTTATGTTTATAACTAATTCATTAAAGTTTATTTTCTACATTTAATTGGTTTTTATGGGCTTTGTAGTGATACAGTATTTGGGGATTGAACTAACTCTTTCAATACAATTTCTCAGACTTCTTACACTTACTAGAGGAAGAAATAATTCCAGCAAATACTCTTGAATTCAGAGAGGTGATTCCTATATCAACATATACTGGAGAAGGAATTGAGGAACTCAAAAGTTGTCTAAGAAAATCCATAGATGAGCAAGCAGAGCAGGCGAACGAAGACTATCGGAAAAAGAAACTCCAGCTTTTACAAACTTCCAAAGAAGAACTAATGAATAGAAACTGGCATTCCTGAATGGATCCAACGTATTTTAACTATGTACATGAAGCCTTTTTTGTGCAGACCTTCCATGTATTGTTCCCTCTTCCATCATTGCCAGCTTCCCTCCATTTGTTTAGGCACTTAGGTAGGGTACAGTGGGGAAAGAGGCAAGCTTTTGTGTTTTGGGTTTTTTTTTTAATTTATATTGGCTACAAAACTCATCAATGTGAAAACCAAAGTTGGTGCAACTCAAAGCACTGCTTAACAACTGATTATCCCTGGAATATTTTTTGCCAAGTGAGGGGAATGGAGGGAATATAACTTGCACAAAGGAGCAAGTTCAACAACTCTACATGTCCATGGGCATCAGAAGAACCAAGGGAAGTTTCTGATGGAGGAATTTTCCACGTCTGGAGCTTCTAAGGTGAACTGGTCCTGCTGCTGTGACAGGCATTGGATTGTATCAGTCGTGTTGATTTTAAGGATTTAAAGGAAAATACATATAAGTGGCTGCAAGGAAATGACTTGTAGGAGCACAGAAAGCAAGACTGATGTACACATGGAGGTTTTCTTGACGCCTGCTGGTGCCTGCTGTAGTCATCTTAGTTGTGTAAATCGTGATTCCAAATTCCCATGCTTGATTTGTGATTCCTTCCTTTTATGGAGTTGTTTGGTTTATGTTACATTTCGGTGAAGAAAATGGCTTCAACAGAGCTATACATTTTTGGATATATTTTATGTTCTACATTTTGTATTACAAGAAGGCACACTTATATTTTACTTTGAAAAAGAAAATTGAAGTTCTTTATTATCAGGGTGTTTTCTACTTTAAAGCTATTAAATGGGTTGTAAAGCAGAATAAGATTGAATACATCAAAGCCTTCTAGTTTGGTCTAGTTTTGTTTTGTAAAAATGTATTATGGGTATCATGTATCATACAGGGTATGTATCATATGCTGCTTCTTTAAATTTTGTTAAAGCAGTTGCTGGGAAGAAAGGTATGCTTTCTCATAATGCATTTATTTTATCATTGGCATTGGCTCTTACTGTTATTTTTCTCTAATTTTACTGTTTGAGGCTAATATGCTTCCACAAAAGCTAAGAATAGGCTGTCACTAGTTTTTGATACTGCATTTTACGGAATTGCAGAATCAATTAGATTGGGAAGGACCTGTGAGATTGAGTCTGACCACTGATTGACCACCACCTTGTCAACTAGACCATGGCATTGAGTGCCACATCCACTGTTTTCTCAAACATCTCTACCTTCCACCTCCCTGGGCAGCCCATTACCCTTTCTGTGGAGAAATTCCTCATAACGTCCAATCTGAATCTGCCCTGGCACAGGTTGAGGCCATGTCCTCTCATCCTGTCGCTGGTTGCCTGGGAGAGAAGAGACCGACACTCACCTGGCTACAACCTCCTTTTACGGGGCTCTAGAGTGATAACATCACTCCTGAGCCTTCTTTTCTGCAGGCTATTTTATAGCTGAAAATAGCATTTTGTTTTTTCCAGACGTTGTGAACACCGGTCTTATCCTCACTCGTAAAGGGGGAGTGGGGGTGTGTTTGGACTAGGAGGCAGCCTGACTTGACTGGAGCTGCCTGCCGTGATCAGGTTCTCCGAGTTGCGCTCCGCTGGCTCATCGGAGGATGTGCCTCAGAGCACGGGCTGGGGCCGGGGCAGCTCCGCTCCCGCGGTGAGCGGGACTGCCGGGCTGACGAGATGCGGGGCCGGGCCCGCACTGCGCCGCCGCCCCGCCCCGCCCCACAAGGCCCCGCGCGGCCGCGGCCTCCCCTCAGCGCGGCGGCTCCGCGGCCATGGCGGCGGCCAGAGCGGCGGCCCGGGCGCCTCGTCTGCACGGCGGCAAGGTGAGCGGCACGGCACCGGTACCTGCACGGCAGCCCCCGCGAGTCCGGGATCGCAGTGCGGCAGCCTCGGAGCGCTGTCGCGGGCGGGGGTCCGCGGTGCTCCCCGGGGGACGTTGTGTGTTCTCTCCGTGCGTCGGCTGCTCTTTCCGATTCAGTCGATAAAATAATTAGTCCTGCTCCAAGTTTTTCTTGGAAGTCCTAGTCTGCTAGCTAGGATCGTTAATTCTAATCCGGTACATCTATATTTAATTTTAAAAGGATTTTTGTAGAACGTGGAACTGCATGATTGATTCCCAGAATTTTTTAAAAAAAGAGTGGTGGCAGTGGTTCTGAACCAGTCCCTTGAAACTGGCGAGCTTTAGGCCTCCAGTTTCTTGTGGCGAGTTACGCAAAACTCATAAAAGATTTTAAACTGCTCATGCTGCTGTGGGTAGTTAGACAACCGTTTATTTATAAATTGTGTTGATAAATTATGCTGCGACTTCTTTCCTACAGGGCTTTACAAAACAAGGATGCTTCCCAGACCGTGGTCTTCTCAAGACCAATCAAGGGAACAGTGCTGGTTTTACTCATTTCTGAATCATGTCTATAGTAAATGTCCTTTTTATCGTCTTTGTTTCATTTTTTTTATTTCGTGGGCCTTTAATAATTTACCAGTTTCTAACCAGGTTCAGCCAACATCTCCTGTTATAGCAACATGGATATTTCGAATAGGAGGTAAAATCTGCCCCTATTTAAGGGGTGTTATTAGGACTGGTAACTTGTGTGGATCAGATATAAGAGCCTTGCACAGTACAGCTTTCAAATTCTTGGGATGGAAGAAACTGAAGCCAAGAATCTAAGGCAAGGCAGGGTTTTATCTGGCCAAAGTGTGCTTTCTTCCCTAGACAACTAGTTGAGAAGTGGCTGAGGTCCCTAGTTGTTCAGCGCCACCAGGGATAGACAGTAAGATCAGATGGACTGAAGAGAGAAAGCCAAAAGAAACTCCATGTCTGAAGAAATAAGTTGGGCGTTGGGGAATGTTCCATGGTTGCTCTGTATCTTTTTATTGCAACACAGGTTTTATCATTTAATGGTGGAGACTTCTGGGCTGGGCACAGCCCCCAAACAGCTTGGTTTGCCTGTATTAATTTCCTACTTAATTATGTTGCTGTGGTTGTTCATGGGTGTGAACCTGCAGAGGAAGGTCTGTGTTTATCTTGGCTTCAGCTGCAAAGTGCACAGAAAGCTTGAGAATTCATCAATAATGTTAGTGAACAAAAGCTGCTGCTCCAAGCTGTGTGTCTGCATTTCTGTGTCTTACATGCAGTAGCATTCCTATTAATGAATTTCCAAATCTGAAGCCCTCTTTCTCATTTAGTGAAAAAATTTGGGCTCATGACTATGTTGTAAAGTCTTACCTAGATAGTTTGATAGAAGAATTTATTTGATGTTTTTGTAGGTGATGGAGCCCATGCACATATAATTTTTATAATACTTCAGGGTTTGACATGAGTAGTTTTGAATAAACTCTGTCTTTGCACATTAACCCAACAAACTCGGCTTTAGGTTGTAACTTCTAACAGTTGCATGCTGACATGCTTGGAGGTCTGATGGTGTCCAGTAGTGAAGTGATTTACCTATTAAAACGTGTAGACTTGATCTTGGGACTTAGATGTGGGTGTAGAAAATCCACAAATGGATCTTTTCTCTTCCTCTGGAAAAGCTGGACAGCCATTGAAAAGGCATTACCAGTGTTCCTTTTTTTTTCTCCAGTTTCCTTGAAACCTTCATGTAGAAGGCAGGAAGGAATAGAGACCCCCAAGATATATAAACAATTTAGAGCTTGTGCTTTGTTTTCCAACATTAAAAAATCACTGCACCTTTCCTCACTGCTGTTTAAATGCAGTCCTGAACCTAACATCTGCAGTAATCATTCCGTATGACTTCTTACGGATTTTTTGTTAACATAAAATTCAGGATGTGAACTCTTGGAACATCCATAAGAAAGGCAGTTTTTTGCATCCTTCTGAGATGACTAGACAGAAAACAAGCTCTGGAGGAAAAAAAACTGAAGAAAAAAAAAAAAAGGGTAGTTTGTGTTTTGTTTTTTAAATAAGAGGAAATTGTGGAAGGTGATAGAGTTGGCCAAATGCAAACATAGCTGATATTCATAACTTCTGAATTGCACTGTAAATGCTGTTGCTGAAATTGCATGAGATAAATGTGATGTTGACTTTTTCTTTGTTTTGTTTCTTAGATCCAGTAACATCTTTTTTCCTGCTTATAGAAGTTGCTAAGGTTTCTCTTGATTTGAAGACACTGCTGGTAAGTACACTGAAGCCATCTAATTAAGAAAACACCTGTTTTGTTACTGTCTTCATTGGGGGTCTGAAGTTATAATTACAGTCATAAAGCCAGCAGTGTTTGAAGGATGGGATAGGTCTCCCCTGATGGAAGGGATGGTGGGTAACTTGCCTATTTGTAGTAATCTACTACTGCAAATGAATTTTCAGGAACAGCAGGTTTCTGAAAATGGTCAGTCGTGTTTATTCCAGCTGGTTCACATGTAGCTCTGTCTTGGAATATGCCCTGTGTGCATGCAAGTTTTATCCAGGTAAAGGCAAGCTCTTTATGGAAGACCAAAAGCATTGAGCTTGAATAGAACATTTGATGCTATATTAGATTTACCCCTGAAGTTAATTTGTTATAGTTCCATTTTCTTGCAAGTTGATTGTTTTGACCTCACTGAAGTTAGGGTTAAGCATCATATTAAATTAATCATGATGGAAATACTTCTCTGGTCCCCTGACCTAGGGGCTATCCTGCCATCTGAAAAGTTTACTGCCATGGGAAGAGAAGCTTGCCCACACTCAGCTATCCTTAGCAACAATATAATGCTGTCTTTTTGACAATAAGGTAATTCATAGCAAAAATGTGGTAGTCATTATTTCTTTCCAGTGTGCTTCTTTAGAAGACTGTGATCAGCACTCAAACAGTGCCCACATTCCAGTGCAATTCTTCAGGGTTAGATGGCACAAAATAATTGCTTAATGGTTTCTTAGGAAACAATTGAACTTCATTTATTTGTTTATCAATTAATAGAATGCCAGCTAGCTTTGTGGCTTGATAATGCATTTAGTGTGTTTCCAGTATACAAGGAAGTTCTTTATCTGAAAACTGGAGTTCCCTAGTCACTGGATGTTTGCGGGTATAAAAGGAGAGTGAGGGATCAGATCCAGTTGCCTTTTTGTTTGCAGCCATGTCTATAACCTTTCTGTGATACGGATAATCCATTACTTGCATATGCATTAAGCAGAACTTTTGGTACTTAAGGAATTGGTTTATGACTTTGGACATTTGACAGATATGCGCAATGCAGTATAATAATTTGGAAGAAATTTCAGGAGGTGTATATAATTTAATGGCACTCAGTGAGAATTTGCAATGTATCTGTTCATTTTTTGGTATTATAATTCTTAGTGTCCAGCTTCAAGTACACTCTGGGGTAAATGCTTAGGTAAATGCCTGTTGTGTATTAGGCTTTTTAAAATACCTTGGACATGCAGAGAAGGGATAACTTGCATTGAATTTTTTTTTAGTTCTTGTTTTTTAAAGACCCATCATTGAGGCTGTTTCTCTGCAGTATCTCTGCAGGCAAGAGGCTATAGTAGGTATGCAGACAGTGGTTATATTGAAAAGGAGGCAGTATTAACATTTGTTCTGAAGTGGAAAATGTGAAAGCTGAAAAGCTGTCTGTTTTCTGTAATTGTTTGTGTACTTGGACAGTTGATTCCAAAAGGCAGGAGTAGTGTGGAAGAACTGTTAGTTGCTGTTGAAAAAATCATAGTAAGTTACTCAACAGAGCCTCCACCACTATCTCACAGCTCTTGTCAACAGTTTGGCCTATATAAAATGTATATGACTGCCTACATATGCATTCCTTGCCAGTCTAATGATGTAGATTTTAAGCAACTCCCTTTTACTCATGCAGCAGCATGCTAGGACTGAGCATGCACTCTGATATTATATCTGGGCTAAAGACAGTGAGCTGCCAGTCAAGGCCAGGTGAACTTAAATCATGCTTAAATCATGGCTGTGTAGCCTCACACGTTCAAACGTGCTTCTTTTTCATCTTGAACACAGCGACTTTAGCAGCCTGTCAGCTGAGAAGTCATAACAGTCTGTGAAATAACCTGATGTTTCATTAAAGCGTGAATGTGGTGGTGTTACCACTGTCTAAAGTGTGTCAGACAAAGAAGGTGCTACAGAGTTAGTGCCTACCAGCTGTCGTCTAAATGTATTAACCTGGCACAAATCAGCTGTAGTTAGTTCCATGTCCATGGTTTTCTTTTATATTTTTCTTTTTAATTGCAGGAAACAACATCTGTGGGCAAATATGGGCTGCCGGGATGTTCACGCAGCGACTGTACTGGCCTTCCTCAGCGGGACAGCCTCAGTAGCTGGGCTGCTTGCAGCAGTTCTGCTTCCAAACTGGAGGCAAATGAGACTGTACACATACAACAAGAATGAGAGGAATGTCACCGTTTACACTGGACTCTGGATAAAGTGTGCACGCTTTGATGGGAGCAGAGACTGTGTGATCTATGACCCACAGTGGTACACGGCTGTCGATCAGCTGGATTTGCGTGTACTTCAGTTTGCCCTTCCTCTGAGTATGTTTACTGCTGTCTCAGCTCTGTTCCTGTGCATGATTGGCATGTGTAACACAGCCTTTGTATCGAGCGTGCCCAACGTCAAACTGGCCAAGTGCCTGGTAAACAGCGCAGGCTGCCATCTCGTGGCTGGCCTCTTGTTCCTGCTTGCCTGTGCCATTTGTCTCACTCCGTCCATCTGGGTCATTTTTTATAACAATTACCTGAACAGAAAATACGAGCCCGTCTTCAGCTTTGACATCTCTGTATTTATTGCCATTGCCAGTGCTGGCGGTCTGTTTTTCACTTCCATCCTGCTGTTCCTGTGGTACTGTGCATGCAAAAGCCTCCCTTCTCCTTTCTGGCAGCCTTTGTATTCCCACGCCCCCAGCATGCACAGCTATGCCTCTCAGCCCTACTCCACACGTTCTCGCCTCTCTGCCGTTGAACTTGACATTCCTGTTGTGACACATTCATCTTAAAGAGACGAAGCCTTGGAAGCAAAGTTCTTGTGCTCGTTCAAGCCATGAAAATTGCAGGCTTGATTCTCTGTGCTGCCCTGCACTGAGCATAATCTTTTGTAAGGCCAGGTCTCCCAAGGCACAAAGCTGTGGAGGCCCAAGTTCAGCAAGTCTGTTGCTGTTCTGGTCTGTTACTTCCTGACCACCTTTTTTTTAATTTTTCTTTTTATGACTCTGAGCTCACTACAGTCAAAGTTGCTGCTAACACTGGAACAGTACACTAACAATTGTATGCATCCATCCTTTTGCTTACTGATGTCAAAGCAGGTCTGAATCTCTTTGAAATTTGATAAGATATTCCTAGATTCTGATCCCATTGTAAGACCCTTGCACCCATGTATTGTCCAGATGCAGGCAATGGAACTGGGTGTAGGGGATTCACTGAGTTTCTTGTTCATCCAGACCCACATATTGTAATATGTGATATCTGAAAAGGGTGTTTGGCAGACTAATTCAGTTCTGTGCGCTGTTCTTTGTTTTACACTACACACAGATACCTGCTTAGGAACTTCTGTAACAGAATTAGTGCCAAATTACCCTTTATTTTCAAAATAGCTATCAGAAGGAATAAAACTGATTTAACTAAGAATGTTGTTCTGTGCTGTAATAGCATTTTGTGAATTACTGGAGGCTAGAAATCTTTTGTGAATTTTATTTCTAGACTGTTTTTTACTAAGTTAGCAAATTCACTAGATGTGTTTTGTGATTTTGTGAATATTTGATTTGAAGGCCTTCTTAAAAATGGATTTTCAAGTAGGATATAAACTGTTCAGTTCTGGAGAGAAACATCACTCGCTGCAAAGAGGGTCAGGAAAATCATAAAGAATTCTGAAGACCATGAAACAATCTTTTGAAACACTGTATAGAAGCTATTACAACATCTCTCTGAAAAGGGAATTACAGCCTTGGGGAGAGATTTTTTTAAATCTACATTTTTTTTTAAAGGTCTGTGTGCAAAGAATAATGAGCTTGTGGTTTTTTCAGTTGATCTTTATGGTTGATGGACTTTTCATGCTGTAGCTTATTTCCTTACTGATTAAGACAACCTTTTCAGCCTTGTTCTTTAACACCTTTCAGATTCAGCTATTTTTAAATCCAGTTATTTTCCCTGCTGCCACCTCATAAAAGCAGAAAGTTTCCTATTCCTGTTTTCCATACGATGAGATTTTGAGTAACTTGTGAGCTTCACCTTGTAGTTCTACAAGGATGAGGAGGGATTGCAAATTCCCAACGTGAGATGTCTTTAAATCACTTTTTGCCTTCTATAATGCAGAGCAGCAAGTGAGCGCTAAGGATCAAAGCTCTTCAATATGGGCTTTGACATTACTTGAAGATTTGATGACAGTGAGTTGAAGAGTGCTATAATTGAGGCAAGCGTTTGATTCTCTCAGGTTTTGGTAAATTGAGATCTTATGTTTAAGATGTCATTCCAGTAAGGAAAGTTGTTTTGATTGGTGGCATTCTGGAGTTTAGTGGATATTTGCATTTCATTAATCCCAGAATAAATCTGTCTTACTTAAAAAATCAAATCAAGTTTTTTAATTCCAGTTTTGAAAATTCATCCAAGGTCCTGAGAAGCATTTAGCTTTCTCCTCTAGATGTTAGAAATAGAAACAAGTACTGTACTGGGTAAATCTTGTTCTGTTAAAATCTGTGAAATAACAGTATGTAAAGAAGGATTGTGTTTTAGCTGGTAGATCTCAGACTTCAGTGGACTGAGGGAGGAAGCTGATCTCTGTCATAATTCCCAGCATAGTAAGAAAAGTGACAGTGCTTCATTAAACGGCAGTCTTAAGGAATTAACACTAGACAATAAAGAATATTGAAGGAGATATGCCTCAGAAGCCGAAACATGAGTTTAATACTCTCTTAGATTTACAAGGTATGAGAGTAAAAAATATCTTTTTTCATGAGACTTGCATGGGATTAGAGCACATGTAACGACATGCAAGCCAGTTGGTTTTTTTTGTTCAAAACTGAACTTTGCTTTACTGTTAGTTTGGTTGTCCTACACTGTTGCTGGTTTAGCTGCTTATATCCTTTAATGCTTTGTAAGGTCAAAGCAAAGGGGCCACTGGTCTGTGATTTAATATCATCTTGCTTCTGCAACACTTCAGTGTCTTTTCTTCTTTGTGCCTTGCTTCAGTTACGAGTTCACCAGTAAATGTTACAGTCAGGGTCTGATACACCCTTTGAGCCTGAATTTGCAGAGCATTTTGATCATTTTTAACAGCTGATGAGTATGTCTTATTAACTTTAAAAGGAGCTGAAGTTTCAGCATCTCTAGAGCAAGAATGACAGCCTGGCAAACTGTTGCTTTCTTCCATGAATATAAGTTTAGCCAGTGTTGTTTTCTGTGCACTTTAATAGCAGATTTCTCTGACAGCTCTTTTGTATTGACTTGGATTTTTATGCACAGAACTCTAAATTAGTATTTGCTGCTGCCTAAGCTGATAACTCGTTGCTTTGAAAATTGTGTCTTTCCAAAAGTCAGAAATGAATGAGTTATGAAAAGCGAGGCTCCAGAAGACAATGGATTCCAGCGTAGGTATTAGCAAAAAGATTGTTGCATTCATGTACTATCACCTAAGCACGACTGGTTTTCTTTCATCAAAGCTGTTAATATGTTTCTGCTGGATCCTAAGTGAAATTACCTGGAAGTGTGGTGCTGTATTTCCTTTGTTAAGAAAGAGATGGCCAACCTGTGACACTTGAGCCGAGTGCCACTCCAGCTTTTTTTTTTTTTGCTAAGGTTGCCATTGTGCCCAGCACCAGGGCTGTGGAGTGACAGGCCTCCCTGGACTGGGAGAGAATACATGTACCCTGCAGGTAGGTCTGCCAGGGAACAGCCTCCCTGCCTCTGACCAGCTGCACCTTCCTGGGCACTGCTGTGTGCAGGACAAGCACTTGGGGTCTTGAACAGAAAGATTTTAATGTGTGGCTTGTGCAGTAAAGTTTGGGTGCTCTGGGATTTTAGGAACATGTATTTTTTCAAGTAGTTCCTGTCCAACTTCTTTAAATTGTGTTAAGTGTTGGTTCTTTTTATGTGAAACAGAAGATATGTATTTTTAATAAAAGAGTCTCATACAGATGCAGTTCATTTTGATTTATTTTGGTGGAAACAGTAGCTACTAGAATATGAAAGACTTCACCTTTTGATATTGATCACCAGACTTTTTCAGATTCCTTAACAGGTTTAAAATGTGTATACTGAAATTTAGCTGCCTAATTTTGTAAGACTGCTGCTTTGAGTGAAACAATTTTTAAAAGCATCACAAAACCCCAACCAACCCTTCTGAAAAGGAGGGATAAGCCAAACTCCTGCCCTCCCATCTGCTGTGCAGGGTGTGCTGTCAGCTGGAGAATGTGCTGCCTCCTGACCTGTGAAAGTCATTGGGGCATCCCAGGGACTTGTGGCAGTCCAGAAGGATGGGGTAGTGGCTCTTAATGCTTCACTTCTGTTGTGTGCTGCTCCTGGCTACTACTGCAGCTCAGCAGTTACGGTGACTCGTACTGAGCCTTTCCCCATCGTTAATGGGCGAAATATGAAAACCCTTTGACTGTTAAAAATGCTGATACCACAGTTCAAGTTCACAAAACCTGAATTATTTTGCAGAATAGAGTGAGACTTGCTCAATTCCTCTGGATTTCTAATCTTCTCAATTAGCATTTTAAGGGTTCTTATCTGTTTTGGGAAATACTTTGTATGAGAACTGTTCTTGTGGAGTAGGCACAGTAAAATGCAGTTGTCAGTACCACAACTCATTTGAGGGGGTGGAAAAATGATTTTATAATCTCTTCTTCAGTGGGTTCATTCCCTCCTTTGCTGTCACTTTCAGACAGACTTCCTCACTATGAGCTGGTATAAACCTGGAGGCTGGTTGGGTGTTGGCATAAATATTGGGATGCAGAGTTTCTCTCAAAATGTGGGAATGACTCATTCTTATATTAAAATTTCTAAAAAACAGCCCCACCTATTTGTGCTCATTAGAAACAAATACTTTGGCAGTTTTTCCCCTTGTTTTATTTCACAGGACTTGAGATCGCATGTGTGGTTCATCAGGCATGTAATGTTACTTATCCTTTCATGTACCTATTGAGCAGTAGTGCACCTCGGAAGCAGCATAAGCTTTCTTGTGAGTTTTTTGTTCCTCTGCTGCATCATGATTCATCAAGAGGGACATACAGAGGCCTCATTGAAGGATAAGACATTTTTACTGTTTTCAAGACAGCTTTTTGTCTGTTCCAAAGGGTCAATTTGGTTATTCAGGTATTAGGCTGGGCAGTATGGGGACCCTGTCTTCTGAGTGTGGTAGCTGCAAGGAGATGTAGAGGCTGAAAACAGGGCAGTAGAAATTGTAGTGAGCTGGTACCAGTCGTTGACTGTTTTGAGGAGAGAGACTTCCAAGGGTGGGGTAGTTGTCCTAGTTTCCTAGTTTCTCTTGAATCAAAGAGAAAAATAAGTAATAAAGCTCTAAGTATTTTAATAAGCTTTACTCAACATCCAAGACTCTCAGAGGAATATAAGCAAACCTGGAAAACGCAGCATGGAAGTACTGCCTAGGCAGTATGTGTCCTTGGGGACCACAGACATTGACCCAAGCAGTCAGTGCCACTTCCTAGCTATATGCCATGCCTGCTGTGTAGCCATCAGTGCCAAGGCTGACATTTCAGCACCAAAGCTTGGTGCTCTCCAGTGTCTCTGTGGTCTTACCACCCCATATTACAGCCCTTCCACCAGTCAGAGGGTCTGTAACCATTGATACTGCGCTAGTTTTCTTGCTAAAGCCACAATATATTTATAAGCAAATGTATAAAGTCATTTACAAATTCACATTGGAGTTTAAATAAATATACTAGCAGTTATGTCAAAAATAATTTTTTTCCTAAAACAGGTCCTGGATCTATCTTTTGTTACTGCAGACCCTTTGTGACCTACTATTCAAGAGGCTCCAGCATCTGATTTTTTTGATAAGCTTAAGGAGATGTAAATACAGTCTGCTACCAGGAGATGAAATCATGTCTTCTTGCTCTCTTTACTATTTCTCTTTTCTGCTTATTTAGTTTTCACCCCCCTAGGTGGCTAATCTGCCTTCCTCCTGGTCACAAGCTCTGCTGCCAACACAAAGGAGCCAGTGGGAATATGTGAGCAGAAGAAGGGCAAGATGGCAGTCTTAGGTTGATTCTTCATGAAGCCTTACTTTGATAACTTTGTTTTCTCACTCAGTGAGCAATTTGCATAAGAAAGACTCTATTATTTTGAAAAATTTTCAAGGTGGTTTGTGTTTACCTTTTGTATAAGTTGTTGAAAAATGCTGCATTTGGAGAAAAAATAGAACATTTATTAGCAAGGCAAAAAACCCCATGTTTCAAAACATGTTAAAGTTTATTCTTTTGTTCCTTTCATTTCATCCTAATTCACTCAGAAAGTATGGCAAGAAAAAAGAAGCACAAAATAAGTTGACTTTATTGAAGTGGAGATCACACTGCTTTAGACTATGTATGTGTGCAGAAACTGATAATTATATTAGTAAAGAAAAGAGCTAATTTTTTAGTAGACTAATAGTGCCAGATAGTAAGGTATTTACATTAGTTTATAGGTTAGATGTGAATAGTTTAGTGTTATCTCTAGAGACTCAGCACCATGGATTTCTATAATTTCACTGCTTTAATTAAGTCAGCAACAATAAAATGCTCAGGTTCTTTCTACTGTTTTGCTATGGTGTTCTGTAGACATGTTGAGTTTCCTGAGAAAACTGTCATCTCAGGAAGCAGCTGACAAGGAATTGCATTCTCACAAAATGGGCCTAGTGGAGGGCATGATTTCTACAGTACAGCTTCAGGTAAGTGAGAATTTAGCTGCCTTCTGTTGCTGCCTATTCTGTTTGATTCAATTATAAATCTCCCAGGGAAGGCCTTGAGAATACAAGCCATCAAAAAAAAACATATTCACCTTTCTGCACTTTGTTAGGCTCGTGGTGAGGGCACCTTCAGATCTAACTCATTACCTGCAGCTCTGACCAAATGCTGCTGACCTCCACAGTTGCAGAGGTAAGGACATTTCCCTTGAAAATACTTGGGAGAGGCAGCTGAACTACTGGGAAAGAGCTGGCTCTGCAAGCTTGGTGGCACTCTGGGACACAGGCAGCCACAACACGAGGTTTCTGGTACTGTGGCTAAGCTGAGATGCTGGTGGGGCTTTCAGCAGTTCTTGTGGCAGCTGTTACAGAGCTCATCATTCATTAAGCTGCAGCAGTCCCAGTTAGTTTGATGTGCACTTTCAAACACTGCTGCACCTTAATTAGCCGAGGAGTTATGAGAACCTTGAGAACCACTAATCTTGGCGGCTCATGCCTGCATGCCTTGTTGAGAAGTCCTCTGGGAGCTGTAATTCTCTCAGGCTCTCAGCACTAATCTACTTCGAGCTGCTATAGAAGATTTTGAACACTTGGCAGAACAGAATTGGCTCAGAGTAAAGTTCACTGCTCATGGTAAGATTCAAACACATCACAATACTCACTGGTTTGAAATTCACTAAAAGAACTCAAAAAGGTCTTATTAGACATATAACATGAAAACAACATGATTTGATGAAATATGCCTCCGAGCTTCTTGTGTGTGCATACAAAAGTACTAACACCTTGCAGCTTTTGACTCTCCAGTCAGCCAAGTAGATTACCATTTCCAGAGAAGAAAGGTTGCCTTTGACAGTTTTTGTCCCTAGAAAATCTTGTCCCTTTCTTCTAAGAGCTTTTCCGTACATCTTAACTGTCTTTGTTTCATGGATGGCTTCATTCCCTAAAGAATTTCAGGGTTCTTCTGCTTTCCTAGCATGGGCAAGTCAGTTCTCTGGGTCCAGAAGTTCACAACAGCCCTCCAGGAATCATTTTTTACAAGACAAAATCTTAGATGACATCTCACTGTTTTTGTAGGGCCCCAGAGATGGCATTAGGGGCTGCAGAAGCTCCTGTATGGTCTGTCAAAGACAACATAAGCCTAGATTTGCTTGAATATTATTGTAAATTAGCAAACTAAAATTGGTCATGTTTCTGGGTTGGTTCTGGAAAATATTTGACGAGCAGCTATTTTTACAATGTTTTGCATTTCATCTTGATATTAGCCCCTACTGAAATACTTCAACACATTTTCTTGGGTTTATTTCTGGCTCTGGTGTCACATCTTTCTAACAGGAATAAACACAAGTTCTCAGTGGCAGAGAGCTATCAATTTTTTTTCTTGAGCTTTTAAAGTTTCCTCTATGGCTTTAAATTATTATTACATTTCCTGAAAATATTGCCTGTGTCCAACCACTGTGCCTCTTGTGTCTCTTACCACCAGTCCAAAGTGCACAACTCTGGCTGGACATAAGAAGAGAAAATGTAGGAGAAGGCAGGATTTCCTTTTCCATTGGCACAGGCATGGAGGAAAATACCAGAAATTTGGACATGGGGTTTAAATTGGAAATCCCCACTCAGTATACGATCCATCTATAAACTAGTCTGTTACCCACTGCCTAGAAAAAAATTATCTGTAAATCAAAATAAGGATTTGATCACAGTTGTGTTGAAAATGTCTGAGATGTAAAGGCAGACATTTGTAAACTCCCAGATTCCTTGCATCACAGTTCAGAAGCACAAGCAAGGAAATTTGGACAGGATGCTGTGTTCATGGGAACATTTGTAAAACTACAACTTTCTAAAACAGTAGTTATCTGCTTTGGTTAATACAGGTGAGTGTATATTGTGAAACTAAGTAGGGTAATCAACAGTATCTTCTCTGTATCTTAATTTCTTCAAAGGAGCAGGATATAAGTACTTGCTGTAGTCAAAATTCCAGATGAGGTATCTTGGATGGCTGGAATAATACATTCACATTTTTAAATAAGGCTGGGACTTTCATATTGCGTATGACAGAAGATTCCTTTTCTGTGATGGTGTAGAAAATATTGCACTAAATTCTTGGACAATAATTAGATACAGATACTATTTCTTAAGTGGTCTGAATTCAAGTGAAAGAGGGAGAAAGTTAGACCAAAGCCATAGCAGGATGTTTTGGTATTAGAATCCTTGAATTACTTATGTTGATCCATGAAGAAAATTATATTAGCATTTCATATTGCAAATAATCAGAACAGAGATACATGAGATCCCAGTACTAGTTTTTGCATAGCTATATGGCATTCTGAACCAAATCCACGTCTGCTGCAGAGGAAAGAAAATTGAAGTGCTGACAAGCCAATACACAGTATTAGGAAAAGATCCAATGTCCAGCTGAAACAGTCTGAGTCTGACTGAACGAGCCTGTTAACTCATGGGATAAAAATTGTGAAATGCCAATAGAAAATTTGGTCCCCTCACAGTTTAGAAAATGGACTAAATAAGAGCAGCTGTGTGGGTAAACAATTATCCCATCCTTTGGCATTAAAATGTTAGCTGGGTTTTTACCAGTTTTTGACAACAGAAGTCTTTCTCTTGTTAGAAATAACAGCCAAAGGATAGTATCTGTCAGTTTGTTAAACTAGTAGCTTAAATCAAATGGAGTTAGTAATTTCTGGAACGCAACAGAACCATATTTTGTTAGGCTGTTTTGTGACTCTCCTGTTTACCTTACCCCAAGTAAATGTAGCACTACATCTCTCTTGCCCAGCTATGACTGTGGCAAGAGTCAGAAAAGCCAATGATAAATACAGAACATGCAATTAAGTATCATTACATTAATTCATTCTGGGAAAAGGAGCAAAATCTTGGAAACAGATTTCTCAAGAGAGCAAGAGCAATTTAAAACAGCATGATCTGCATGGCATTATATCCGTGTTCCCAGGAAAAGCCTGTGCCCAGTTAAACCTCAAGACAGACCCACAGGAAATCACGAGCTGCCTATCTTATTTCACAGCTGGATGGATGCTATTCTGCAAGGTTTTCAATTACAGAGGTGCTGTGGCAAGAGCTTTGGTATCTAAGTTTAGTGGGAGACATATGGATGAAAGTCAAGCTGTCCTTTACTTGTACTTGGGGTGTAGCTGGGTCTTAGGGGTGTCCCTGTGTGTACACTCAGTGTCCCAAACTCCTTAGCTCCCTGGGGGCTCCAGGAATTCCTCAGCTAGTCCCTGCACAGAAGAGACACAGCTGAGCAAAGGCAAGGTGACAGACTTGGCTCCTCCTCACCTCCACAATAAAACGATCTGAGTAACTATTGCAAGAGATTTTCAGGTGAGGAATTCAGACAGTCCTGAGGGTTCCTCCCAAGCAACTCCTGCTGGTTCCAAGAAAAATTTCAACACCTAAATTTGTCCCATAACCTTCTGAGTAAAGAATCTAGCCCTTTCAGACCCTCCTGGTGTTTCCTGCTGCAGAAGTGATGGGATTGCATGCAGGTAGGAAGCATGCAACTTTTAGAAACTGTTTTTGTAAATCTAGACATGGTCACACAGGGCAGTCCTTTTGCACATAGTTAATACAGCAAGATGTTTTATTTTAAAATACTCTAAACAATGGATAATGCACATGCTAAAGTAGCCACACAGGATCAGGAGCCAGCTGGCATGTGAGAATTGGGCAGAGAAGCAGTCAAGGGAGTCTCCCCTGACCCAGTGACTCCTGTCACTACCCAGCCTCTTTGGGAGATCTGAGCAATACCCTCTTTGCCAAGGCCCCAGACACTGTTTTCCTTGAACACTCTGCCAGTTTTTATGCAACACTGCTCAGCCAGAAACCAAATCAGCCCTGCCACTGAAGAAATGCTGCTTTTAACAGTTAGTCTTTGTCTAAATATGTCCAATACTTTTCAAAATAAATTAGTTAGCCCTGCTAGGAGTGATCAGCTAGGCACATGGTATATTAGAAAATTCATTACTCTATTTTGAAATATTAGAGAGGACTAAATGTTAACAGCTGTTTAGGCACTGCCAGATTTGACTGGCAGTGCATTTTAATTTGAAATACAAGTTTGAAGCATTGGCTTGTCATTTTGGTCATATTAGCATTACAATCAATCTAACAATAGACTATAATTCAGTTTGACTGAAATTCAGTACTACTAACCATTTTGCAGAACAATGCACATAAAGCTATTGTCAACTATTCAACAAAAATCTTTAGGTCAGAAAGCAAGAATTTTCACTTTATGCTGTTTTTGATGAGACTAGTATTTTTTCTCCCAGTATAACCACAAGATAATTGAGTGATTATGCAGACTCTCTTCTGAAAAGTATGTTTATTTCCTAAACATTGTGTGTGGCCACCTGAGTACTGTGCAATGAAAATCAAGGAAAATCAGCTGCTACCAACACCCTTAGCAGAGACACTGAACTGTGGTAGCCTCTAGGCTACCTCTTTGCAAGCAAAAACTCACAGTGAGTGCAAATCCTACTTCCATGACAGCGAAGGCTGAGAAGACTGACTTTTCTTTAACTGTCCCAGCAGTATTCAGCTGATCACGTCCAAATTTATTGATATTATTTAACAACCAGTTTCTGGTTTAATCTCAGGGTTTGCCTGAAAGATGAAATTAGGCTGTTGCATTTATAGCAAACCCACAAAAACCTTGAATAAACCACACTGCTCCGATCTCTGCAAATATCTGCTGTCTGTGTGTTTGCAGAACCAGAGCTAGTTGTTTATACTTCCCACTTCTAATTATTAGCATCTCTAAGAGTTCTGTTTCACCAAAGATTATGTATGGAAGATTGGTTATTATAAGGCAGGTTAACATTGACCTGGAAGATCTTATTTTCTGTATCTGATCTTAAGAAATAGGCTGAACTCATTTTGTTCTGTAAAATAGTGTTAATATTTTTAAGAAGATAGCTGTAGAAACCATTTTATTAAAATCTGAATACACTCTCAAGGCAAACTATATGAAGATGTATGTCCTTATTTCAGCATACCTGCTCCCTATAGGTATATAATCACTAAGTACTTTCAGAAAGTATAGATCTCACATGTACCCTCTCACATGACTTCAACAATGTCCTGAAGCCTTTAAATGAAGCCAACAGACATTTAAGCTGGTCCTGCAACTAAGAAAACATACAAACAAACAAAAGCCCCAGGGTACAATTCCTCCTCTGCTGTGCCAGCAGAAGAATTTTGTCCCCTGCTCAGTGAACCCCATAGAGCATCACTAATGTCACTGAAAAACTAACTTCCAGTTGCATCAGCTCTCTATAGAACTACAGATATGTTTTTCTTGCATGTACCACAGTGATTTTCAGATGCAAGGACAAGTATTCAAGGAGAGACAAGAACAGACTACTTTTTGTGGGAACACTGATCTAATTACACACCAAATTGCAACCTGAAGATACATTCGTGCTCCAACCAGTCACAAACTAAAAAAAAAGCTTTTGAAAAAGGTACTGCTGCAGTAAAATGTCTTTTATCAGGACCTACGTTCATAAACCCAACACAGAAAAAACCAATGACATTCTAATCACTTCTGTGACTCATCAGCTGAATTATTTACACATACTGCAATCAGGCAAGCTGGGTAAACTCTGCCACAGTGACGGAGTAATACTGCCATTGAGGGAATCAACTGAACACACACAGGCTATGTAACTCATATATCACCTTTGAGATTGTTAGCACTGGTGATAACAGAAAATAAACAAGCTACAAAAAGAAGACAAGATTCTGTCAGTCCAATCTGTTCTTTGTTCAGATCCCCAGTGAATGGCTCATTCAGCTGTTCTATCACATCAGTGGAGCTGGAGCAGAGATGAGGCAAAGGGGCCAGAGATGATGCTGAAAATGAATGAGTAAAAACACTGTTCGAAACCCCAGGCAAAATCTACAGTGCTGAATAAAAAAATCCTTATCATTTGAAATATTACAAAATAGTCAAAATCTGTTTTAAGTTCTGAGATTTTATCTTTCTTTGCAATCTTAATACATATGACTTGTTCCAAAGTCAGTTTCTTGGTGGATCACTTTTTCTTGTCATCTACATTTCATTTCCTGGGAATTAATGTCTGCTGAGGGAGTGGCAGCCTAACCAAGAAAAAACGTTTCATTACTGCAGGAATAGTCATTGTGAGAGAATTACCACAGCTGTTCATAAATTATATTAATGGGGTTTTTTTCCCCAAAGGAATAATAAAACTAAATCTAAGAATATGGATGTATCCATACTTCTGAAGAGCTCTTAGCAAATTCTATTTTCCCCTCGTCTCCCACTTGGCCCCAGCTAAATACTTCCTCTAACATAACTGTGTTAGAAGCAACTCAATGAAAAATCACAAACTCTGGAAAGCTTGGAATTTGAGCTGTTTAATGAGAAGTCACTCTTCACTGAATACATTAAACCAAGATACCAAAAAAAAAAAAATAGCTAAAGGATTTTCCCTTTGCCTCAAACATAATTCAGTACAATCAGGTGGAATATAATATAAGCTTTGAAGAAAAAGAAAATTATTAAGAATAGCTCTATAAAGTCATTTCAAGGGGACTTTAAACTCAGTATCTCACCTAAAATGGCAGTCAACAACAGATGCCTAAGGACGAGTGTCAGAACAAAGCAATCATATAACACACCTTCCTCAGCAATTGCACACAGCTTCAAGAGGTGTGGGTCAGGGACTTTCTGAACCAGATTTATCTGGGTATTTAATAACTGTTAACAGACACATTTATGGAAAAAAATCCAAACTTTTGGCCTAATCTAAACTTTTAATGTCCTTAATACGCAGAGTTTCATAATTTAAGGCACTTTATTTTCTTCTAAGAACATTTTTCTTCAGTCTTCTACATAGTAATTGTGTTCAATGCCCTCTAGGTCTCCTATTAGGAAAAAAAGCCCTTCTGTGTTCATTTTTTCTGTGCTTTTCATGACTTGATGCATCTCTGCCAGATGTCTCCCTAGCAATAGTCTGTTTTTACTTGTAAACACTTCCTTATCTTTGGCAGTCATTGTCTGTCACCTGTGACCTCTGCTATCCCAAGAGCCTATTCCAAGTGACTTCAAGAAACAAGCAAAAAAGTTTTTCAGAGCATAAAGATTTATAGACTTGACCACATGGCAAAACCTGGTCTTCAGATGTCCCTGGTCATTGCAGAGGAGTGGAACTAGATGACCTTTAAAGGCTCCTTCCAACACAAATCATTCAAGGATTCTACCAACTGAAGCACACTGAAGTCATAATAATATTGTCCTACATTTAACTTCAGGTTAAAAAAAAAATCTTTGTCTCCATATGGCCTGTATACCCACACTTTGGCTTTATTTTTTCTAATATCCCTGAAAACCAAGAAGCAGGGACGCTAATGCTGCTGGCAAAAATCTGAAGATAACGTAGACAAAATTAAATGAAAACAACTTTGTAATGCACAGATTGAAACTTAATTTAAGGTAAGGGCACCTTACTTGGGTTTGATCGCTTCAATTTTACACATTGACCTAAGCCACCAGAGATACTAGCTATTATCCTAATTCCCTCTGAATTTTTTCTGGAGCTACTCATCTCTTACCAGGTAGGATTTTAGGGAGATTAATCTCTGTGATAACATGAATCAGGTGTCTAAAAATAGATAGGATGGCAAGGTCAAGCACTGTGAGAAACATTCCTCTTATTTCTTGTTAAGGCTCAAGTGTATTTACAAAAGCCTCTCAAACAGCCCAGATATACTGTCCCTGTGTCCACAATCCAATTGCAGTATTTTCTATAGCAACAATGGCTTTATTACACAAGAGTAATAAAAATTCTCCAAATAGAAGAGAACGAGTGTTTGAGAAGGGTGGTCACAAGCAGCTGGAGTCACTGCTGACTGAGCAATGCCATACCTGGAAGGAGTGTTTGGTTTCTGCTTGAAGCAGAATCTTTGAGCACTAACAAAATCTGCACAGGTATTTCAGCTATTGGTTGCCGAGTATTGCCTGAACAAGTAACAGAGAATCTAATGAAGTTCAGCAGTAGGATTGTTTAACTAAAGCAAGGTTGGCTGTGATATGGCAAGTCACTTTGTTGGCCATTCAGGACTCGATTTATTGCCTAACCACACCTATTCGGGGCTACTGAGATGCCCAAAATGTCTTGTGTGTCCTTACCCTGCCTTCTCAGAGGGTTTGGGGTCCTCTTTTGCTCCCGTTGTATCTTGCAGACCTATCTAGGTGTTCTGTATATCTCTGGGCAGTTGGAAGAGTGCTAAATGCTTCCCAAAGGCCCTGAGAGGTGGTCACTGTGAAAAATACGGTTCGCTGTCTTGGGAAAATGGAAAGGTTTAATAAAAAATACGATAGGAGACAAACATAAAGCAAAGAGTTAAAACGGCCGGGTGCTTGTCAGGTTACCAGGAGCACATGGCTGCTTGGGGAAGCCCCCTTTAAATACATTTTACAACACATCGACCTGTTGCATATTCATAGTTTCATGTATATTCATCCTCCTCATGTATATTCATATATCTTCCGAGAACTGTTTAGCATGGCCACTCCTTGGGTCCGCCTTCTTACAGCATGCGTGTTTCTTGGCTTGTGGTTTTATTCTTTTTTTTATTCCTTTTCATTTGGGTGGTGGTTCTGGTCTTTTGCGGCCGGTGAGTGTTGATAATTGTTGTATCAGCTTGCAGGGTCCCCATCACAGGTTGTTATCTTAGCTAAGCGAGTAGTTTAAGCATACTATCTCTAAAGAACTTCAGTCTAACTTTTATTACTACAAAATACTATATTCATATAGAAATGCTATTTTAACATTATACATATAGCATTTATCCCAATACTTGCAAAGAGCTAACAACATGTCATGCATTTATAACAGTCACCATGCTAACCCAACAACTCGTTAGTCTTTTAAAATGGGAAGGTCATGACAAACTTTCAATTTGCCTCCATCTCTTTATTAATTTCTCTGGCCAGCCCTGGCTTGGGGATTTCTTTGTTGTCTGTGCTGGCTCTGGCAGCCTGCTGGGCTTCCTCACTAAGGAACGAAATCAAGAAGCACAGGATCCTCGCCACCTCCTTGCCCTCACAGACACAAATCTCACAGTGAAGGAAGGAGGAAAGGGTATCACACCACACCAAGAAGGGAGAGGGAAAGGCCCCGTGTACATCACATCTCGGCCGACGGACACGCTGGATGAGGAGCAGGCACATTCCGGCCCCGGGAGCAGGGCAGGCGAGGCCCGGCCCCCGCCCCGCCCGCTGCCGGCAGGGCCGCGGTCCCCGCTCCGCCCCGGGGCTGGCGGCGCCTGCGCGGGCTCGGTGCGGAGCGAGCGGGCTCCGTTCCGGTGCGGTCCCGTTCCGGTGCAGTCCCGGCCATGGAGGCGCTGCGGCGGTGGCCGCTGTGGCTGCAGGGCCTGGCGCTGCTGTGGGGCCGCGCCGTGGCAGGGCTGGAGCAGATCAGCAGCACGGTTTCGCCGACGCTGACGCCGGCGCAGGGTAAGGAGAGGCGGGCAGCGCGGTGTCGCTCCCTTCGCTTCCCGTCTGTCCCGCGGGTGCGACCGGGCGGGCCGGGGGCCGCGCTCGGCCCGGAGCCGGGCAGAGGGGCACGGCGGCGGACACGGAGTCAGGTTCGCCCCGAGGCCTGCAAGGGCCCAGCGGCTCCCGAAGCGCCTCCAGGGGAGTAGCGGAGAGCTCGGGGCTTGCCGCGGTGCCCGGCGCGGAACGGGCGGGACCCGCGGCCCGGGAGGGAACGGCCCGCTCCCGGCAGGAGGACGGGCTGATGGGGCTCGCCTTGGCGGTGTCCGGAGACAGCAGTCACAGAGTCACAGGACGGGGCACATTGGAAGGGACCACAGTGGTCTCCTGATCTACCTTCTCTTGCTCAAGCAGGGTTATCCTAGAGTACACAGTCGGCCGGGTTTGTTTAACCCTGGGTGATGATGAGGAATGTGGCTCGGGAGAAGCCGACGGAGATGTTCGTCCCTCCGTTCTGTTGCAGTCATTTATCTCTTCACTGCTTTTGGCAGGCAGCTGGTGAAGCTCGGCCTCAGATTTAGTTGCCACCAACAGATGTGACCACAAAGATGCACATCAGGTTGGCTGGCATCAAATTTGGGTATCTCCAGTGCACTTTGACAGGTGTGTCTATATCCCCGCTAGAGGTGTTTAATTTCCTTTAGGGAAGGGTTATACTTGAAAAGGAAGTCTCCAGCTTTTTGAGACAACTAACTTAAAGCAAATTAGTCTTGCTAATTCATGTTAAGAAAGCTTATTTGTTTGGGTGTTTTAAATCTCACATTGAAAAGGCAATTAAGTATTTTTATAATAAGCATGTGGTACTCCGTGTTGAAAAATCCCATGTGAAAATTTTTCAATGGAAACAGAACAGTTTCTGAATGTACTCCTTATGTTGTTTTTTTATGAATTGGTATATATGGGCCTTAACCTTAGGCTGTTAGTTGGTACCTGTAACAACTAATTGGTAAAGGGGTTTTCTACATGAATATATTAATGAAAGATAAATATTGAATTATGAAAAGAAAATATTGCAATATGTGATTGTCTCACAAGCAGCTCTAGCTCATATTGACAGCTGCTTGGGCTAATGCTCCATTTGGACATATTTCCCTTTGCATTTGTGATATACTGAAATAAGAACAAGCTTGTTTCATTAACTGGTATAAAAATTATCATAGGAACTATAACTATTGGAAGAAAAATCGAGGTTCAGACTAGGAAAGGAGATTCCTCCTCATCTTTCAAGTAGTTCTTCTAGGTCAAGACTATGGCATGTATGTAGTCCTGTTAGCAACACATTATGTCTGAGTTATGGATCAAAAAAGAGTGGTGTTAAGATGATTAACATGAGGTACTTCTAAAAAAAGTAAATGTGAACACCAGTAAGTATGGGTTTTTTTTTTTTAATTTAGAGAAAATGCATCATTTGAGTTTGTCAAGCTTCTGTTAAAGATCATATTGAACTCTTGCATATTAACTTTATGTCCTATATTTGGAAGTTTTTTAAATTGTTATTTAAAATTATATTATTTGGAGAGCTTTATCTTTAAAAACTCTTTTAATATAATACTTATGGAAGGGGAGCAAGGGCCAGCTTTTGAAAGCTTCCAAAGCTGCACTATTTGGAATTTAGTTCCCTAAACTGAAGTGTGTAAGTTCTAGAATTTCAACAAAGATACCAGGAGATTCTTGTGTTACATCTTTTACGTTGTCAGAGAAAGCAAACTGAGGTTAAAGGTAAGCTTGAATTGTTTCCCTGTGTGTAAGGTTGAACTTATATATTTTTTTCTCTGTTTGCTGGAGTTCTCCAGGAATGGAATTACTGAGATTTAATTACTTCAGTCAACATTACTGCTTATATCTAGGATTAGGAAAAAAAAATTAAATATTACGATAAATGCTTGACATTATGGCATAAAAATAAATACATAATCTCAGTGTATTTTGGTTTTGTTTGGTATTTTAGCATGTTCAGCATTTTCCAAGAAGTCCTGTGAAGAATGTCTAAGAAATGTTTCGGTAAGATTTTAACATCTTTTTTGATTGATGAGCATTTCCGCTTAATACAAAATCAAATTGTTGTACAAAATCAAATATCTTTGACTGTTTGTATCTGATTTAAATGATAGAGTCAGCTGATGTGTTGCTTCCCCTCTGTCACATGTGATGCCAGTGTGCTTTCCCTTTGCCAGGGTTGCTCCATGATTTGGTCGCTCTGTGCTTTGTCTGGAGAATCCAGACTGAATCCAGGCTTACAGTGTCAATGTGTGCTCAGGGCTTTTATAGTTCAGCTGAGCAAGTTGATGTTGCTGCTGCCTAAGACTCATCCTCATTTTGTGGGTAGCACTTAGTTAAATGTCCATCTAATAAACTCAGGCAGTTAAAATACCTTGCTTTTCTTGTGTTGTGCTAGGAAAACTGGGGCATTAATGTAAATAAACTGGAAGTGCCTTTCTCGAAAGATGCCCCAAGCCTGTTACTGAGGCAGAGTGGGCTGGTCCCTCCACTGACTACATCAGACTGTTTGTGCTTGAAACTGCCAGGCTAAGCCACTGTTGGTAGCAAACCGTTCAGATTTCCAATGAGAACACAATAAGGTAGATGTTTGAGTGTTAGAATTTGTTTCTCTGTTCTTTGCTGAAAACTTCTTTAGCTCTACAATAAATATTGTGATATGCATGCAAAAGGTATTTGTCCCTGCAGAGCAGAAGTGAGGGATTATTTCAAATTCAAACTTCAGATTCAGGAGTCTTAAAGTTTCATATAATTTCCATTTTACTGGAAAACCTTTGCACCGGGGAAGATTGAGAAATATCTGAACTTACCTGCTTGTCTTATGCATATTTTGGCTTTAAGGGAAAGATATTAATTGAATTGTTTTGATGATTGTGTATTGTCAGATTCTTTTCTCATTGGGAGTGAGTCAATTGAAATATTTTCCGGTGCTTCAGCCCCTGCTCCAGCCAGTAGCTGTGTCAGGCATTGCCTTTTGGTTAGACACGTTTTCAGTAGTTAGATGCAGGAGTCTCCATCAGTGATACAGCTGGGCTTTCTGGGCTCTCAGTTGTCACCAACAGTGTGCAGTCGTTTGGATTATGAGCCACCTAATCCAGCTTCCTACTCAAAACAGGATCAACATTATGTTCAGAGTTTAACAGTGACTTTTGTTATGCTCCCTATTAATTGTTATTTTTAACTGTTAATTCTGACTAAATATTTGAATTAAAAAAAGCATATTCTCATCTAACATCTGTAATTAAAAGGGCATGGTTTTTGCAAAGTGAATTCTGTTTTCTTAGATTTTTTTTGCTGATATGTCCTTAGGGTTATGTTTAACTTGTACAGTCTAACAAGTACAAAATAGTAGTAAATTCTTCTTGTATCCACACTTTTTGAGAAAGCAGAATCTGCTGCAAATGTGTTCCCCTTGTATTTAACATTGTGTAATCCATTAAGGGCAAGATAACAGGTGTTGTGCAATTGAGGATGTATGACAGAGAAGTTTTTGATAGTGCTGTTAGATAAAGCATAGTTCCTGGCTGAGCACTTGTTATAATGGATCCTAAAAAAACATGTTCTGTCAAAGATTCTTATTGCCATTATTCAAAACTGTTTAACTGTTTGACTTGTGTGGTAAATGACTTCTGAATAAGTATTTGTTTTAACAGATGAAAACCAAAACCTAAGCTTGGTGCTTAGTGATGATTTTAAAAGCAGAAGTGCTGTGCTGGAATTTTAACTACAACACACATAAAAAATTTAAATTTTAAAAATATTCAGGTATATAAGCATGTGCAATTAAGGTACACAGAGTACTTTGCAACACAGACTGGATGAGGCTGTATCATTCATTACCTTGGAGAAAAAGCTCCTGTAGACTTATAAGCATTCTTCACTATTTTCCTTCTGTTGATAATCAAATACAAGGCTGAAGTAAGATTATAGGTGTATTTTTTATTCCTTAAGATACAAGGTGTTTTAAAATTCTGAACAGTTGGTAGTCTGATTTTGTATTTCTGATTTGTTAATTCCAAACCCATTTTACTCTCACGTATGCAGACTACCTCAATATGTTCCCAGATATTTTCGGTCTAATGTTACTTGTTCTTATTCACCATTCAGTTTAAATTTTGCTGAGAAGTTATATGAGGACTTCTGTAGGCTTTATAAGACAAAGCCCTTCCATTTCTCCAGTATTAAATTCACAGAAGAAATCTGTCTTTGGAATGGTGCACTAAATTGTTAACTGTTTTTGAAGATGAATAATTTGGGATTTTTCTTGTTTCTTTTGCACAGTGCCTTTGGTGTTACACCAACAACACATGTATTGATTACCCTGTAAGAAGTATTCTTCCACCGTCTTCATTGTGTTCTCTCTCACATGCTCGATGGGGAGTTTGCTGGAGTAGGTACTAATTTTACTTCTGCTGTAGAGAATTAATTATGAGTATAACTAAAGTAAGACAGCTTGCTAGAGCTGTTTCCTGATAATTTATTTGGAGGGATGAGGAGGCAGTGATTATAATTTGGAGCCATTGCTCTAATCTTCTGAACTTAGAAACACTCATCGTTAAGGTTTCTCTGTGAACAACCAGTGTTAGTATGCTGATGCAATGGCTTTAAAACATTTTTACCTTGTTTAAAATTTCTGGAAGTGTTGGATGATTTGTCTAGATTCATGGTTCTGTTATATTCCAGTGGCAGGAGTGAGCCAATACCATAGGAATAGAGTCACACACAAATTCTTGAAGGCTATTTTTCTTAAACTGAAATAACAGTGAAATTGATGGGTACTAAAGGCAAGGTAGATAAGGTTTAAAATGAACATGTACAGTGCCACTGTAGGTTGTAATCCTGCATTGTGTAATTGTTCTTCAATTTCCATTTGCTTTGCATGCTTTACTACAAAATGCAGGACGGAGCATGTGCTGCCATCAGGGTGAAATATTTGGAGCTGTTTTTGTAATAATGTGTGTACAGATCTAAATTCAGACAAGACTGGAACAGAGAACACCTAAGGCAATGGAAAGCTTCTTGTATGAAACAAGATGTGGTAAAACACAAGAGTACAGCTTCAGTCCAGCAGAGCAGAGGCCTGTTGCTTTCTGTGTTTGCGCATGGACACCAGGAGGCTGAAGGACAAAAACAAGTGGGGGTGAACTGTCAGTGACTATGTTGGCTGAAGAACGTTACCGTGCTTAGCACAGAGATTTTGCAGTAGTCTAAATTAGGGTAGCAGAACATTGCTGGCAAAGTGGAGCATTCAAGTTTCTGAGCACTACCACTTATAATGACTGCTGCAGAGTGGCTAGATTAAGAAGTACAGGTGAACTTTATAAATTCTATATACTTACAGAAGGGCCTTGTGCTTTTGTTTTCTGAGAGCAGGCATTTATTCTGAGACTTTTGTTGGAGCTCTTTAGGTTATGGTAAGAATATAATTTCAGTGATAAAGCTCGGTTTTAAGAAACTGGGCTTGCAGTGTTGTAGTAAAGGCTCTTATAATAAAATGCTTAGCAGACTTTTTTCTGAAAACGTGGAGGGTTGACTCCTGCCAGCAGCTGAGTACTCACACAGCTGTTTGCTTCCTCCGTCTCTCACATGGCACCAGTGGGATGGAGGAAGGAAAAGTAATGACCAGAAAACCTCCTTGACTGAGATAAAGACAGTTTAAAAAGGGAAGGAAAAAGAGAGAGAGCAAAAAATGCAATTTTTTTTTTGCCAAACCCCCCCCACAGGCAGACTGATTTTCCCCAAGCAATAAATTCCCATTGGAGTTGGCTTTCCCCTTGGAAGCCAGTTGCACCCTCCACTTACCTTTCCTTTACCTCAGATTTTTTGCTGACCAGGGCATTATATGGTGGCCAGTTTGGGTCAAGTGTTCTGTCAGCATTCCCTCCTGACCTCTCCCTGTCTCTTGCTTGTGTCCATCCCTACTCACTGGGGCGAGCAGTGAGAAGGGGGCAGGGAGGAGGAGGGAAAATATTTTGATGCTCTTCAAACCTATTCAGCAGCAGCCAAAACATTGGTGTGCTGCCAGCACGTTTGAGCCAGAAATACAGAGCACAGCATCAATCAGCTGCTATGAAGTAAGTTAACACCCTCAAACACACCAAGGAGAGAAACACATGTCCTTTTCTACTCAGGGTGGTCTTGACACTTTACTGCTGCTCTGGAAATGGCTTCTATCTTGTGTGCCATTTATGTTTCTAGATTGACTGTAACTTAAACACAGAATGAAAACTTCATAATGGAGCACATTCCCAGCAGAAAAAGTAAAGGTAAAAAAAAAACCCAAACCAAAACAACAACAAAAGCACCCTCAAATATACATTTCCTTAATAGTTTTTTTATATTTTACAGGCAGCAACATGCCATGGGGTTATATGGTCTTATTGAGACTGTCCCCTACAAACACAAATTAATTACCTTGTGAAGGTCATGGTGATGTTTTTTTTTTTCCCTTGAGCAAGTAAAATTAAGAGATGAATGTTCTTCACCATTGCTGAAAATGAAGGTGAATAGTGCAGATTTCAAAGTCAAAAATAAATTAGTAGCTTCCAGTTACTATTCTATATGAATTACATGTGTTGACAGATGATTAACCAGAGTGAAGTGAAGAACATGTAATACAAAGTAGCTTAATTGTGTTGGGTGTTTTCATGAATAGTAAGCAGATGAAATAGGTACTGGAGCCGGGAATGCAGACTGAAAATTGACAATCTTTTCCTGTACTTTAATAGGTTAAAAAAAACCTTTTTTGCTTCAATTAAGTAGTATACTTTTGAAAAAATTGAATTTTGTTTAAAACATTTTTAAAATTTTTTTTTGCTTTCCTGCATGAGGTATATTTTATTTTTTGTAACTTGTAGGGAAGTACCAGAATGAGAAATATGCTTTTACTTAATGTCTGTTCAATGTAGATTATGCCTAATGGCAAAGTTTGTATGTAGTATACTGCATTTTATCTGGGGTAGTTGAACAGAATAATGTGGAAGTTTATGCATATAGGGATGAAAAAATGTCTATGAAGGAAGAGAATAATTATTAGAAAGATAAATATTACTGATGGAGTCTAACAAGTTGAATGTGTTAATGTTTTTCAGTAAACTTTGAGGCTTTAATTATTGCCATGGCTGTGGTAGCTGGACTCATTCTGGTGTCCATAACAGTGTGTTGCTGTTACTGCTGTTACTGCAGAAGACGTTCCAGGAGGTAAACACGTGTATTTGTTTCCTTTAGTAACACTGGGTCTCGGTCTTCCCTATCTACCTACAATTTTTACTCTTCACTATGCTAAGAATATTTTCATTTGGAATCAGTTTCAGTCACTTTGCTTTATTTGTTTGAGAACGACAGCAAGCTAAGAGGTATTTAGTGACAGTTGGTATGACACTGGAAATGATCCTGGAATAATATTGAAGTGGTTTTTCTAGTGGTAAGAGCACTGATGTGCCTGACTTCAGGTAAACTGTTGCTTTACAATTACACTTCTGCATTTTACACTTTATTAACATTGGACATGCTTTCAATGACCAAGTAAATTCTTGCTTCTATAATGGTATAAATAATTTATTTCAAGGCAAGCTTCTGGTACAGCAAAAAGGGACCAGGTGAGTAACAAGTAACTGAGCAGCAACATCCTGTACATCACTTTGTGTCCATCTTTCAGAGTTGCTCTAGGATCTGTCAGCAGTCATTATCTGAGAATTAGCTGTCTGCCAATTCAAAAAGATACTCTAAATGTGAGATAATGCCTCTTTGCTCTAAGATACTAAGAATTATTTACTTATTTTCAAAGAAAGTAATACTGCAAAAATGGAGGTCTTGTAAATTTTTTTTAAACTGGCTTTTCTAAGTAGCTAATATTCTTGAAAGGAGGGAAGTAGTTGATGGGTAGCTAAAATAGGTACATCAATGCTGCAGTGTGAAGTGGGACATCACAACATACTTGCATTTATCACTCAAGTTTTAAAGCTTTCTTCACAGTATAGTTTCAGCTAGCTCTTTTTGTCCTTCAATACTTCCTGTATGAATAAAATGGGGACCTTATTTCTCAGTCTGAAATTATTTCTGTACTTTTTAAAGTACCTTTGACTCATTGTTCCTCCTTGAGATTTGGGTTTTGGATTTTTTAAAAAGAACGTATGTAACTGTACATTGTTTAGTACTGACCTTAAAGCCAGAGAAATATGATACATGTGTGGCTTTAAAGAAATGTGAAAATAATTTTAAATAATATCTCATCCCTTTCTCTCTTCCCTGAGGAACAAGAGTGTACCTGTTCTGCCCTAGTGCAAAAATGAATACACTTCAGCCCTGTGCTGATAAGCCCTGAAGATGTACAGAACAGGTTTTGATCTTACATAAGATCTGCCAACATCCTCTGCACAACAGCTGAGTAGCCCCTGTGGCTGATATGTCAGCAAATAAAGCTTGAATTCTGTGAAAAGAGATATTTGTGCCAGACTTCAGTTTCAGTAGCTAAGTTGTCAATCAGTACTGTAACATCTAATTCTATAAATAGAGGGTTATTTGAGAGTCATCTTATGCCAAGACTCCAGAGGTGTCAAGCTTAATGTGATGACCCTTAGAGGATTTAAAGGTCTTGTCAATCTGAGGTCCAGCTTATTTCAGGAGGAGTCAGAATGTGTTATTGCACTGAAACATGGTGCATTATTGGCTTTAAGCTTACTAATTCTCAGCAGGAATTCTTTTGCTCTCTTCTTCCTTATTTTTGGGGACTCTTTTTTTCACAAAATAAACTTTTTTTTTCATGAAGGAGGAAGGAAAGGTTGTGGAAATGTAGTACTAGATATGTTTACTGACTTTTTAGATGTGTCATCTGAGGTCTGAGGTGTAAGCTTGAGTCAGAGAAATATCAGTGCTTTTGAGAATTCTTAAGCTGTAGTGTTTAAGTGTTTGAGAAGCCTGAACTTACCTTTTCTTGAACACAGAGAATACTTCAGTGCATTAACCCCCACATCAGTAATGTAATTGGCTCATCTGTGTCCATCCTACCACAGGAATTCTAGGAATATTGGTGCATAGATTTTATTTTTATTCTGTGTTTTTTGACTTCTAAGAGTCTGGTTCCATGTACTTGCGGGCATTTAATGAACAGCTGTTATTCAGGAAACTCTACTAAATGGACTTTCGTGAACTTCCATTATCAACCATGTTTTTATTTGTATAATCACAAATTTTCTGAATTTGGAAGAGCAATTCAGTTAAAATATCCAGAAATCAGAAGATACTTAATGCTCTTGAATGACAGGGAAGAAGTGGATTTTCTGAATCATATACCAGCATTTTATTCATTTGATGCTTTCATATTTTGCAACACCAATTGTGAACATTATTGCATAAGTTATAAGACATGGGATCTCCAGTAAAGCAGTTTTACAGGAGGGTGCCTAACAATGGGACCTTCTAGTCATGGTGGACATGCTGATGTGGAGAATTGATTAGTTTTCCAAAAGGGTCTAGCACTGTTTTCAAATAAAAGTGACTTGTTGTGTGTGTTTCCTGCTCCTCCAGGATTTTTCTGATTTTTAAGTGGAAGAAGCTGGAACTAAGAAATTTGTTTCTGAAATGTTGCATGGATTCTGGAGTACTGGCTTGTATTAAAATAACTAAAATGTTCAGAGACATATATATGGACTGTTTGAGCACATGAAAGAATTGAGTTCATATCTCCAGACCTGATTGTGTCTAAATTTTGTGTATTAAAACTTTTGACATGCTGTAATTAACCACTGGATGTCACTCTTGCTTAACTTAGATGTTGGTGGCTGCAGATGTGTGGTACTGCTGCTCAGGTGTATTAATATTGTAAATATTCATCTCAGATATCTTCAGAACTCTGTTCACTTTTGGAAGATGATTAGCACCTGGGCAAGTATGGCAGATGTCCATTTACTAATCCTGAAGAATCATCATAAATTCTGTCAGGGAAAAACTAACAGAAAAAATGTTTGACATGTGCTTTAGAGTCCTACAAGTCTTTCATAATCTGTCTAATGATTAATGAAGCTGAGCTTTCTCCACGGCAGGACACAAAGGTAAAGTGCAGCAGAGAGTTCAGTAGAGCATATCTGCACATGCACAGCTCAGATGTGTAGGTTCAGCATTTCCCAGAATCACACAGCTGATACTCAGGTGAATCCTTGCTCATTCCAGAACAGACTCATTTCCTGGGGGCAGCTTGAGATTGGATAGTAATGGTTGTTGGAAAGATAAATTGTTCTGACATCAAAGGCTTATGAACCATCAGTCTTCTTCTAGAGGACAACAGTGGACTTAACTGTGCATCTGCAGACCACTGAGTCTTAAATGGGGTGTGACACATGGGAGAAAGGGCAGTTACGAATTCTGCTTCTGGAGCAGTCTTCATCTTCTCCCTAAGAAGCTGTAAATACTCCTGTGGAGGCTGAAGGGCATATTACTACATGAGTAGAGCATTTGGATATTATAAAATGTGAAAGGATAATTACACAAACTTGTCAAGTATGCTTACTCAGTGAAATTTTACATGGCTGTGAAGTAATATCTCTGGTCAGACTATAAATTCTTTTGAAAGTAAGTAAAGTAATTAAATAGTGATAGCTTAGCAATAAAGTTGATTTTTCCTCCTCTTATGCTTTCCTTCCCTCCTTATTTTTCTAGCAGACTAGATGAAGAAGAGGAGCAGCTAGCTAGGAAGAGAGAGGAACGAAGACTACAGTCTCTTCAGAGGTAAGTCTTGGCAGCTTGATGTATAGCTGTACACTTCCTGGTCATGTAGGAGTATTCTGCCTTTCTAAGAAATACGTGGAGTACTAAACAAAGAGGCATTGTGATGTTAGACATGACAACATCAGATTTTTACAAAACAGAGCTTTATTATGAGGTTGATTAGGAGCTGTATTGCTGTAAATGAACAGAGAGCAAACAAGTTGATGCTCAGTGTGGCAAGGTACCATGAGTGCTCTGTGCATCATTGCAAGGTAATGGCAAACATTATCCAAGAAGAGAACAGGTGCAAATTTGTTTTCATAAACATCTGAATTTGTGAGCTGAAAGTGTCAGACTTGAATGTGCCTGGAAGGGTAAGAAATAGGTGTCCAACTTAGGAAATTTGCTCACACACCGTTTCTTAGATAAGTTATATTGAATATTTGCAATGGATCAGAAAAAAAGGGGAATTTTCTACCTGTTAATCCAGTTATAACTAGTCACAGCACAGGAAGCTGAATGCTAGTATGAACATGATGTTTCTGCTTATAATGCTTTTGTTTCTTTCTAAAGAGAAGGGATCTAGTGAGGAATATCAACATTTTTTTGTATACAAAACCATGTGCTGTGTTATAAAATGTACATCCTTAATTATGCAGTTAAGACATCCTTAAATTCAGTTAAGACAGCACTTACCTGTGTTTGTTTTAAAGCAGACTTCTGACTAGGTGCTTAACAGGGGATGATTGTGTTCCATAACTTTTCCACTGTGATTTGTGTATCAGCTTTGAATTCTTGGTACAGTTAATCTGTAGAAAGTCTGATGCTTCTGTAGTGTAAGGTGTGCTGTGCACACAGCGAGCAAGTGGTGTTGCACCAGGCAATTAGCAACACAAAGCTAATACCAGCTCCATTCTTGAATTTAGCCTGGGAGCAAGGATCACTGGGAGGAGACTGCGCTGCCAGAATGATTGCTGCAGCCTTACATAGAGCAGCATTCCTCTTTCCCAGCTTGTCTCAAGAGTGTGTCTGTGAAACAGAAACTGTTTTAATTGCTGGAAAGAGCTTAGCAGCAGCCCTGGGGTGTTTACATGTTCTGAACACGCATACCTATTGTGTGTGTGGCTGGGGGTCATGGGAAAACACAAGGAGTAGGGCACTTCCAGCACCTAGAGCACCTCACCCTATCCACTGCTTGTTTTCTCTAAGACCTTTGGAGGATGAATTGCTAATAGCAGGCTGTAGAACAAATTAACATTCTCAGCAACCCATTTTTGACAAGCAATCTGCAGAGGAAAACAGTACCTTGTACTGTGTAGTTCTTCATTTCTACTGTGAAGTTTTCACATAGTTTATGAAAATAGCTGAATAGATGTTCAGATAAATACTGTGGGAGGAAAGTAGGAACAGCATTGACCTTTTGTCTATCTGGTTTTGTGTTTTTTCTTGTCATCTTACTATGTTGGTTTTGTTTTTTTTCTGTGAACAGCAGCTACTTCAAATACAGCTGTTCATATCAGTTGGCAATGGAAGGTGAAAAGGACTAGCTTGTGCTTCATTTCATTATTCCATTGGTGAATAGTAAAATCAAAGTAAGGAGGCCCAAGTTCTGTAGTGTTCCATGGAAATATTTGAGATGATAGCAGTGCCTAATATTTTCTGTCTTTTCAGTACTCTGTAAAAGTCTGATTTTGAAGTTTAATATTTGCATTAAAAATCAGTTAATTATGGATACTTTAGTGTCACTTAGGAAGATGCATGTTAAAATCAAAGGTAAGGGTAATTATGTTGGCTTTCTGCTTGTCTACACAAGGCTGAAACTAGCTGTCAGTTTACTGAGAGGATTGAAAATCACTGGTGATGGTTGAAGTTTGCACTTATAGTGAGGGGCATGAAGAGAAGGATGTCTGGATTTCAATTTTTGGTTTAAAACAGGTTTCTTACTGCATAGCTTTAGTTCTTTATTTGACTTCATCATCTCTGACATGAAAAATAATTTTTGAGCATAGCATTGAGTAGTGAGTGTATTTGAGTCACTAGTAGTGAGAGTAATTGAATCTATACACTCAATTATTTATGGCTTCAAATACATGGTATATTTATACATTAAATTTATAAAATTTATAAATAATTTATTTTAGAAGTTTATAAACAAATGCTAAGCAGTAAGATTCAGTGCTAAGTATAAATTGATAGTGTATTGGTATGGGAGAATAAAGGGAGAGGCCAGGGAAAGAAAAGATGGTAGTTCATTTGTGAAGAACCAAATACAGAAAATTATTATGTGAATTGTTAGTATTGAGAAAAATACTTCCTCAGCTTACAGCAGTGGGGACAACTTGCATGAGAAGCCAAGAGTTTAGCATGTATAAAATGGAGTAATAGCAGTAGTGTTAAGAAACAGAACCAACTTGGAAGACTGAAGTGACTTTAGCTGATCATAATGTGAGATGTGGGTGGTGCAGTAATTCAGGGTGGCTGCTTCAGGGACTGCCTGTTCAGAGCTATGTCTGGTTCTTCTGGGTTGATGTGTACCTAAGCCTTACTTACTGAGCAAGCATTTAGTCATGGCTGAAGGGATGCTGTCGTGGCTGCCTGTCAAGAGTTTGAATGTTTCACTGATATTAATGGTTTTATCCTTCAAACTTAACTGGATGTTTGATGGTTTGTTTTAAATAACCTAGGGAGGTATCCTAAAGCCTTTCTGAGGTTTAAAGCCTACACAGCTTGATTTTGCACTATCCCCTTCTTAAAGCTTGTGCTTTCTGAATTCAGAACTGATTCACACTGACTGCTGAAATACAGAGGTTTCAATAGCTGTAACTGCAGCAATGAGTCTCCATTGCTTCAGACAGGATATGAAAAACAAAGAAGAAATGCCATTAGTACCACCAGTAATAAACCTGGTTTGAAAACTATACAGAGGAAAGGCTTAGCTTTATATTGGAGAAGGCTGCTTTAAGAAGAATGTCTCTATTCTCTCCCTGAGATCCCTTGCTCCATATAATATCTTCCTGTTAATGTACCACAGAAAGCAACAATCCTGTTGTCAGGTTACCTTCAATGGGTACATTTGTCTCCTCTTTTTTTTGTTCTTTTCAATGTCTCAATCCTGACTTTCTTCCTCTACCTGAATTTCATTACCCTGACTCTCCAATTCCTCTTGCTGCATTTTGGCTAGGTTGCATTGTTTACTGTGCTGCCTGGGCTTAATAGAACAGAGGGATGTAGTGGATGTGGGTATCTCTGGGAGATAGGAGAGGAAGGTTTTGAGTCTGTCTTGTTTGGTTTTTCCCATCGTGCTTTATCTGCATGCTTTTCCAGAAGTGCAATTGCTGGAAAAGGCCAGTTCAACCCTCAGCTCTGTAGGAAGCAGGATAATTGCTTCTGAGGACACACAGGATCTGATTAGCAGTAGGAATTGTTTGGAGGTGGAATATGCATAGGGCAGATGGGATCTTTGGTGAATTAAGCTGTCAGTGCTTAACAGCTTTCTGCTGAATAAGTGCAAATTGGAATCTGGCAGAAGTCACAACTTGTCTGGGTTGAATTTTGACGGGGGTAGCAAAGGGTGTAATTTAAAATTTTTTTTCTTATTTTTTTAAATTTTTGTTAGAGGAACTTTTTTTGCCAATTCTATGACTTCTCCTCAGGGTATATAGATCCTGGATCATACTCGTGAAACAGTTGTGTAGGAACTTTTATGTTTGTTTTTTAAACTAAGCAAAATAGATCCTTCCTTTGTAAGATAGAAAAACTGAGAAAAGATGGAATTTTTTCCATTTAAACATCTTTCATTTTCTCCCCTTCACCTTTGCAAAGGGGAAGGAGAAATCGACTCATCAGACACTTGGTTTATATAAATAATTCAATTTTGACAATACTAAGATACAGCCTTGAAAACAGTCTTATAATCAGATAACAATTTGTATTTAGCACAATATTTTAATTCTTCTCTGCGTGGATGCCATGCTGGATTTTAGAATGCAGTAGTTTTCACTTACGCTTGCTGTACATTTTAAGCAAAATAGTAATACACCTTTTTGTCCTTATAGAATTATTATATTGAATTGGTATTCTGAAGTTTGTTCTGTGCACAGCTAAATTTTGCAGTTATGCTCCCTGCTGAAAAGCATCTGTGAGACTTGCAGTTTTAGTGTATTGCCTTGCTTCTTATGTATAGAGGAACACCTCAGTGTGTGAATGTGTGCATATATCGATGCTTTACTTTTACATAGGAAAGAAAATAAAAGTACAGAAATTTCACGATTATAAGCCGCACCTTTTTCATTGAAGAATCCAGCCTACCCCAGTAGTGTGGCTAATCATCAGGTGCGGCTTATCTATGGACAAATCCCAGCAAAATGCCAACCCAGAAGTGAGAGCCAGCCAGGGAAGGCACCTGGGGCTGCCTTTAAAGGCTTTGCTGGTCTATGAAAATTGTTTGCAACTTGAGCACCTGACACCAAACCCCGCTGGCAGCGATTATGTTACTAATTTGTTACTTTGTTACACATGGATCCTCACTTTTTTTAAAAAAAGTGTGGCTTATATTCAGGTGCGGCTTATAATCGTGAAATTACTGTATCTCTTATTGTTTATTGTAATTCATCTTATGTTCTTACTATAAATTAGTAAGAATTTATGGTAAATCTTACAGTGTATGTAGATACTTACAGATGAAGTGTAATTGGAAAGATTATATATATATATAACTGCTAAGTGTGATTTTGTAAAAAAAATTGTAATTACTAATACTAATGTAAAAATGCTGTTGTCCTTTTTGGTTGCAATTGTAGTTTGCTTACAGCTCAAAAGTGTCTGAATGTTCTTTGATGCTTTTATTTCTTGCAGGAAACATGAAAGAAAACTGAAGCATGATGAGATACGTAAGAAGTATGGTATGTGTTATCTTGTTTTGATGCTATGCGTACATTGATGCCTTTTCCCTCATTATTGTTAAAATTCACAGCAGAAATAAGGTGCTTTATGAGTGGCAGAAGTAATCAAGCCCAGTTTTCTGCTGATGCCTGTCTTCTTCTGACACCTGATCTCAGCACATTTCTGCTGCTGTTCTCTTCTTGCACTGACTGTCCAGCTGGGCAAGAAAACAGTCTTCTTAGGATGGGCATTTAAATATATTTATTAAAATAAGTGGTTCATTCTGTCTGTTCCTAAGTAAGAGGACTGAGTTTGGGGGCTTTTTTGTTATTGAATGTGATAAATCAGCCTGCTTGAACTTTGCTACTGGAGTCATGGCTATTGAAGGAGGAGAGACTAAGTAGATAGCAAGCTTTTTAAATCAAGCTTGAAAAGTAAGGGTGGAGGACGCAGCCTTATGTATAGATAAAATATTTTTTCTTTTAAATGGAGCTGTGGTCCAGTTGTGGAAGAGTATCACAAGACTGTAGGACCTGCTGTGTTGTATAGGAGTCTCTTATTACATGGGCTTGTCAGTGCTTGCACTTGTCATTTGATTTGTTCATAGGGTTAATAGTACTGTGTATTCAGAGACAGTTCTGCTAAAACTCTACTGCACTTTTTATTATGCAGATTGCACTAATGTCAGAGAAGGTGTTTCTAGGGGTCTGAACAGTCACTCAAAGCTGTTAATTTTCATCCTCTTGTTAAACTGATTGGCAGAGTCTAGGAATGCCTTCATGAATCTGCAGCCTGCCCTTTGCCTGATGCAGAAGTGATACAGACAAACTCTGTAGGGAATTCTCTGCCTGGAGAATGTTTGTAAAAGAATGATCCTTTGCTGGAACAGAGGAAAACTACACTGTGAAGCTTGAGCTATAGGAGAAAGAATGTAGTAGAAACTGGAAGTAATTTTTGTTAAACATTAGTCATGGAAGTTGTTCTCTGGTATTTTACAGGATAATTAGCCCTGTATCTCAGCCACAGTTCAGTTTCAAGAGGTGTTTGAGTGGTTGACAATAGTCCAGATGTAAAAAAAAGCAAACAAAATCCAAGTGCAGCATAAAACAATACAGGCTTTCTGTGTTTGTTTCACCTTAGAAGAGACATCACAGTCAATCTTAGCAAGTTTGACTCTTTGGGAGAGATCTGGTGAAGAGCTTAGGGCAATGGCTGTGTCCCCACAGTAACTTGCCACACTCAGTGCAGATGGAGCTTTGCATCTCCTGGATGCAGCCAAGATGCAGAATCACAGTTTTCATATTGCAGCAGTGCACTGGGGTTTGGTGGGGTGAAAGCTGCATTCAGTTCTGTTCTGCTTGTGAAACCAGTTCACTTGTCTCTGCATGGTCCTACATTTTACAGGAGTCAATTGTCTGTTCACTGCCTAATTTTCAGACCCTTGTGGAGTGCTTTGCTGGATCTTGATGGAGTACTTGGGTTCCCTGAAATTTATAACGCAATGCTTCTGGAATACAGACATCAAATTCAATAAGTCAAGTATTGCTTGTAGCCATACTGTGCACACAGTCATAGGAGAGCCTCCACTGTCAATGAATTAATGAGAAACAAGTTCATAGTTAATTGTGTTTATGGAAAGTGTTCTTTTTTGTAAGAAGTCAGATATACTCCCTTCTTCCTGCACTTATGTTTTTGAATGCAGCTTATCTGTACCAGATTGCAATTGGACTATAAAACTTAAATTTTGTTAGCAAACTTCTATATAAAGTTTATTGACAGGCTTGCTGTAGTGCCTAAGCCAAGATTAATTCATATTATCAGGTATATCAATTTGAGGCCTGGAATTTTGTGGCTAATTTTTGTCTTTAAGAAAAATCTAACTCTCACATAAATATAATTAACACATCCTTAAAGGATGTGTGTAACTGAGGAAAAATGAAATACAAAATATGTATTAATTTTGAAATCCAAAAATACAATTGCTGTTGAATATAAGGGTTGCATTCTGATAATACATGGCCAAACGATTGTCAAAATAATTTGGTGACACATAGAGTAGACTTGGATCTTCTGTCCACATTTTTTACTGTCTGGAAAACACAGATGTTAGCATATTAAACATAATCTAATTAGAATTGCTGCAAATAATTATGGAGACACTAGATTATTTTGCACTCTTACACACTGCTGAGAGGATTTCCAGTTAAGTAGGCATGGATGAGTGGCAGAATGACAATGACTTTGTTAACCTGACTGTAGATTAAGATGATGATGCCCGAAATTTCAGTATTTGGTTGGCATTAAGGGAATGCTTTTTCCATTTCATCCCCCAGTTTTCCATACCCCATTTAAATGGTAATTACAGATTTATAATGCACTGCAGGTGTCACTCTAGCCACAATCCTTTGGGAGCATTGGAAGCAATAGAGAGCTTTAGCAACCAGGAGTACACACTTTCAATTGTTTCTTTGTTGCACAATTTGATAGTATTTTTCATTTGCTCACATATATGAATGCAATATGATTACACAAATTATACGTTGACTCTTAGGAAAAATTTAAAGTAGAATTCAGAGTACTTTGCAGCTTGTGTAGTACACAAAGGAACAACAATTTAATTCCTGCTGCATTTGCTTCTATTGTGTGTTCAGTATAGCATTAGTAAGAAGCTGCTTTATTATTTATTTCTTTGAGGATTTTGCTTAGTATTAGTGAAAGGATTTTTTTCATTTGATTTTTGCAAAATGATTATCATTTCATTGCTTTAGGTTCTGCAAAGGTTTTGATTAGCTATTTTAGTGATATGTAGTCCTCTCTTGTTTATTTGATGTAAGACATTGGTTTCTATATTCAGTAGTTTACGACAGTAAATGTTTCTTCTATTCAAGGTAGACGCTTTGCCCTGACCATCTTGCGTGTCCTGAATGCAAGGCAGGAGAACCTTGCATTGCCAAACACTGAGAGCTGTTTAGTTTGTTTGTGAAGAATACAGTTGTTAATCTGGGGGGCTGGAAATAAGGAGGAAAAGTTTAATAAGAGGTGAAGATATGCAGCAAAAGGGATTTTTTTTTGTTTGTTTGTTTGTTTTCAACTATACACAGTCTCTTGTTAATTCTATTTTTGGGCAGTATTGATATGTAATGAGAGTCAGATCTCACTGAATGGGAACCTGCATAGTCAGATAGTATACAATATAAATTAATATGTTGGAAAGAGGTATTAATTTCTTTTGACCATCCCTTTGTCATTTCATATTTATTAAGATTCTTCATTGCTTCATACAAACTAATGAAAGATACTTGACTGCCATACCTTTCAAATTTTTGAATGTTTCTTAGACACTGCTAAGTAAGTCAAATACTAACTTCAAAATGAGGGTAAGTGGAAGAACTTTTAAGGGACCTGTGTGCCAATATTCAGGTTTAGCAGTGACATGTAATGGACTTGATTGCAAACAAGGCTCCTGAAGATACCAGCATCTGGTTTCTCTGAACCCCTGAGGGTAAATGACAACTTTGGTAGTGGCTCTCATGTCAGACAGGAAACAGTCTAGAGACATCTCTGGTCTGGTTCAAGGCAGTGTGAGAGCTTCAGCTGCCCCATTAGCATGGGCTGCCAGCTCCTTAGAGTGGCACTGGCAGAGCAGCTGTGGCAGCTGACAGAAGCTTTTTGTCATGCTGCTTTTTTTCTATGTCTCTCCAAATAATTTTTGTCCACTGATACTTCTTCAGTAAGAGTTGGTGCAAGTGATGAGCTGCTGTCTCTCACTCCTCTTAGTGTAATCTTATGATGTACTTAAAATGCTACAGGTAAAAGGAATTTCAATGCTGGATGCAGGTTTGAGATGAAAGCCAAGTGTATCAGGTACTGTAACCCCTGGTTATCTTCATTTGGAAGGAAGGCTTGCTGTTTCTCTTGGAGTCCCTTTTTCTTGGGAGATCAGTTTCTCAAGTTGGAGCCAATAGTATTCACACTGGATTGACCTATAGTTCTTAAAGCCTCTTTAGTTCCAGTATTCTGTGATGAAACAGATGAGAACTCTTTCAAGTTAGAAGACATACTAATGCCTGATTGGTGGTGGTTAGATCTGTTCATTTCTAAACATAATTCAATAAAATTAAAGCAAGTACTACTGGGAATGGCATTTGCAGTGAGGAGTAAAAATGACACATTCACTTGAAATATGACAATTAGTTTTCTAAAATGGCTTTTAGCTGAGTGTTTTGGGGCAGGGGAACAGAAAAGTATATTCACTTCTCAGAATGATACAGGGAAGGTTTATCAGGACTCTTACGCAATCTTCTCATTAATTTGAAATTGGCACTACTGGATGTAGAAAATCTTTTCCATTGGCTTTCAGCTATTAGAGCTGTAAAGAACAGTATCTGTTGTTCCACTGTGCTACTTTCAGACCTGTGAAGTGTTGAGTATGTGTCCTGATTTTTTTTTCAAAATATTGTAATAAGCACTTGCCAAACTTTATAGAGAAGATTTTTATCAGGGAATATGTACCACCTCTTGACACTTTGTGGAAAGCTTTTTGAAGTTAGGTGCATTTATTTGTAAATGGAACTTAATGGGTACAGGGAATTTATGCAATGACAACTGTAGCAATAGCGGTGATTTCTACTATTGATGCTGATTTTTGGTAAATGCTGTGTAAATATGTTTTGTATTTTGAAGGGTGAGATATGGAAGTTCTGCAATTTTAAAAGAAAATTGGACTTGTGGTTCAGTTGTGTTTCAGGTAGCTGAATATACTAGGAGCCATATATCCAACTGCCAAAGTATTAACAAGTCTGGAGGAAGGGAAATAAATGTTTCTTTTCTCTTTGGGTTGGGGTTAAATTAATGCAGGAATGTTACCTGAAGGCACTGAAGGTTGAATGGCAGGCCAAGGAGAAGAAGGGATATTTTTTATTGTATGTTAGTTTATTTGACAGCTGGAATAGACTTAGTGGACATCGCAACTGTTTGCTTAAATGCATGGAAAATAGGATTAAAATTTGAGAAGTAACCACTTTCTAGATTAAAAATATAAAAATTTCAAAATCTGAAAATATTGTACATTATTTTTGACAATGATATTATCTCAGCATTTTTATATTAAACAAATACTTATTTTTAAAATTTTATTATAGAAAGGGGTAGAACCTTTGATACAAAGTACTACAGCAGGTAAATAGACTATATGTCATGTTACCTGGCTGAAGCTCTATAAATGTTACTGGTGTACTCCTTGGAAAAAGAGGGTCATTATATATGAGGGATAGTTTTGATATTAACATTTTACAAGTTGACTGCTTGTAATCTTGTTTATTTGAGTGATTATAGGACTTTCCATATTTATTCTTTATTCCAAATATTCACTGTTCCCTATCAGGTAGTTAGTTGCAGTAACTGATACAGTAATCAGCACTGAGCAGGTGTGCTGCTTGACTGGCCTCTTAAAATAACTGGCAGTTCAAATGAAGCTCACCAACCGCACAAGGTAGGCAATATTGTAGTCTGCCTACAGCACCAGTAGGTTTTTACTTTCAGATAAAATAGTGAATGTTCAGTATCTGTATGCAGGTAAAGAGGAATGTGGAAATGAGGTATGGTGTGATAAGGACTGAGAGGAGATCTTACAAGATTTGGCAATGACTAGAAATTTTTTTTTTTTCATTATTGTGAATCTGAACATCTGTGATTTGGAGTTGCTTGGCTTCACTGTCTTCTGTCTCCATGCCTAGACAAAGGAGCTAGACAAGAATCCTCGTCAAACATCAGTATAAAAATCTTGGCAGAAAAGATAGCATTGCTGTCCTGTCCTTTAACAACATAATCCTCTGGACTCTTACAGGACTCCTTTATTTTCAGTCTTCTGCCTAGCCCAGGTTTAAAGTGTGGTTCGAAGTCTCTTTGGAATAATTTGTATGGAGCAGCGATTGCTCAGCTAACCCATACAGAAGATGCTCTGCATATCCAGGCACTCAGCATTATTGGAGGGCTTTGCAGTGCTTTCTGTGACAGTATTTTAGTGTAAAGTCATTAAGAATCTTTGTGAGGGAAACATACTGCAACTTGGATTAAGTGATGCTCTTGTTCTGGTCCTTGGAGGTTTTAGTGTACGTAAGAAGTGATCATTTTTTCTTAGAGATTATTGTCCTGTTGCAGAAAAGCTGTAAGTGGCTGAATGTGACAGATGAATAATTGAAGTAGAACTAAGTCAAAGTAGCAGCATCTTACATTTTAAAAGGTGATGATGTTATAGTCACTTGCATTTATAAATTGGCTACTTGGAATATGTTCCTCTTGAGACATCTCTATACTTAGAGTTTTGTCAACTTGACTCTCACAAGTGCATTTTTTGTGGTATACCTCACAGATAAGAAATGTTTTTTCCATAATAATTTTTCGTAGAGAAATGTTCTCTCCCTGCTAAATTATTAAATACTTGCCTGGGAAATAAGAGTGCTTAAGAACACTTCCAATTTATTATAATACTTGAGTGTCTAGGTAATAGAAAAACTATTACAAGAATTGCCTTTTGGATTTGTTACATACAATGCCTGTAGCGTAAAGTCAGTAACTCAAAGATTTTCTGTAAAAAGGAAATGATAACTATAGTCCCATTTTGTTTTACAGGTCTTCTCCAGGATTCTGATAACCCCTACAGCAGATTTGAGAATGAATAAAGATGAGCACCTTCCACAAGAGCTGTAACTCCAAAATCCAGGAAGACAGTTTGTTTTCATTTATCCTTTGTGCTCTTTCAGTTTTTTTTCTCTCCAAAGATTTTTTTTCCTGGTTGTAAAACTAGAAACAGCTAAAGACTTTCTGAAATAACATGTTTCTGTCTCCTACATGTATAAAACTAATTTTTTTGGTAAATTTTTTTTGTCGTTGAAATGTTCACTGAAGTTTGAAGTTCATCTTCCCTCTTCTTAAATCTATATTTTATTACTTGACTTAGATGGTTAATAGTCACAATAGTGTGTTTGAGTTCAGTCTTAACTGCCACTTCAAGGAGTTGTTCTCATGTTCCTAAATAAAGAGATTTTTTTTAATTTATAACAAAAAGTGACATGGAAGCTCCACATAGCAGAAATAGTTGATGGAAAATGCATCATGCACATTCTTGTGGGTGGAGGTTTTTGGCCTAGAAAAGCATCTTCCAAGAATGTAATGTGTAAGGGTTGACAGAGAGGAGCATATTTGTCTTCGAATAATTAAATTCACTTGTGGTAATGTTAATAGATACTTTGAATGTAGTACTGATGTGAAAAAGAAGCCAGTTGGCAAAATTGCAGGAAGGTTGATCTTGAAACAAAACATAGTCGTGTTCCTAAATTTAAGAGCCATCAGTCTGTGTGAACACTTTCTTCTGCAAGCTGAATGTATATTGAGAAAAAAAAAAAGTAGGAAGTTGCCCAGATTGTGCAGTTTGCCAGGGCTAACCCTAGCCAGCAGCTTAAGCACTGCCCAGCTGCTTCCTCCCTCCCTCGAGGGGATGCAGGAGAGAATGGGAACAGCAAAGGGTTGAGATAAAGGCACGGTAAATGAAGGGAGGGAGGGTAGAGGGAACAAATTCTGCAAAGGCAATTGCCACCTCCCAGAAGCCCAGCCTCCCCTCCAGATTTCTTGGTGAGCCTGGAATAAGGTCAGTTTGGGTCAGTTTTGGCCAGCTGTGCCAACTGTGTTCTCTCCCAGCTTCTTGCTCATCCCTGGCCTAGTTGCTGGAGCAGGCAGAGTGGGGGAAAAATGAAACCTCGATGCTGTGCAAGCAATGCTCAGCAAAAACCAAAGCACTGGTGTTTTACCAGCACTATTGCCATGAATCCAAAGGAAAGCAGCAACGGGCTGCTATGAAGAAAGTTACCTCAGTCCCTCCCAGAGCCAGTACAGTAAGAAGGCAGTATTTTTTTTAACCTTTTATTGTTCTTTTTATATTTCCATAATGTGATTTATTTCCTGTCTTTCTTTTCATAGAGGTGTTTCCTTGAGCACTTTCAGTAGCTTACCAGTATGATGTGACAAGGAAAGAGCTCTTCTGTCCCCCCAGTCTAATTGCATATTCCCATTTATATTAAATACTTTAAATCGCTTCCCTTGCTGTTTATCTGTTAAACAAATGTACAGTATTGAAGATGTTTGTATTATTTTTGTCCACATTCCTAAAATAAACTCTTTAACATCTTGAATATGTTTCTGTTTACTTCTGTTGCTCCATACCATTTTAAATTAACTTGGTTTAAAAGAAGTTACCAAGTATGACTTCAGAGAGGGGGGGAAAATGTATTTTTGTCAGTTGTCTGTGGCAGGAATTAGATCATGCCTGTGGGTGAGGATGTGAATTGCCAATCTTTGCAGTGTCAAAGAACCACCTCTGCTTAGGTTTAGTAAATAACACTTGTCACTGGTTTTGATACAGTGTTCTTTCACTGGCTTTACCTCTGGAATCTGTTTCTTTTGTATAGTTTCTCAGGAATATATGTATGAAAATAGGTTTCCCACTTTCTGAATCTGTATTGTAATTGATGCTAATGAAATACTGGTCTGTTTTTTCTTTTTCCTTTTTTTAAATTAATATTTAGTTCTTTATTAGTAGGCACTGTTTAATTTCATGTTTCTTTATCTGTCAGCTATTGTCATATCTGAAGTATTACTCAAATGCCTGTCTTAGAAGAATGATGGCCTGTGATAAGAGTGAGTTGATAGTGTGGAAATGAAACATACTGATGGTTTTCCCTGGAGATAACTTTTGCAAAAATGATGAAGGTCTGTCTGCTGTCTCACGACCCAAGTAGTGACATTCCTGACTTAATAGAAAAGCATTTTTCTTCAGCACCTGCTACAATGTACAAAGGGCTGTCATGTATTCCATCAAAAAGGAGAGGAGGGACAACCTTTCTGACCATTTCAAAGATGGTAGAGTACTTGGAGAACCAAAATATTTTGAGAAAAGGGAACAGAAAGATTGACATTCCTAAGCTGCAGCTGTGGATGTAAGAAGGTAATGACTGTGGTCAGAGTTACCTTATGTTAAGCCTTAACTGTAGTCTGTAGTTTATACAAAATCTTAAGCTGGACATCAAATATGGTATATTTTTGCTTACTCAGTTAAGACTATTAATTTAATGAGACTGTTGTGGACACCAGCCTTAGAGCTTAATAGAAAATGCAAAAATCCTCACAAAATCCCCAGACTTTTCAGATTATTTAACCTTTCTTTTGTGTGTTCATTGAAGCAAATAATTGGATAGGAAATACCCTTATTTCATTATATTAATTACCTTCTGTGCTTTTCTTTATGTCACTGTTTCTTACTTTGGCTTACCAGCGGAAGGGTTACTGCCTTTGTATTTCAGTGTAGCCACAAACAATTGGAAAACAGCTGTAGAAAGAGGTATGATTGTATCTTTGTTTCTCAGGTGTATGAACAAAGGCATTTATCATCTTTGGTGTGAGCTTCCCTTCCTCCACACTTTTTCAACAAAAGAAACAGAAGATATGCAACTTAGTAACAAAATAAAAGTAGGGAAACAGCATAACCTCTTCCTGAGAGCTGTGTGTGTTTGTTGTGTTTTTCTGATTTCAGAAAAACTCTTCATTCACAATGTATTCCCTTTCCTCTGTAATTACACTTCTAGTGGTTACTGCTTGTTGATTTTAGTAGTGAAGGTATTGCTGTCTGAGAAGAAGAGCAGTCTGGGAAGTGAAAAAAAAAAAATTTATGTTTATCTTTCCGCAGAATAGAATAGAATAATAGAATTGCAGTACTCAAATCTTGAATGGGACAGGTTTGAGAATGATATTGCTGGGTGTAATTTTTATAAGTGAAGAAAATTTTAGAAATTTAAGCATGTTGTTTTAACTTGCTTTAAGGCAGGAACATTTTTGCCACTTGAGAAATCTTGGATTTGACTATGACTCCATTGAGTTGTCTGTACCACATCTTTCTTAGTTGTTACTTGATTATTAAGTAGATGTACAAAAGTAATTTGGAAAATGATCCATTTTTTTTTTCCTTAGGATATCTTTGTTTCAGACTCCCATACACAGAATTCACCATGTATCCTTTCAAAGTTTCTTGTTATACCAGGCAGGTGCACAAGGAGTGGCTCTGGGCTGTGTGCCAGTGGCTTGGAACTCTAGGATGTCCCAGTTGAGCTGCTGAATGTGTAGCCAGTCCAGAGAGAAGTGGGACAGAAACAGCTAGAATGCTTTTCTTGCTGTCTTTCTGAGTGTCAGGGGCCAAACAGGAACAGAGAGGGTGAAAGACACTTTGAGAAGAAATGATGGGGAGAGGGGAAGTCAGTAGTCTGGGGAGATAGTGAAGTTGGCAGCAATTGCATGTGGCTGTTACCACAGTATCTGCCTCAATCTGGGCTTTATCATCTTTGGTTTTGGAGTTCTAATCAGCCAGCATCTCTGACTGCCCCAGTGCTTCAAATCATGAACTGGGGAGGTTACATGAGTGGAAGTTTTTCAAAGCACACATAGGCTCTCATCTTTCCAAATGCAGCAGCCAAGCTTGCTGTTGATTGATTTATTCTTTGTGTGGATGCTAGAACAACCACTTGAAGGGCAGAGAGGAAGGAACTTGTCAGAAGTATATAGAAAGTGGCATGTCAGGACTGAAGTGTAAATATCTCTTGAGTATTCCTAAAGTTGTGTTTCTGCTTGGTGGCATTTGACAGACTCCTCTGAGACTGTTCCTCAAAAGCTCCTTCACCCAAAACTTAAAAGAAAGGGTCATGATTCTGATACCTTCAAACAACATTAAAAACATTCTT
>VRYO01002734.1:22626191-22645570 GCA_009812075.1 Sialia sialis
TCTGTAACTGAACTTCTTGGCTAGCATTGTCACGTGTGAGTTTGTGTGTTTGTCCTCAGCAACACACTTTAGTTACCAAAAAAAGCAAACTCTGCTTTTTCTGATGCTGAGTTTCCTACAAGAGATGTTGGATGTTGAATATTCTTTGTTCCACTTTGACTCCTTGGTTGTTTTAAGCCGTGGTAAGTGGTGAAGGCTAGGATATGTGAAGTAGTGAATGAGTAAAACCATCCACAAATGTGAAGAGTTGTGAGTTGTGAAAGGAGGCAAAAGGAAAATAGTGGAAAAACACTACAGCAGTGATCAATAAATGATGTTCTCTTTTGCGCAACTTTGATGAGACTCACATGTTTGTATTTTGTTATGTCCTGTCATCTTTAATAGAAGTGAAAGTATGCAACTACGCTGTACTGTTACATCAGAAATTCCCAGGTTGATTCACTTGCTGCATCAATAACCTGGCTTAGTGTTTGTTTATAAGAAAGCTGTATGAAAATCACAAACTTTCCTTTTTCCTATCTTACATAGTTTACAGAGAAAATATTTAGTGGTGACGTAAGTGAGCTTCCACAAAGTGGGAAGGTCAGAAGGTAAGTCTAGACCTAAAGAAATCTGCAGGTGGATTTTAGCAGCTTAACAGTTTATCAGTTTTCTGACTGAATGTCTTGACCATCAGTATGTATTATTAATCAAATGGAGTGACTTCTCTCTTGCTGATATAGCAATTGCTTTTAAACAAGAAAAAGTAATAGAGGGCAGAATTTTTGAGCTGTCACTTTGAGTCAAGTGCTGGCACGGCAGATAAATAATGGGTGATAGACTAAGCAAAGTCACTTTGAGAACCCTGTAAGTTTGAATCTGTTTGTGTATTAACATGCTGAAGTAAGATGCAGGAAGAAGATAAAGATATTTACAGTTGGTCCAGAGACTTGGCAGGTTTTTTTGGGTTGTTGGTTTTTTTTTTGTTTTAATTTGACCTTCAGTCCAATCTCTGCAAGGAGTTGTCAAGTAGCAGCATGGCAAAAAGGATTAGGAAATGTTTAATTACCCCAAGATGATGTGGATTTTCATAGCACTGTTTCTGTCACAGTTGCTAAGCTCAATACGTCTCTGACCTGCATCCCAAGGGCAATGCTTTGTATAACCCTAATGGTCACCTGGCTTGAAACAGTATCTGGCACTTGGTGTTCTGAGACCAGCCCTAGTTACTCATTTCCTATGCATCAGTTCAGGAATCACACACACATACCGCTCTTGCCCTCAAGGAGAGTCCTTTAAGTTCCCATTATTTTCTTTAATTATTTCTTTTTCCTTTTTATAAACATCACAATTCTTGTTATCAGATGACTTAAGTTCTCAGTCCTGGCAAAAGAAGGTTTGTAGCTTTTCAAGGTGGTAATCTCCAAGACTATTTTGCCTCTTGTATTGCAGTACTATAGTTTTCTTCAATGCTGCTTTCTTCTTCAGGGATATTCTTGAAACTCCAATAACGTAGAGCACTATGGTTTGAATTCAGATCAGTTACCCTGGACAATTGAGCCTGCTGTGGAAAAGTCAGCATGGGATCTGCAAAGAGAAATCCTGCCTCCCAGACCTCCTGGGTTGTAAGAAGGTGATAGTGAGCACACAGAGAAAATCCATTTGACTCCTAACATTTTTTTTTACCACCACTGAGTAGCTTATTTGAAGAAATATGCTGAAAAAATATTTCTGGTAGAGCTGAAATTGTTGCAACAGACCAGTGCGCTGCTGTGATGCTTTCTTTATTTGAGCAGCACATGGCCAGAGCCAGCAGAACAAAGGCTCAGCTCGTTGCTGGTATGGCTACCTTGCTTTCATTGCAGATGCAAAGCAAGAGGAAGCACGTGGAATTTGGATGGCATCATTTTGGCAAGGCTGCATTTCTGGGCAAGCTAGTGAAGAGATGGCTCGTACAGGCCTCCCCACAGATGCAATACCATGCAGAGTGGGCTCCTGAGAGTTTGTGGTCTGGAAAAGCATTTCCATTCTTCAATATTCGCCAGTGGAGATCAGAGATGGTGGATTATGAGAGACAACTTCTTTCTGGATTTTAGTCTTCCTGGTCTCAGTGATATCCCCAAGTTTCCCCTCAAGGGTTACTGTAGGTCTGATGGAATTTTTGCAAAGATTCAAATGTCAGCACAGCAGTGTCATCCTCCTGAGTGTCCCTTGCTGCTGCAAGGGAGCTTCACACCTATAAATAAAGATATTTAGAAAGTGTTTTTTTAAATCATTTTAAACAGACTGAACATCTGACCTAGGCTGCTGAAGTCATGACTAGCTGGTGTTCTGAGTAGCTCAGAACTTTATTTCAGTGCTCAGTTCTGTCCTCAAAATGAAGTTGATTCACAGGACTGGGTGTAGGTTGATACATGGTGAATTTGAGTCAGTGGGATCAGACAAATTATCACTTCTAAAGGGGAAATGCCCAAATTATCCTGAGGCAATCAGGATCCAAGCCCTTCTTCAATTTCTCTGTTATAAAAAATGCTATTCTCATCTGTGAGGAAAATAATATGGAGAAAAAATCATGTGTCTAGTAACAAACAGATCAGCATAGGACTATATTCCTAAGGCAGAACCCCACAGCCATGAGGACTCTTGTCTTTATTAAATGTCCATGTTCTAGGAATGTCAGAAGCACCAGCATCATCATACTGCAATGTGTTTGATATTACCAAAATAATATTTTCCCCTAGAGCTTACCAAACATTTATATGGTCCCCTAGGTCAGATGAAGAGGCTGTTTAATGCTCTAATATAGGGCTATGAAAGTTTAAAAGCAGGATTCAAGATTATCCCAATGCTCAATGCTGATGAGTTTGTCCCCTCATCAAATGTAGACTGTGTTGGTTAGCCAAAGCTGCCCAGGCTGAAGGTATTCCAAAACAGGCAATAAAATGGTTGGATGCAGGAAATCCTCTAACACAAGGGGGTTTGGGCCTTAAAATTAAAATAGTAGTGAGGGATGGTACAAACCCATCTTCACAGAGAAATTTGGAGAATCCCTTTTTCCATGGGTTAATTTTTGACCAGATGCTTTTTGTTCAGGGATGTTGCTCTGGGCTGTAGTGGCAGCTATGTCTGACACTTGACTTTGGATTTTGTCACTCTGTGTAGGTAAATCTGTGACTGTCCTTTTAGCTCGTTTCTTTTTACATAGCTTGCACTAGTTCAGTCACTCACCCTGCATTTCGATTAGAGGCATGAAACCCCTAATCGCCCAATTAGAATGTGTAATGATACTGTAAAAATCCCTATTAAGCTGAGCAGAGGAATATTTTAAAAAGCTTGTAATAGTAGTCACTAGACATGATAGTAGAAGAGGGAGGATAGATACATGAGGTTTATTACATGCAGATAACATGGTACTTTCTAAATAGAACTTCAAAGGACTCTGCTGAATTTATTAATGTAATTACTTATATGAAAAATTATCAGAATGTAATGAATAAATTAAAAATGTTATCGATACAGTATGTTATCACTGTAGTTTTTCAGACTGGAATGAAAAAGAACACAGAATTACAAGAGTTTAGGCTCTTGTTTTCACATTCACAGGGTATTTAAAATGCTTCCAGATCCTTTGTTAAGCTGTATCATAAATCAGATTTAAGCAGAGGAAGATTGAAATCTCTTTGCTTTCATTTGGAAGAGTACAGTAAGTCAGTAATGTTTTCAGACATATATTGTTGAATTTGACAACACAAACCCTGGAGCCCTCTACCTCCAAGGATAAATAGGTTGGGAGAGTAGGGAGATAAATAAATGAAATCCTCTGACTCGTGTTGCTCACCTACACTGGAAGGTGAGTTTTGCCATCTATGGACCTTGAGCCAGTGTTCTCTATTTGCCATCCTGGGGCAGGCACACAAGCCCCAGTGCTGATCACAGCCATGCAGGGATGCTCCAGCTGCCTGCCCACGGCCTGGCTGCACTACCAGGGTGCTCAGACCTGGAACAAAAGCATGATGCTGGCTTAATTTTCATTCATGAGGGAAGATTTTTTTTCCCCCGGAAGAACAGATTTTTAAACTTTGGAAAACATGAATAGATAGGCTCTGCAAATAGACATAAATGTGTCAGTCAGAGAAGGTATTTAATGCCCTCAGGCTAGACACCAGCAAATCTGGTGATCAGACAGTCCTGTGACGGACTTCTATCCTGAATATGATGGAATTGTTCTACAGTGTTGGTTTTGATCATGCATTGGTTAGCACTTCTCTTAAATGAGAATCACAAGGGAACTGTCATTTGAACAAGTACATAATTAGATCACATTGTGAAGCGAGAAAAGGAGCCATAAAACTGTCTTTTATTACAAATTTCCTTCCTGACATTCTTTTCAGTACACCAAATAAATCAAAAATACATTTTTCCTTATATTCCCTAGTTGCATGACCTGATGAACTCATTCTAAAATACAGATACATGGCTTCAGCCAAATTAAGACAGTCTAAAGTACACTTAATGAAGGAGAATACTGAAGCAGCAAGGAGCATAACTTGGGAACTGATGCAGCAAAAAAGGGTGTCAGGTATTTTTTAATTCATTTTGCACACAGTAAAGGAAGTCTTCTCTTTAAGTTATTCTCTGAAGATGTGTGATACAAAACTGCACTCATTTACTCATCATGAAAGCTGCTCAGCTGGGCAGAAAGCTAGAAGCAGCCTGAGCTGTTTGTCATTACTGGAACCAATGTTCTTGTTGACATCAAACACAGACCATGAATCACAGCAGCTGAGCTGTTTATTTGAAAAAATAGATAATCTTTGGATAACACTGCACCACAGAAAGCCCTGCTAGGTCACTGGCTATCACTTCCCAAGGCCAACCTCAAATCCTTGGTGCAAAAGTTGAAAAAAATTTGTGTTATGCTGTGGAATCATCCTGTTTCTAGTAAACAATAAAAAAAATCAAATTTAGACACCATCCAGCACTGGACAATGTTTGTCTTTGTACAGTAGCTGGAGCTGCAGAATCCCATGAACCCTTTGAGAGCAGCAGGAGGTCTGTGGTTGCTGTGCCTTGGAGCCACTGGAGAAGGATCTGGTTTATAGAGATGATTGGGCATGACAATGCTGCTGGTTTGAAAGTTAAGAATGACCCAGATTCTACAGAGAGACAGCACCAAGAGTAACTCTGTCATGCAGTAAATGGATGGCAAGAAGTTACCCAAGAGGTACATATCACAGCTGAGAAGTTCCTTCATTTTGATGCAGCTGTGGATGTCTGCCTGTTCCTTGAATGACCCTGTCCTATACCTCCTAACCTTTTTTATCCTAAAGAATATTCAGAATATGCTCCCTTCTCTTTTGCTTGATAGTCTCTTTTCTCTGCTCTTGCTCTTGTTACAAGGAGCTTCTTGTGATGACATCAGTTATTCTGATTTACTGGCTTTCCATCTTTCCTCTTCTTGATCCCAACAACAACTGAGAAATTGAAATATTTTCCATCAGCATAAGGTTCTTCTATGGCAAAGTAGCTATATATGAATTGGTTCACTAGGTGAAAAGATAGTCTAAAACCATAGAGATTTGTTTCATTTAATTGGTGTGGAGGAATGAGGGCTTAGTGTCACCTCCTTTGGGATGCTTGGAGAACCACGTGCAATTATGAGAGCCTTGTTTTGTGAACTCAGGAAGCTGGAATTATCAAGGGCTTTCCTTAGGACTGTATCACTCACAAGCTGTTTTTTCTGAAAGAGATTTTTCTTTGCAGGGACTCTGTCAAGTGAAACTTTCACTAGAAAAAAAATTACTTTGCAGTGAATTTGTCTTCTGAATCACTCCTCAGGGGCCTTTTCCCCTGGGTATATGCACTTATTTATATTGTGAATCACTTTTTATAAATCTTAAAGACACATCATTCTGGATGGCTGTAACTTCAAGAGGAATTTCAGAAATATCGTAAATACTTTAGCAAGTAATGTGGGATTATTTCCTTTTTAACCTCTTACTGAAATAAACTGTATCATACTGAAAGTCCTGTTCATTTTACCACATTTTATATGATTTTACTTATAAAGGAGAAACATAAATACATATTCTGGAAATTTCTGTACAAGTAATGAAGTCCTGCTAGAGTAGCTTGTAAGTGGCGAATTTTTATTATATAAACTTAGAAATAAAAATAAGAATGTAAAACAACTTCTTATTTTCATCAATTAAATGAAGGAGTTAGGTACTTAATTTCAAATTTGAGGTTAGCGGACATGAGAGTATCCCAGGCTTGAAATCCATGGATTTTCAAATATGATATTTAAATCCTCAGTAAGATATATAACCAAAGGATGTAAATTCTGAATAAAGTTAGTTGCAATATTGCATGTGTTTTGGGATCAATTCATTACTGATGCAAGCAGACTTATCTTGTAATAATCTGTGTTTGCATACAGACCAACAACAATAATCAAATTTGTTGTGGAGTACAGGACCTCTCACCATTAAATTCTGAAGCAGTTCTGGTTACCAGCTTTGCAGGGATGACTCCAAGGTTTTTCTCTCTGTCAGGCTGACTTCCTTCTGCTCAGATCTGAACCTGCTTCTCTGTTAACTCCTCTTGTGTGTCCAGCTGAATCATCCCAGTCTGCTGCCTTCCTCTTCATATCATCATCTCACCCATCCTCTGTTGTGCCTCCTTGCATCCAGCCCTGGTCCCTCTAAAATGCGAGTTTCCAAGAGACTGCTCGGCCCTTGGAGAGCACATCTCACAGAATCACAGTCACAGAATATTCTGAGTTGGAAGGGACCTACAGGGATCATCAAGTCCAGCTCTTCAGCGAATGGGGATTGAACCCACAGCCTTGCTGTTATTAGCACCATGCTCCAACAATGTTTGCTCATGATCCCATTTTCCATCACCTTTGGAGAGCTGTATGTTTCACACATAATCCTTTCAAGAGGCAGTGGAGTTCCACTGCTCAAACAGTGCTCAGGCAATGCATGAGATGGACTCTGGGTAGCTCAGCCCACAAGAGTGAACTGAACGAAAATGCCACCAAATCTAATGCAGATGCTCTCTGCTCTGACTTGTTTCTTGCTAGTTTGTATGAGCAACACTTCATTAAGATAACTTGTCTTGTCCATGGCTTGTAGGTCAGCCACCTCAAGTTTTCCCAGCACTGTCCTGACAAGACTGCCACAAGTGCCATAATTAGTTGGTGTGCCTGGAGATCACCACAAATTTATTACAATAACCTGAGGTTTTCTCCTCCTAATTTTGCAGGAGGTCTCACCTTTTAGCATTTACTTCATACATACTTCAAACAAAATGGAGGAAATTGTCACATCTAATTTTCACACAGGTCCAGGTATACTTTAAACCTGGCAGCTCCCTCCTTGTCCGGGGTGACTTTTGCTCTTCATCTCACAGGCTGGCTGCCACAAGCTCCTAATATTCAGCTTTGACAAAGGTTCTTTATCCAGCTTCCAAAATCTGTTTTATAGGTCATCTCTCCAGCTTATCATCCTGAGTGTCTCTTTCCCACTTTGTTTCTTTCTGCTGCCTCTCCACCTTCTGCGGCATTAAACACCCCCACCTTTTCTTTCCTTTTAAAACTCTTAATTACATAAATCTTTGCACTTCCCAAGTTCTGTGGGGGCACCAACCCCTGCCTTTAATTAGTGTTTCCAGCTCTTCTTCAGTTGAATTTTCCTTAAAAATATCTTTATACTATCCCCCTAACTCCTGGAAGCAGGGCTTTAAACAAACACAAAGCCTCTCTTTCATCTTTCTCAAAATCATAAATTTCCTGGGAGTTATGTACAATAGTGGCCAATTTGCTGTTTCTTGTGCTTCTGACTCATTTTGCAGATGATGTGTGCTGCCATCCTTCAGCCTTCTCCATTGTAAATGTTTGACTGCAACACCTTTGTGTGAAGACCATACCTGCAACACCTGCAGACATCACTTGGATGTGGCTCCTTATCACTATATAAGCCCCATAAATGACAACCAGAACCTATACTGCTACTGCACTGTAGGAAAGACCTGGGCTGAGAGATCAGGAACACTCATTTGTGCTGACTCTGTGAAGACAACAATATTGCAAGCTGGTAGGGAAGGACAGTACTCAGTTGTGAATTTGTGGCTCTTAATTTGAGCAGTATTTTGTTACCACAGTGATAGGAACTAAATAAAGCTGTAGGATGCAGGTTCTGAAACCTTCTCTCAGCAGACTGCCATGTGGGCTGGACTGTTTTTAACTGCCTTAGGTGCTGATTTTGGGACAGAACTGAGCAGAAAGAACAAACAATGTTTTCCTTCATGCCTGAAGTCCATCCACATTTTCATGTTAAGGGTGCAGATCTCCATTTTGACAAAGCAGCCTTTCAGGTATAATACTTGCAAATATTTTGTATTATTTTTGAGAGAGAGTTTCTCTCTCCACAGAGAGATAACATTCCCATTATACTCTCTTATAGATTCAAGCAGTCTAAATGGGTACAGAGAAATATGAGTAAATGGAGTCCAGCTGCTTCTATAGCATGCTCTCTAATAGTCATTGCAAGTGATTTTACTGGTTAAGAAATGGGGAACAAGTCCAAAAGCAGAGCAAGAAAAAGTTGGGATATTTTAGAAATAAAGTAGAGGTAATATTTCAAGCTTGTTTCCAAGAGACATCAATATATGGATTGCAGTGCTAAAATATTGATACCTAGAATCAACTGGCTTTGTGTGCCTATGTGTTTTCAAAATCATGGGTTACTTACAAGAGGATCTTTTCCCATGAGAAATTTCCCCATGATGTGTAAGCCAGTTATCATATTTTCCCAGCCCAAATCAGCTGGGCTTTGTTTGTGTAGAGGCACAGACTTCTGAGTTGCACAAATAATGCTACAGTGCTGATGAGATTTTGCTGTGAAGAAAATGTGTGTTGTTACAGTAAACACCCTTTATTCAATGTTTATGATAAAATGGCATGATGCACACATGCTTTTTAGTGCATCTAAGTGGATCAACCTCAGTGCTCCTGCTGTTTCATTTTGCACCATTTTCATCATGAGTATTTGCTGACTATTTAGGTGACTTCAAAACACTGGGATCTAAAATCACAAATGGTTGGGGCCATTGCATATTAAATCTCATTTTCCCTTTTACTAGACTGTTATCAAGATGGATAAAGGTATTAAAATGTATTTCCACTTATTTCACAGGAACAGCATTTAGTATCAATACTATGTTGCTAGGTAGCCAGGTGATTTTAAATTGGAAAGCACTTCAGCCTATTCCTGCACACCTAACATAACTATATGCTTGCCCAGCAGAACTCTGAGATGACACCATCTATACAGAAGTATATATTGTAAAAGATTTCAGTTCACAATAATTATGCTACTTTGTTAGTTTGAAGTATGTAGGTTTCTAATACATTGCCATTCATATTTTTTTTTTCTGCACACTGTATCCTTGGTGTGATTTTACCACATCTGTGTGTACTAGGTCTGGGATGGAGCTGATTCTCTTCATGGCAGCTCCCACAATGCTGTGGCTTGGATTTGTGACCAAAACAATGCTGCTATGTAGACTCTTTTTAATGCTGGGCAGTGTTTGTACAGCATCAAGGCTGCCTCTGTATCTCCTGCTGCCCAGCCAGTGAATAGATCGAGGTGCACAAGAGGTGGGGAGGGGATGCAAGCAGATACAACCCAAACTGTCCAAAGCAATATTCCATGCCATGTAGCAATATATCAGCAATGCAGTGGAGAGGAGTTTAGATAGGCCAAGTTGTCTTTTGCCTCAGGAGCAGGCTGGGCATCACTCTGTCTGGGGGAGGTGGAAAGTGATGGCCTTTGTGTCTCTTATCTTTTGTTTTCTTTCTTATTCCACTTCTTTGCTTATAAAATTATCAACCCGTGAGTTCTCTTGTGTTTACTGTTGCTTTTCCATTCTGTGGATGTGAGTAAGCAGATGTGCAATGCTCAGCTGTCTGTGGGGGTTAACCCACAACTTTGTGTGATGGCCAAGCCAAAAAGAATCCAAACCTTCCTGGGAAATTAACTGCTCTCAAACACCACAAGGAAGCTGCCCAACAGGGACAGGAACTACAAGCACCAAGGTTAAAGATGTTGTGTTTCACTTGCAGCCATTCAACCCCTGATGTGATGATGTAAAGTAAGAATGAAATAGAAAACAAGTGACCCCATATGTTAATACATGAAATAAAGTGACCACGAGAGGGTACTAGAAGTGTAAAACCAGGGGTGGCTCAGCAGGTCACCTCTAATCAGTGGGATATAAGGCAGCAGGAAAAACACTTTCTTCCTGTTGTGCCTTTGGAACCATGTTTGTGGACCTTTACTCATCCCTTCTTACCCCACATAGCAGGCTTTGGCAATAGCAGCCAGGGTGGAGAGGCAATACTTGGGCCTGTGTGCCCTCTGTTTATCAGCAGGGATGCATGGAATATCAACGAGAAGAAAATTCCATGGGTGGATAAAAACTGAGATTTAATGACAATCACCAACAAGGCAACATCAATACATCAGCACTGAGAACTTTTTGTGGGAACAAGTGGATACAGATTACACACATACTGTTCTGCTATTGCTGAAGTTTAATTTTTGTCACTAATGCATTTTGCTAGCAGAGCTTAAAGGTCACGTCCCTAAGGATACGACACCATTTGTGTTAGCAGAGCCTGGCTTTCTCTTCAGATAATAGTCATCTTGGATTGAGTATTATTAGAGGACAAGTGAAAGTGAGATTGGTGGAGGGGGAAGGGTGGGGGGGTGTGTTATGTGACTGTACATCCATCTTCATCACTGGAGGGTCACGAAAGGATTGCTGTGTGTTAACAAGCAACACAGCTCCCAGCACTCGGGTCCCAGACACTGCAGCAGAGAGATCTTTTCAAGGTGAGCACACTGGCCTAATGCAGAGTGTCTCCAGCCAGGAAGATTTATGAAAATCTACTTTATGCTGGCAGCAGAAGGCCTGACAAGACAGTGCTCTCCCCAGAGAAGTTCCACTGGCTGTTTCACCTCCCTGGAGAGCTTTCCTGCTTTCCTCCAACAGAGCACTTCATACAAGGTCTTACTCTGCCCACATAACACTCCAAATCAATGGCATTAACTGCCTCTTCCACAAACACACACTGCTTGTTTATGTGCTCCTAAGGTTTCTGAAATTCAAACACTTGGCCCAGGAATGTAACTTAAGCACACTACCTCTCAAGAGCCCCTAACAAGTGCTACAGGGTCGGGGCTGGGGGGACACATGACAAACACTGAGGTCAAGAGAGAGCTCAGACCACATAAAATTACCCCATAAAATCAACAGCAAGTGCCCTGAGATCTGGAGAGTGCACAGATCTGTGTTACACCCCGAGCCACCATCTGCACCATGCATCAAGGATTTATTTTTCTGCCATTTCATCTTATCCTGCAAGAAATGAACAGCGTGGCCGTGGCTGCTCCATCTGCGGCAAGGAGGCTGCTGGCACACCCTGTGCTCCAGGCCCATGGCTTCTAGTTCCAAACAATATGTTCTTTTACACAATAATGGACAAACTGCCAGCCCTGCTCTCTCCTTCTTCGGAAATAACCCACACCTCAGTGTGAGACACTGGAACAACGAGGCTCCTGGCTTGCATGATGCACTGAGGCAAAGGTTTCCCCTTGTCCAGCTTGCAAGTGATATCTTGGCAACTATTTTTCCTGCACTTGATAATACTTACATTTGCAGAGTGATTCAGCATGACTCAATGTCAGCAGCAGAGGCCAGGGTTTGTAGTGAATTCTTACCAAAGCCAGGAAAGGAGATGCTTGGGTCATAAAGTAACTGCAAGCAGTTTTTGTTTAGAGCGTTTCTTTGGAGAGTTGATGCAAGAAAAGATGCTGTAAATAATGTGCCTGGCTTTTTATAAAACAGATGCCCCATTAAAGGCAAACATGCTTTGACTTGGTAAAGGCTTGTGGAAGGAGGCAGCAAACAACAATATCATTTTGCATGTTTTTCATGTTAATTTTTTTATGCCACAAATTGAAAGACTTAAAACAGAGCTGAAATCCTGTACCTACAAGGAAGCAAAGCATCATCATCAGAGTAGCTGCTATCTCTGTGGTTTGCTAATTGGGTGTTTCTGCTTTACTGGTTTCCTGAGATGGGTGATGGAAATACAGAGACAAGAAATAAGAACCACCAGCTTATGAGCTTGATCAAAGCAACAGAAGTGACTCCACATTCCTGAATTTAATTCATTTTCACTACTACTGCCCTTGGAAACAGAAGAGGTTTGGGCTGGGGAGAGAACAAAGAAGGACTTTCACAGAAATATTTCTGCCAAATAAAGACCACGGTGGGAAGAATGACACAAATTGTAGGGTGCAGTTGGAGAATCTGTGCACAGCTGGAAGCTTGTCCTTGCTCTGGTGGAGAAAGTCTGTGCAACATCTCTGCATCCTGAGGTTGTACAATTTCCAGAAGACAAGACCTGGGTTTCTCTCATTTGGCACCGCACTGGTGTCTAATTTAGGCAAAATTTTCATTGATTTAAAAGACCCTGACATATGCTCGTAGATTATTCCCAAGCAGCTGCAAAGCCAGATGCTTCTCAGAAATTTTGGGTTGCTTGTTTTTCTGTGAAAGAAAAACTGTAGTATCCTGGCAGAGACCTGTCCTTTACAAGTGATGAAATGATAGTTTACGTAGGGAGGAAAAAAGGGAATATTTTTCCAAATTCACTAGGTCCTAGGATCTGGGGTACTTCACTAAGTAAGACAGCATCTATCAATTAAGCATGGTTAATTACAGGCTCCTAAGAAGCTCTCAGAAATTATATGCCTAATTGCTGAAAGCAAGTCACAGACTGAATTATAGCAGTGTTGATACAAGTCTCAGCCAAACAGCAGAGCTACTTGGAGTGAATGGTGCACACAGAAAATGCAAAGGGCTCAGACGCTAAACTCAATTTCAGCACCTGGACCAGAATCGTTTATTTATGATGATGGCATTTTCCTCTCCACTAAGAGCAGAGGAAGTAATGTCAGATTCAGACAAAGATGAAACCATCAGCCATTATTAAGCACTTAAATGTAATTTTCTTAAAATTATTTAGTTAAACATCCTTAAGCACTTGTGTCCTCCCTCCCTTTTTCCTTCTAGTGCCTTTGTCTGTTTCTTCTTAATTTTTATTTCTCCTCCTTTTCCCTGCACTGCTCTCTGCAAGGTTCCAGTTTCCAATTCAATTTCAATTTCCTTTCATAACATGACATAGCCAACATTGAAAATGACATTTTAGCTCCTATTTCAAAGATGCTAGCAGGGTCAAGAGGATTCACACTTCCAAAAACCTTTTTATCAAACTGTCTGTACATTCAGGGGTTATACATAAGACATTTTAGCAGCACTACTGTACAGCTATACGGCAGGACAAGTTCCCATTATCTTGTATGCCACAAGAGATACATGGATATTCTACTTATAGTAGATTTCAATAGATAATTGCAATAGATTTCCACCTCAAGGTGTTGCATAGTGTCCACCCCTGCTGCATTGTAATAGAAAGGTCCAATTCCAATCCCAGAGTGCAGAGCTGCAGATGGCTTACCCAACTCACCTAAACACTTGTCTAGACAAATGTGCCTCTGAAACTGAGCTTAGACACCATCTAATCCCAGTAAATTGTGTTAGGTAGCCTCATTAAAACCCAAGTTCATTTTAACCAGATAGCATGCATTAAATATGGTTTGAACCACAAAGACCTGGACTTTAAAACCTTACCTAGCATATTGTTCTCGAAAAGTACCTACTTTATACTTGAGACTAGACACGACCATCCATTTTGATGGGTTAAACTGATTTATTTTTCAATAATGTTGGTTCAATTGAGTTAACAAGATCAAAAGCTCCCAACACTGATTAAGTTGCAGGCTGAGGCACATGAATGCACATTATCTGGCTGCGCCTGGAGACGCAGGGGGAGAGAACCCCGAGTTTCAACTCGGGCCGGGTGGTCTCGGGGAGCGAGGTGCCCTTTTCCCCGCAGCAGCGAGAGGAGCATCCCCCACGCTCCGCCCGCCCTGGGGCCAGCCCTCGGCCAGCCCGGCCCGGGGGTCCCGCAGCGCTCCCCAGACCGCGGTGCAGCGGCGGGGCTCGGAGAGTCCCGGCCGGACGCGGTGTCCCCGCTGTCCCCGCCGAACGCCACCGCCCCGAGCGCTCCCGGCGGGAATCGCCGCATCCATGGCTCCCCGCCCCGAGCGCTCCCGGCGGGAATCGCCGCATCCATGGCTCCCCGCCCCGAGCGCTCCCGGCGGGAATCGCCGCATCCATGGCTCGCCGCAGCCAGCGCGCATCCCCGGGCCCGGCCCCAGCGCTCCCCGCCTGCCCCCCTCACGCCCCCGCCGCCGCCGCCCTTCCTCCCCGGGGCTCCCCGGCCCGCCCAGGCTCCTCCTCCTCCTTTCTCTCAGCGCACCCTGCCTCCCTCCCTCACGCCCTCGGTCCCTCCCGCCGCCGGGCCCGCAGCCCCCGGCCGGACGGTGCCGTGGCCGCTCCGTGGCCGCTCGGCGCTGCCGTGGCCGCTCCGGCCGTGCGGGGCAGCGGTGGTGCGGGGCTATGAGCGGGGCGGAGCGCAGCCCGGCAGCACCAGCAGCACCAGCGGCGGCTGCAGCAGCCGCGGCCAGGGCGTAGGGCTCCTTTCCCGGGCGGGACCGGCGCTGTCCCGGAGGCTGCTCGGGGCGTGGGGAGCGCCCCGGGGCCGGAGCGGCGGTGCCTCCCCCGGAGCCAGGGGAGCGCGGGGGGCGGCCGGCGGGAGCGGGGGGTCGCCCCCCGATGTGTGACATGATCGACTCGCAGTCCGCCGAGAAGATCAGCAGGATGAAAAAGTTGCGGAGAACTTTGTCGGAGAGCTTCGGCCGAATAAGTGAGTGGCGGGCCCGGGCCCGGCGGCACCCGGGCGTCCCGCGGGGAGGGGACGGGCGGTGGGCTCGGCGCTGCCGGGATGGAACCACGCCGGCCCCGCTAAACGCTTCTTGGCAAGAAAGCTCGGGAAATAAAGAACTCCGGTAGCCCCAGCAGTGCTGCGTGGGTCTGGGATGGAGTCAGCACAAAATCGGCTGGGAAGAACAAACTGTAAATGAGAGTTGGTTCGCGTGCCCCCATTGCCAAAGAGAAACCTCGACAGAAAGCAATCGGTTATTTTCATTTTGTGGCAGGTCTGGTAATTTGTTTTTTGTGCGGGCTGCAGGTTGTATTTAGTTGAGATGCTGAAGCAGGTAATAGCGGCCCGGTGATTTAGGGGGGTAGACAAAAGAAGCCTGTCTGTCATCTGCTGTGAAGTCTTGTGGCTCTGTCACTGACATAAAGCATCCTGAGGTAGCGTCATGTGGATGCCAGTGCCGAGCGCGTTACCTCCCGATGCCCCCGCACCGTGTTTGGTTTTGACACCAGTTTATTTGCAGTTGAATTTGTTATTGAGAACAATGCCAAAGAGTTCTGCTCTGCTCGAACTGTTGTTTCTCTTAGTCTTTGGCACGCTGTGTTGATTAATTCACCGTTTAAAGCATTAATTTCCACTGACATCATCAGCACGCAGCTAAGCAGGGAGAGAAGGTCCTCTCAGAGGAGGTGAGAAGTATCCCCGAGCTGGTGGGACAGAGCAGCTGGAGAGGTGCAGTGACACATGAGAGCAGATGCAGCAGCCCCTGTCCTTGCAGACCTTCTGTACAGGCCCTCGCACAGTCCTTAGCCATGCCTTGTCCATTTGGGAGGTCTCCCCGTACAGCCTGGCTGGCACACGGGGGTCAACTTGCGGAGCTGCTTTGTCCCAGTGACAGGGTGTGAAGTGCCTGTGCAGCCAGGAGCTGTGCAGTTGGGTTCTCCCCATAACCCTACATAGGAGATGTGCCGGCACACTTGGGCATTTTAATTTTTCACGTGCCATGTATCCATTCAAGCACTGCAAGCTTTCAAGTGGATGATTGTGTTTGAAATCAGTAATTTTTTATTGTCCTACTCCAGGATGAAAAAGACCGAGAAAAGCTTATTCCTACTTGTAAACCAGAGAGTTTCAAGGGGAAGTGCAAAATGACAGTTGTAAAGCAAATGCCATATCACTGTTACAAATCTATGTCCCCGTATGGAAACAGCTTTCACCTATCGTCAGTCTAAAACTTGTAAAATACATGTAACTTTCTTTGATTAGAAGAAAAAAAATGAAGCAGTCAGGTGTTAAGTCTGTTACATGTCTCTATGCGTGTATAAACACAGAGAGACACTCTTCCACAGAGCTGTGAAAGGGTTTTACTAATGGTGGAAGTCATTAACAAAGAAAATGTTTTGAATGAGGATGCTGCTTTGTTGTAACAGTGACAGTCCCGTTAATGCCTTTTAGGGATCAAGGCCCCTCTGGCTGGTAATTTCTGCATGTTTTATTTGGCTCGGTTGGGTGATCATCTCTTTTTGTCATTTTGCACAAATTAAACAAGCTTTTAGATTCCTTGGGAGCTCTGGCCTGGTTTTAGATAGACGGATATTTATGTCTAAAAGCTCCTCCAGTTCCGTGTATATGTGCAGAAGGGTAGGTGTGTGGTCTGGTATGTGGTTTGTTTGTTTGTTTGCTGGTGGTTGTTTTGTGATTAAAACACAGCTGCTGCCAGCAAGTTTGCTCAGTCTTCAGATGCTCAAGTATATTGATCATCATTCTGGTAACTGCACTTTGAGCAAGAAAACTTCTAATTTTTCTGTATGGGGTTTGAAGATAGTCCACCCCTTGATACCAGAGCCACAGATAAGTCCAAGCAGAGAAATTCTTAACTTGCATACCAGGAAATCCTTGGTTAAAACATGTGCTGTACTTAACTCTTATGTTGAAGTGAAGGAGAGAAAAAAAAAAACTCCTTGGAAAAAGTCTTTCTGGGTATTTGACATTTGGGTTTTAAAGCTCTTTTTGTAAGTGCTGGTTGCTTGGCATAATTAGCCAATTACAAATTAAATATATATATATTTAATTTGTAACTTTTCCAGTAATCTGTTCAGTTGTGATTTTCATAAATAATAAATTCCTGACAGTGGTAAAGGCCAGGTTGGATGGGGCCTTGAGCAACTTGGTCTAGTGGAAATTGTCCCTGCCCATAACAGGGGATTTGGGATGATCTTTAAGGTCTCTTCCAATGCAAATCATTCTGTGATTCTATAAAACAGTGATGATATATTAACTTTGGATTTGTTTCAATGTCTGTGTTTTTGTAGGTTAAAGTATGCAATACAGTATGATGAGCATAGTCATATAAATGATTTGCAAGTACTATGGTGTTTGAATCAAATAATTAGTGAGTCAAACCTTCATGTGTTGCGGTAGGAAAGATTTGATGATCATTCTTGAAATGATAAAGCACTGCATTGTTGGCACCCAGTGTTGGCACGATTCCATCTACCAAATGCAATTCTCTCAATACTGCCAGACCTCAAACTTTGGTACCACATTTTGATACCCAGGTTTATGTTAGCCCTTGGATAAGTGTGATGGAAATCTATCTTGATTGTCATTGGCAGTGAGCTTTTAATTGTTGTTAGAGCTTGCTGGTTAGCACTCAATAAACCGCATTTCAGACCCACTTCTCTCCACCAAGTGATCCTCTCAATTTGAGAAGTTATAGCTGCAATTAATTTATGATTTTTTTGCAGTGCACTGAAGTATGTTAGGTAACATTTGAAGCTATATCCCCACCATCTCTAGACAGTGTAGTTATTCCTGGGGCACAGCAGAGGCCCAAAGGGTACCAACAGCAGCCTGAGGAAGAGTTGACCCATTTTCTTAATTGAGCTGATGCTTTGCAGCCACCAGATTTCCTGGAAGAGGAAAGAAGATCTGGCTCATCAGACAAAACTGGGCTTAGTCCTGTAACTCTTAGAGTACTTAATACTGAAAATGTTTATTTTGCTGAGTTGAAAATTGTGATGTGTGAAATTGCCCATTCAGTGAGCCTTTTCCTGAGCAGTCACTTTGTGCCATTGTGTGCAAATCTGACAGAGGATGATACAGTGCTCGGTGTGCTGGGGGAAATATGTGTGGCCTGTGGTGCTGCAGGGTGGCTCTTTGCTGCAGAAATTGCTTCCAGTTCTAGAGAAATGTACTACCTTTGCAGCTTAGGAACCCTTTCTCCTGGCAGAAATTTAAAGGAGTGTTCCTCTTAAAAGTTATCTCATCATAAAGAAACTTACATTGCTAATAATCTGAAAAATATACATAATTCTTTTCATTCATAAGTTTCTGCCAGCCTATTCATTTTTATATGCGCATCCATATTAGTTTAAAAAATTTAGTTTCCTTGCTTACAGACTGTGTTGACCATATAAGTGAAGACACCATAACTATATGTTAACCAACTTTTAGAGATTCTGTGAACTCACTGTTTAATTTAGCATTTAAACCTTTATTAGGTTTGGTTCTTAGTTTTGCCCTTTGATAATTATGTAATAAAATTATTAGTGAATAATTTAATAAAAGTAGTACTCATCTTTCAGTGATGTGAAGAGTTCTTAGCTATGCCTTTGCTGAAGTTCATTTAGTACCAGAATCACTTTGAGATCTCTTCAGCTCATGCCATTTATTCTATTTTTTTGAGTTTCTTTAGCCAAAAACTATCACCAGGTTACAAAGAAAGGAAGGAGGAAAGGAAGAAAGAAAGAAGGAAAGAGAGAAAACATTGTTGAGATTGATCACAGTGTGCTGAAAGCAATCTGTGACCTTTCTGAACATCCCTGGGCTTTGTTGCTCACTGATACGAAGGTTATCTCCTCTAATCTCCTCTGATGTACATCCACATAGCTCACATACCTGAGATAATGAGAAGTTCATTTGTAAACAGTTTATTTTTTTAAGTTCAGCAGAACTTTTTTTAACAGTTTCAAAAGGAAAAGATTGCATCAAGGAGAAAAAGATATTTTTAATATAGTCCTATAGAATATACTGCTTTGGTGCCTTCTTTGGGAGATGCTATATAGAGAATTAGTTGAGACTGACATTATTATTAAACATTAAATGGGTGGCAAGAACTCTCATACTCTTTTTGTGATTCTTAAAAGCCCTCTTTAGTCAAAGGTAGAAGCTAAAGACAAGCCAAATGTATGCATTGGACCACAGATTCCCTTTTCTTCTTGTTCTGTTACACTCTGAATTTTGTTTAGCTATCTATTTCGCTATTCCTCTAATGTTCTGCTCATGTGAAAATCTTGTGTTTTGGTAAGGTTGTCAGGGAGGAAAGCTTGTCAGCACAGCCTAGGTGTGTCATTTACTAATTTATTGCTTGTGTGTCATTGTGACCTGAATGGTAATTGAGAAAATTAGAAGCGCGTTCTTAAAAAGTGTTCCACAGGTTGGGAATTCCCTTCCCTTCCCTTCCCTTCCCTTCCCTTCC
>VRYO01002734.1:22645696-22666499 GCA_009812075.1 Sialia sialis
TTCCCTTCCCTTCCCTTCCCTTCCCTTCCCTTCCCTTCCCTTCCCTTCCCACTTGGGATTGGCAGTCTGAAAATATTTTGATCACCCTTCAGAACCATAAAAAATGTATTTAACTATCAAAATGTATGATGTCTACAGATCTCCTCAGCAAAAAAACTGGGCTTGTTTCATTTTTTCTATCATTGAGGATGCAATATAGATGAGTAAAAACAGTGTTTTTCAGAGGTTTGAGGGAAGCCATGTTTCGTGTCCTAAAGAAATAGGATTTTAAAGGCAAAGGAAGGCTGGACATTCCCTGCTTTTCTGTACAAAGATAACTGGGATTTGTGCCTTGCTGCCCATGGTGGAGATTCTGGAGGTGCTGCACTGTTTGCACAGCAGATGCTGCCTGTGATACAGCTTCTACTGTTTTGGCATTGCTTTTGTTTTGTTTTTCCTTGTTTGTTGTCGTTTTTATTTACATTTATTTTGGGTTTTTGGGGGTTTTTTGTTCTGTTTATTTGGTTTTTGTTGTTGCTGTGGTTTTTTGGGGTTTTTTTTTGTTTGCTTTGGGATTTTTCTGCGGTCTTTTTTTTTGGTCTTTTGTTTTGTGGTTTGTGTTTTTTTTTGTATTTGTTTTTGAAGCTGGTAACACAGTTGCTCTTGAAGACAAGATTTGGAAGAGGTTTGGAAATTACTAGTGTTTTGAAGGCAGAAGGAGCATCTAAAAGAGAAAAAGAACTACTGGAGTCTAGATCCTCAACTATTCTAGGTGCTTAAATATTTATCTCCTGCAGAACATGCAGGATGTAAGAAGCATTACGCTGCTTGAATGATGAGGAGGGACCCTTCTGGTGCAGCCCTGCACAAACTGTGTGGTGGTTCAGATGACCTCCCTCAAACTGAAAACCTTCATGGTTTAAACTGAGAAGAAACAGTGCAATCACCAGTGCAATGGTTTATTTAATTTTAGCTCTTCAAGAGAGGGAAACAAAGAGCACTTTCAGGTTGCAGCGCACTAAGTGCAGTCCCTCGTGGTCTGGTTGAGAAAAAGAACCAGTCTTGTACCTTTGGACAGATACAGTTCAGTGCAGATTTGGAGAAATTAATTGTTTTCATATTTCCATAAAGAAGTCCAGTATGCTAAAGGAAAATTTTTTATCAGCTTAATCTTTGCTACTACTGCAGAAGCATTTTGTCTTCATTTTCTTACCAGTTCACATACTTTCTGCCCTGTTTTCTTCTCCTATATTTGTTGATTAATTGCTTGTTAACAGTGTAAGAAAGAAATCTCTTCTGCTTTAGTGTAAATCATTCTAAAAATTATAAAAGAAAAAAAGATAAAGGAAAAAGGCATATTACAATGCATACTACTTCGTAAATAGTTAGTACTTAACAAACTGAATACACAGTTAGGTGTTTGTTACACTTTCCTTTTTGTAGTTCAGTCAAGCTCTCCAGAGTGTTTTCATACTCACTAGGAATTAAAATTAAAAAACCAAACACACCCTTACAAACTCTTATTTTGTTTAACCTGAGAGGATATTTTTCATAAATATGTAAATTTACTTTCTCTGAACAGTTCTACATTCCATTTACAGATTCAGATTTTGAGTATAAAATTGTTTTTCACGCCAGCCTGTTCTTTCCTATTATAACAGGAAAATGATGCTCTGATTTTTGGTTACTTTTCTTTTCTAGTGGTTTGTGTTCATTGAAATGCAGTACAGATAATAATTTCTTTTTTCTTTTTGTTTTAAAGCCTTGAAGAAGGAAGATAGCAGCTTTGATGAGGTAGGTTAAATGTCTTTGTGCCTTACATAGTCTGTAGGTATGGCTTTAGTATTTCTCACTGATGCTAGAAGAAGCCCACAGATAGTAGTGTTATGATGTACATGTGAATTAATACATGCATATTGCTCATATTTTCATTTTCCAAGTAACTACCAGAAGAATTTGTTAGTCAAAGGGTCTGGATGGAACACTTAGGGTTGTTTTTTTTAATGTAATGCAACTGAATGTTTTAGAAAAGTGACCATTTAAAACTGATGCTGAGAAATGTTGCATGCAGGGAAAATACTTTATAGAACTTTACCCGTGATAATTCTTGTAACTGTAGGCCTGAACTGTAACAGGCAGGGAGAATCACCACTCCTGAGAGAACACTTTATGTAAAGTGCTGCTACCTTGGCTTCTTGCTGAATGTGACAACTGAGAGAGATGCTTATTATGAAATAAAAAAGAATCCCAAACCAACAGCACAAAACCAGCATCTATTCTATTGGTAAAACTGATACTTGATTATTCAGTCTAATCACTTTGAGGTCTTGACCTCTCTGTGCTATGATTCCCAAGTTAACTTGTAAATTTGTGCTTGAGAGTTCCAGGTCAGTGCAAGTTATCCCACAGAGCAAGTTGATGCAGGAAGAGGTGTAGGCCTTGGTGTGATGATTGCTGATACTGTAGTCAATGCTTGCCTTGTACTTCCCTCTGCCACCATAGCTGGAAGCAAGTGGAAGTGTTTTCATGTGTTGATGTTACGCTTCTGGCATTTCTTCTCCATTGCCTGCTGTAAGCTTAAGTTCTTGGCTGAATACAGTGAGATAGCTGTGGTGTAATGCCAGATTCTAGAATAAATAAATGATGATGTAATGTCCTGGATTCTGGATCAAATCAGACTCCATCTCTTTCTAAACAGATCACACTGATGCTCAAATGCAGCAGTAACAATATAAATTCTTTGTGATTTTCTGACATGCATTGCAAAAGCTGTAACTCACCTTGACCCCTCTCAGGTCTGGAATGAAGATCATGGGGTTGGGCTTTCTTATCAGGAACTCTGTTGCATTGTGCAGTGGTCCTGACTATTTTATTTCTCTTGTAACACACATGGAACTTGATTCCTCCCTAAAAATTACACCTGTGCGAATGCGAGCAGATATGTGGTTAGCAAACTCAAAATCCTTGTTTTACAAATCTGGTCTGAAGGCTGCAGTGGTATATCTGTACTATAACCTCTCAGTAAGTAGTAATACCTTGTATTAAACTTGAGTCAGAATTTTAAGGGATCTATTAAAAAGCATTGGCAAACGAAGATGGTAATTCATCTGTCACCTTCCCTTTCCCAGGATTGTTTATCTGCAGGTTGCATTTATTTTCTTTAAACCTGGTTTTCTGCTTTAACAGGAGACAACTTGAGCAAATTTTATATAAATTCAGGGGGGTTGGGGAAAAAATAATCTTTCAAATATGTTTTTAATGGAATCTGACAGCTGCAATGAGCTACTGCAGAGGCAGTAAGGGACATCTAGTGGGAAGGGTACACAAAAGAATTTTCTTCCATTTCCTGTAAATATGGAAGAGCTTGATGTGACATTTGCATAATTTGATTCCATAGTTTTTAGATGTCATTTCTTAGAAGAAAAGTGTGTTGAGATTTTATGTTGTCCTTATTATCTCTTCAAATTCTTCACAGTTCTTGGTGGTTTCCTAGCCTAAAGTGTGAATCAGAGAATGAGCTGTACCAAGTATCACTTAATTCCTTTCTTTTCAAACATCCTTCAAATCAGAAGATGAAACAGACATCGATAACAATAATGTGCCTGATTTAATAACACCTAAGGAAGACAGCATCTGTGAGCAGAGGAGTGGGTGCACCTATTAGTCTTAGGAGGGCATCCTGAAAAACACTGCTAGGACCATAGCGTGATATTGGAAAAAGCCATCTAGTCTTCTGGCTTGTAGATGAAGTATTGATGTAACAGTTCTGAAGAAAGTTAAGATGACCATAAGTGGGAATATCAGATGGGAATATCAGATATCAGATAAGAAGAGAGACAAAGCAGTTTTCCAGGCTCTCCAAAGCTGTCAGCTCTGGGCCTCCTACTAGAAAAAATGAAATAGTTAGCTATTGAAACAGAAATTTCCTTTAACAAGCAGCACATTCTCCTTGCATTGTTGCTCTCTTATGCTGCTGACAGATGCTGTGTATCTCTTCTCAGCCTGTGTTTCCCCTTTCCTGAAAGGAGGTTGCCTGTGAAGCAAGAGTGATGAACTTGCAGAGGGACTTGATGCTTTTCATAGGTAGAGGAGGAGGACTCATGTTTTAGCCTTTCAAACTGTGGCCAGAACACCAGGAGCAGAAGTTGGCCAGCAGGGATCTGAAATCTCTGATGGAGGAGAGAAAGTGGCAAGAAGAGGAAGATGACCCTTCTAAAGCTGCAAGGTCTGCATTTGCAGCTGAGTAGGTTGTCACTTTGTTCTGCATATTACAGGTGCTACATGAGGTGCTTACTTGTTTGTCTCTCAGGAACTGAGGGGAATAAATTGAGCAGTTCAGTGGGTCTTAATTCTACCTGCTTTAACTGCTTGCAGTAGCTGAAAAATGTATAACACTGCAGGAAGTTGTCTGTCTTTTGAAGAGAAACTATTAAAAATTAAGATGTCAGACATGACAGGCAAGTGTAGCACATAATTGCTTTCTTTTGGTTATGAAATTAATCTGTCCAGTAAATTAGGACCAGAAGAATCATGAGCATTGAATCCTGTGAATAAGTTACAGGTCAGAAAATACTTCTATTTGTATAATTGTTTCAGGGTTCTTACTGCTGTATTTAGTCCTACCCATAAGGTCAGAGCACAACAGTAATGTGAAGGAGTAGTGTAAGATTTCTCACTTATTAATACCTGCTTTTTAATACCTTACTTTTTAATACCTCTTGTGTTGCTTTGATTAAATTTTAAATAAAAAAAAAACCAGTTTTCTGTAAATGATGCCAATCTCTTTGCTTTGGTCCATGAGAACACTGAATTAATCCATTTAATGGATTTAGTGGTAGCCTGCTCACCTAATTAAGATGTGTGACATCTTCCAGAGACTTACATGAATAAAGGAGTGGACCTCTTCTTCTATAGTCTTTCATTCAAAGCAGCAGTCGTGTGGTTTTGTTTCTTCTTTTTTAACCTTTAGCCTCTTCCTTTTTGTCATACTGGTCACATTGCGGGAACTGAAACCTAGGCCTGTGTCAGTACGTGCTGAAATCAGTGGGAAGGTTCTCAGTGTTTTCAGGGGTTTGTGGATTGGTTTCCTCTGCCAGGGAGTATCATGGGAGAGGGGCTGTTCTTGCTTGTTTCCAAAGTTTTTTGAGTAAGCACCTTCTCCTTGTGTCCTTACATGTGCCTTATCAATTCTCTGAAAATGGCAAACTGTGAACCCCCCTCCCCCACAAAGAGCTGCTTTCTTTTTCAAAGCAAGCTGAATTTCACTCCCTGAGTGTAGGTTCTGGCACAGTTAGCATCTGTTTTGTTGTTTTAGGCAAAGCACTGATTATCTACACTGAACATCACGATAGAAAATGAACACCTCTGAGGAGGAGCACTACGTGAAAAGAGCACTCTAAAAACAAATAAGTGTTCATTGAGAGAGCATTTTATTTGTGCTTCAGTAGTTTGTCAAAGTTCAGATTAATAATTTCCAGCCATACAGGACTGCTTTGATGCATTTGGACCACTGTATATATATGAGTCCACTTTGCCTTATAATGATGGAAGCTATTTATTTTTCATTACAATGTGATCAAGGCCTGTAACAAGTGGCTAAACTGTAGCATATTTGTTGAAATAACAGCCAGGGTTGATGTTGTGCCTGAACTCATCTCAAGGTGGTAACCTGTTCCTTTGGTTAACTGCTTGCTGTTACAGTAATTTCATGTTTATAAGCTGCACCTTTTTCATTGACGAATCCAGCCTACCCCAGTAGTGCAGCTAATCATCAGGTGTGGCTTATCTATGGACAAATCCCAGTGAAATGCCAACCCGGAAGAGAGAGCCGGCAGGGGAGGGCTCCTGGGGCTGCCTTTAAAGGCTTCATTGGTCTATGAAAACTCATTGCAACTTGAGCACCTGACACCAAACCCCGCTGGCAGCGATTCTGTTACTAATTTGTTCCTTTGTTACACATGGATCCTCCTTAAAAAAAAAACCCTGCGGCTTATATTCAGGTGCGGCTTATATGTGGACATATCCCGTGGTCTACCTGGTTACTGGGAGGTGCATCTTATAATCAGGTGTGGCTTATAATTGTGAAATTACTGTAATTTCTAAATTACTGTCACAAGCTGTTGGTTCTTGTTGTTCTATTGATGGTTTCTCTGAGCACTTAAATAATGTTTTAAGACCTTTAAGTCATATATGTGCACACTAAATAAATTGATATCAATGTCACAATGTAATCAAAAGAAAATAATCTTCAGATTCAAAATAAACATGAATGTCTTTGATTGTTGCCTCTTATGGTGAGTTTTATTGCCATTGTTTAGCTATATTTTAGTGTTAATTTTTACTGACATCAAAAGCACTTCTTTTTAAGGCCATCTTTCTTAGGAAATTAGGATACTGTGATTGTGCTTGCTGCATGCATAATGCTGTCTGACTTCACCCAATAACTTTGAAGCTGGCTGACACTAGATGCCTGGATGCTTGGTGGAAAAGCGTGTGAGCTGGCTGAGAGGTAGAGATAAGAATCTCCTCTGATGGAAAAGCTGAAATGCAAGTTCTTGTGAGCGTATGAGAATGAGGTTGGAGGTGTTATGAATACTCTGACTTCAGCAAAATCCTTAATACTCATCTGCTCCTTACTACATTTAGAGTCTCCATCTCTGAGGAAGCCAAATTTCATTTATTTCAGTCATGGAACAACTTCTGTGTGTTTGAAGTGGAAGTGTGTGAAAGGGGAGGGAGTTCTGCCAAGTTAATTCTGGATTCTGTAATGTGCTTGCTCTCACAGTCTCTCTCACCCCAAATAAAAAGGCTACTCCCTCTGTGGGGTGTTGGCATGGAAAAGGTCTTGGTTTAAAGGACACCCATCTCTGAACTAGAACTTTTGCATAGAGATTGTTTTGGCTTTGAACAGTTAAAGGAAAGGGTGTAGTTGGAAAAAAGTAAAGCTTTGTAAAGCATGAACAAGGGACATTTGAATGCCATAATGCAGGTGTCACATAATACACTAAATAAATTTTCTGATTTTTTTTTTTACTATTTTATTTATAGTAAGTGGCTTGAAAGAGAAGTGCATGTATGACAGAAAGATTAAAAACCCTTAAAAGTGAATTTGGGAAAAATGGCCAGAAGCAGAGGAGTCAAAGCATTTTCTAAATAATACCAGTCAAAGCATTTTCTAAATAATACCAAGGAACTGGGTCAGAAAAACTTCATCTGGTGGTTAGGTTACTTTGCCAAATGTGTACAGAGGTGGAAAAATGTGTCTGTTCAGATACATTGTCACAAAGCAAAGGAGAGGAAACCTAATTCCAGGCTGAAGACATTGGAAATTGCTGCTTTTAGAGTGTTATTTGTTGCATGACACAGGCAAATATTTTTTTGGTGGCAAGAAGGAGGTGAAGGTTCAGTAATGTAATGTGATGCCTCCTGCAGGAGAACCACCCTCTTGGGTTAGAGAGATCTTGGTGTGTCTGATACAGATCTTTGCAGACTGCCACCTTTGGGAGGGAAGATGGGTGGGGATGATGTTGTCTCCTGACAGAGATTTCCCAGGAGATGGTTTGTGTTTCTATCCCCCCTTAATCTATGTCTTCTTTTCCCCAGCACTGTTCTCTTATATTTGTGGGGTTCCCTAGCAGCAGACATCAGCTTGCCCTACAGATTTACTGGTCTCTGCTGCTGTGTCTCTTTGAAGCCATTCCAACAAAATACAAATCTGAAATGTGTCCTGGCTCTTAGGACTGGTGTGTGATGCTAATATGTGTGGGTTTGTAGCAGAATAGTGCCAGCATTTCAGTTCTTACAAAGTTGTTCTCACCTGCTTAAAGAGAAAAATAGTTTCCTCTAGATTACTAGCAATTGTGTTTCAGATGAGTCTGAGAAAGAAGGGCATGAGTGGAAGAGAGGAAACACTGCCATTCTGCTAAAGCTTCTTGTTGCACCAGCTGTGGGACAGATGTGCCTATGTGGGACAGAAGGGGCATTGTTCTGTTAGAATGCTGGTCTGTAAAACTTCTGGTGGCCTAAAAAAGCCCAACTCTTGGGCAGCCTTGCATAATTTCTCAGAGAATTACTAACATTTATTTGGTGATCAGGGATTCCTGACATTTCCCTGTGCTATGTTGCACATGGAAAGAAATCAGGTTCTAGAAGATGTGAGACACTTCCAGAACCAGATCTAGCTGACCACAATGCAAGCTGGTAAGTAACTGAGAGGTGGCAGGAAAGCCACCAAGAAAAGCTGACTGTGAAGTAGCTGCGTTGTTTTGTCAGTTTTAAGACTTTGAAGCAAAACCTGAGACCATGTGGAAGGTTTTGAGATTTGCTTGGCCGTGACTCTGCCCATTCAGTAGAGGAACTGTTCTTAATGTTGGGGGTAGACCTGTCCTTTAGGAGATGAACGTTTGAGAACCCTCTTTTATAGCTGAGGAAGAGCTTTAATCTTGGCACATCCCTTACATCTGTTGACTGGCAGTGGTTTGAATTTTTGCCCCAGCCGTTGATATGTTCAGTTGTGTATTCTTCCTGGTGTGTTTGGTGAAAGTGTATCCTGTTACCTTTTAGAAAGTGTGTTGTATTTTCATGGCATTAGAAAAGTGGTTGAGTCAGTCATTTAAGGTGAACCTGCTTACTCTCCCCTTTCTCTGCCTTTTCCTCCCTGGAAACTGGATAGAAGAAGGGTTCACGTGACTAATTAATATGCCTGTGTCCTTTGCTTAACTTTTCTTTGAAAATGGATAGAACAAAGGAGCAGAACTTGGTCTGAATCCATTTCTGCAGCAGTGACTGGTTAGGATTTGGCCAAAATGCTGACTTATATAGCTGTGTTGTGATCTGCAGGCAAATGTTTTAGCTATCAGAGAAACACTGCGAAATGAAGATGAATTTTCAGGCCTATTTCTCTCTCTTGTGCATGTGCATTTTGGGATGTTTCTGCTCATCAGATGAGAAGGTGCATGCATTCCAGGAATGTGGAGTCTGAATGTAAGCTCTTGTTATTTTGATGAAGTATGCTCACATGTAAATCTTGCTGTTTATTTTCTTGGCACATACAGGATATAGTAATTTATTGACAGATTAAATCGAATAACAAAGCACAATATATGGGATCCATGTGGGAACATAACTTCTTGTTCTTGGCCTTCTCCTGATTCTGAGACCAGAAATAATCATGTCACTTCCCTGATAGGTCTGTCTTTTCCATCTACTCTGTACTTAGACATTATTGTTTTTGTTCTTTTCTTCTTCCAAGCCGCATTATGAACAGATGTATGACTATATCTAAATCTTATTTTCATGAAGGGATCTAAATGAAAATTATCTCTGTCTACGTTTAAGCTTTCCTGAGAAATTCTGCATGTATGCTGCCTCATCTCCTGCGTGTCACAATATTGCTGACAACCATATATTTGCAGGATCCCATCCACGGTAATCAAAGTTCTGAGTCAATTGACATTTCTTGTCAATTATTTGGAAGGGATAAGAAAAAGGAGATTACAGGCTTATTCAAAAAGAATTTTATGTACACAAAACAATGTCATTTTGCTGATATTAAGGCTTAAAGAAATTGGTATTGCCTTATACTTCTTTTTCTATATATTTTGGAATATATCTTTTTCCCCTTCCAGCAAACTTTTCTACTTCTAAACCAGGTGAGTCAGATTCTGCTGGTACTCCCTATGTTTGTTTCAGGTATGAAATTTTTCCTTTGCAGGTTTAAAAATTCAAACTTGAATATTACAGGCTATTTAAATATTAAATATTGGAAGTAATTTAATAAATAAAAATAAATGTGAATGATGCTGAAAACTTAAATTATGGAGGCAGGGCTGCTGAGAGAGCACATAATGCATGATAACCAATTCTAAGTAACAGCTGGAATTGATTGTGTTTGGACCCTCTGAGGTTATTACTTCATTTGAATTAAGTTTTTTGGTAGAATCCAGGTGTTCACCTTCTTCAGGGTTGAGAAATAAAAACATTACTAGATTTGGAAGATATTTACTGATGTGCCAATCCAGGAAATCCAGTGGCTTACAATAATTTTCTTATTGCCATGTACTCAGCAGGGCTTTTCTTTGTACATGAACTTCTTTGATAGCTCAAAATACAAAAAGGTGTTCTTCCACACATTTGTGTTTGAGGAGTCCTCCTGTTTCTTTTGGGGAGAGTAAACTTCTTGTTGCCAGTGGATGATTATTGTACACAATCACAATCAGCACCATTTTTTTAAATAGATCTTTGCCTTCTTTTTTCTCCATTGAGAGGGTACATTGAGACTTGGGCAGGGTGATCCTGAAACTGTACCTGAGGGTGGCTTCATACTGTTCTTGGACTTGTTTTCTGTGGTCTGTCATGAAAATTCAACACTGAAGGAATTTTTCTGAGGTCATTTGCTGTGATTAGTTGGGTCAGATATGCCCTTCAGCTTTGAGATCTGGAAGACTTTTTATTATCCCAAGTATGTCGTAAGAAGTAGTGCAGAGATGCATATTTTGGCTTATTTTTCTTAGATACTGTCTCAGGTCAAGAATCTTTCCTTTCTGTATTATTCAAAGGAAAATATGTTAAAATTTTTAGAGGGCGTAATCATTAATTATTTTTATCTTTATCTCTACATTAACTGTTATTGTTCTTGTTGTTGCTTTCTGACAGAGAAACAAGATCTTCACTTGTTACAGTAATTTCACGATTATAAGCTGCACCTTTTTCACTGAAGAATCCAGCCTACCCCAGTAGTGCGGCTTATATTCAGGTGCGGCTTATCTATGGACAAATCCCAGTGAAATGCCAACCTGGAAGTGAAAGCTGGCTGGGGAGGGCGCCTGGGGCTGCCTTTAAAGGCTTCACTGGTCTATGAAAACTGTTTGCAACTTGAGCACCTGACACCAAACCCTGCTGGTGTGATTCTGTTACTAATTTGTTACTTTGTTACACATGGATCCTCGCTTTTTTAAAAAAAAAAAAGCGCGGCTTATATTCAGGTGCGGCTTATATATGGACAAATCCCGTGGTCTACCCAGCTACCAGGACATGGGGCTTATAATCAGGTGCAGCTTATAATTGTGAAATTACTGTACTTTATTCGAAAGTTCTTTGATTAGGTTTGGTTGTTTTGGAGTTTTTGTTTTCTTTTCTTTTTTGAAAACTACCTATGCACACATCTATCCCATCTCCCCATGGGACCCATATGCCCATCCTTTTATAATTGGTGGTCCTCTTATTTTAATTTCTAGTTTCAATTTAGTTGTTTCCTTTTAACCAGTATGGTGACAAAAGCTGTGTTCAAATACAGTGCCTGTAGCTGTTGGTTAGCTCTTGGGAACAGATATGCTTCTTTGATTTCCTCTTTTTTCTTTCCTGTTTGTGCCTCTTTTCATTTATAGCTTAGCCTCAGTGTAGTTATCTACTTTCACTTGCCTTTATGCAGTTTGTCCTGTTCTTGAGCTGGTGGTGCCACATTTTCCGTGGTGACAAGGGTGTTCTGAAGTCATTGCCAGTTGTTGAGTCAGCTGCAAGGAAGTACGCCAGGGTGGGAGCTCCTGTCCTGAGTGGAGTGGGCAGGGAGAGAAGGAGAGGAGAAGGAGAGGTGGTGCTGGCTGATGCTGGCAGAAGCCACACAAAATGTGGGTTGGTAGCTTTTGTTTATTTATTGGCCTTCTAAACAGACAGATTTATTAGATGATCTCCAACCTGCTCTCCTTTGTCGATGCCAATTACTGATGCAGTTTTACAGTTAAAATAGCAATCCATGCTTGCTCAGAAAAAGGTTTTTTAGCTTATCCATGCGAAGAATGATGCCAGTTCAATTTATCAAATTCATTATCATTCTGACCATGTCCTGGCTTTTTCAGATGCAGGAAGTCTCTCATGACTGCAGGTTTGCTTGGTTTGGAGGGAAAAAAAGGTTTTTTGTTTAAACAAAGAAACAAAAAAGCAGTGATGGTTTATTTTAGCTCTTCATGCACAGAGAGGAACCAGATGCAAACAGGATGTTTGTTAGAGGCATCTTCTGATGACCTTGGAGATGCACAGAATTACAGAAACTAGAGGAGCATCTGGAGAAATACTTGAGTGGTTGCTTTTTTCCCCCCCTACTTATTTAGTTAGTTGTTACTCTGGTATGGCTCAGTTAAATGTGATTTGTCTGGCCATCATCAAATCATGACAGAAGATGAGAGAAGATGAAGGGAAATGCCTAATTTGCCTGTCCTTCAGAAAGATGTGCTGTAGCACTTCAGGACTTTTTCTGTTCAAATCAGTAAGAAAATGATATTTTTATCTCTGAAAGTAAGTTTGCAGTAACTAAGCAGTTATGAGTTAGACCGCATATATTTTTTTTATATCTTAAGAAAAGTTTTTTTTCAGTGATGTGGAGAGAATGCTTAGTTATGCATTTTATAAGGACGTATAGACAATGGCCTCAAACTGTGTGTGATGATATTCAACAACACAAAGCTATGATATATTGTTTCTTGAAAAGTAAAAAGAAGTCATGAAAGAAAATTCTATCATATCTGAACAAATACTGTCATGGGACACAAGAATCCTTTTCTTAAAGTTCTGTCTCATGCATTAATTTTGAAAGTGTTCTGAGATGCTCTGGTAGATTTATTCCCAGCACTAATTATTTCATTCATTCATAGATGGGGCAGAAATTATGTGGACTTTTACAGTCAAAGTGATTTTTCATTTTGGTGTTGTCAGTTAAGCTTCAGCGAGGTCACCAGTGTGAACCTGTTCCCCTGGGACCCAGCAGAGCTCATGAGTACATTTAATACTCACTGCTGAGGAGTGATTTCAGGAGGCTTCTGGGGTTCACTGGTGATGCAAGACTTTGGAGCAGATGTAAGTGGATCCTGTGAGTGGATCCTCATCTTGGAAGCCTGTGTGAATTGGGTTTATTTTATTGTTAAGATTTGGAAAAATGCTATGCTTATCTTCCTATTTCAGTTTCTATTGCTTGTGAAAAAATCAGAGAGAAGGCTTCTTGGAGAGGAAGGCAAAAAATGGAAAATGCAATTTTTTTTCTTTGTGCAAAGAGCACAGATGGAATAGGAGATATTTGGTTAGACTATATTAGTTATAATCTGAGTTTGCTTCTTCAAGATTTCAAATAGTTAATTAATCAGGAAGAAATTAGATTAAACTGTCATGATTCATAACTGAGCCACTCTGAAAGAAAACAACATCCAGAATAAACCTCATGTCACCCACCACAGCCTTTAGATGGAATTTTGTGTGGAGTTGAAAAAGCGACTCGGTCTCAAAGTTCAGACCACACTGTTTATTAATACCTATTATTTTGGGAACTGAGCAGCTTTGCATAAAGGAGCCTGGGGGTCCTGGTGGACATGAAGCTGAATGTGAGCTTGCAATGTGCCCTTGCTGCAAAGGTGGGTGCTGGTATCCTGGGGTGCACTGGGAGGAGTGAGGAGTGTTGCCAGCAGGTGAAGGGGAGGTGTTCCCTCCCTTCCAGTCAGCACTGATGAGGCCACACCTGCCATGCAGGTAGTTCTGGGTTTTTCAGTGTAAGAGAGACATAAAGAAGAGCCACTAAAGTGATTAAGACACAGAGCATCTCTCCTGTGAGGAATGACAGAGAACTGGGACTGTTCATCCTGGAGAAGAGAACGTGCAGTTGGGAATCTTACCAATGCCTGAAGGGAGGGTGTGCAGGAGACAAAGTCAGGCTCTTCTCAGTGGTGCCATGTGACAGGACCAGAGGCAGTGGCATAAACTGAGATGGGGAACTGAAAACCTCTGAACATCAGGAAACACATTTTTACTGTGAGAAGGTTCTCATTAAGATTGTGGAGTCACCATCTGTGGAGAAGCCATCTGGATAACGTGCTCATCCTGTGCACTGTGATTTAGGTGGCCCTGCTTGAGCAGATGGGTTGGACCAGATGACCTGCAGAGGAGCCTTCCAATCTCCACCATTCTGTGACTTGTGGACTTTTTTATGGGCTGCTTTCTTTCTGCATTTTTTGGAAGCTTTTTGCATTGCTTGTGTCACATGCAATTGATTTATTGTTAGTTTTGTCATGTGTGATCACCTATTGTATTCTAATTGTTTCTGTAAGGAGAAGTGATTTGCTTCATCTGTGATTCCATATGGTACATTGCAAATAACTTAGGTCCAAGTACTATAAAGACTATAAGAGATACTTTTTAAACCATTTGTTTATAAAAGCTTAGAAGAAATGAAACTGTGAAGATTCTCTAGAAACATCTGTAATAAAATGTTTACCTTTAGAAACTCATTCCTATCCACTGCTCATCTGCCAAAGACATCCCTGGAAAAGTCTTTCTGTTTCTTTCCCTTTGAAATCCCAACACTTGGTACTCCAGAGCAAGCAACACAGAGCTAATTGCTGAGGTTTGAATTTTTTTCCACTTACAAGAATCTGTAGCTTTACCTCTTATCAACTGTTTCCGTGAGGAATTACAAAAAAGGGGGCTCTTGCACTGTTTGTTTTTATTAACATGCATAATATGTGTATTTAAGCTTCTCTTCTGCCTGTTCTTCCAGGAGGTTAGTTTCAAAAACAAGAGGTTCTGAGGGAATAACCTACACATGGGAATCACCTGTATTTATGAACCTTTAAAAGAACCACATGCTTCCAATAGAAATAAAGTATCTTTTGCTGGGAATTATCCCTTTGGAGCAATATGCAGTCATTTTGAGGCTCCAGATTGATTTATCTGGAAAGAGGAAATATTTGCTGCCGAAAGCATCAGAGCAAAAATAAGCTTTGTCAAACCATGTCTTGATTATTCCTTTGTAAAGGACAGTGAGAAGTCTGGAGAGGGACTGTATTAGAGAAAAGTGAAGAACCTTTTTCTGGTTAGTGGTGGATCTAGGCAGTAGGGTGGGAAGGGAGATACTTTTTTTTAATGTGTAGTTCTTCCATAAATCTAGGGGCAGGGAGAGTATCCCATCACACTCACTACTGCTGTGTGCAATGTTTAACCTTGGTTTTCACGTTTGCTTCTTCCTTAGATATGTTTCTAACTTCATATGGAGTTGTGTGGAGCAAATGCAGGCTAGTTTAAACCTCTCAATTCTTGATCTGGTGTGGCCTTTTAAGTGCTTATTATGGTGAATTGCTCTGCTTATAGACTTGTTCCTGAAATGTTTCCAGTTCTGGAATTGGCATTAGCATTAAGAAATATCCTGTGGAAAAAAAATCTGGGGAGCCAGAGTCTGGCCAGAATTACTCATTTCATTGTATCAGCTGTCAACAGGACTCCTAGTTGCAATTTTGGTTTTAACACTTCAGGGTCTAATGCTTGATTTCTAGGAAAGGGTCTGTGAGTTGATGATAATAGGGCTGTATTCTTAATTTAAAAAGGCTGTATTGTACCTGTAAGTTCTTTGCCTATGGGTAAGAGCTGCTGTCAACATCAACAAAGCACAGCTGAATGGCCTCTACTTTTGAAAGAATGGCATACCTTTATTTCATTTTTCTGCCTAAGACTGGCACATGACCATGCATTTTACTATTTTACTCCTTTCTTTTTGTCAATTTACCCTTTAAGAGATGAACTGCCTTATATTAGCTTGCATTTTTGGAATTGGTGCCATTTCATAATAGCAGGATGACGTACATCTTGCAAACTGGTTCATGAGGCTCTGTCCTGAGCACCAAACTTCTCCAGTAGAATAGTTCAAAAGATTGTGCTCATTATGCTAGAAAATGGTACCCTTAGGCTCCTGCTTGATCAAGGTGGGGGATGCTTTAAAACTGGGCTCTAATTAAGAGTGCAGTAAAACAGATTCATTATTAATTTAAGTTTTTAAGAGAAGGGAATAAATTATGTTCACTCTTGCTGCACAGTTTTGGAAAAGAAAAATATGCATTAATAAACAATATGTCTGTAATTAATTAATGGTCCCCTAGAGAGTTTTTTCTCCCAAACTAGTTAATTAATGTGTAAAATACTAAAAAATTAATCCCAAAACTCATAATGAAAAATCAGCTATGGGTTAGTGAATTGTGGTCATTAAAGCAGATTTGGGTTTTTTGCTCTTTGTTTGGTTTTGTTTTTTACTTTTTTTGTCTTAATGGCCAAAGTTAACAACTGAGACAAACGGATAACAAAGCACCAATGCTAAGGTGCATTTTGGCATTTCTAATTAATGTCCTGTGCCACTAAAAACATCATAAAGCTCTCTCTGGAATAAATGTGAGCAATAAACCTACTGTTTACTCTGGATTTGAAAATGAGTATTGATTACTGTTTTGTTTTTTATTGCTTAGGAAGATGTGGGCAGGGCCTAGATATTAAGAGTCCTCAAATTACCATTCCCTGTGTTTTCTGTTATCCCTCTTTAATCACCTGCTGTGTCTGTTATTTTTCTCTCTTTCCAGCTAGATTGATCTTGAATTTGATCACAAAAACACATTTCAAAAACCTACTGTTCTGGTAACCTAGATGGGGTTAGCATTTTAAGTACAGTAATTTCACGACTATAAGGTGTACCTTAAAGCCTAAAATTTTGATCGAAACCCGGAAGTGCACCTTATAATCCGGTGTGCCTTATATATGGACACAGTTCAGAAATTTGCCAACCTGGAAGTGCGAGCCGTGAGAACCGCATGAGCTGGCGCCGGGCGGGAATGCCAGGGCCCGCGGCATGGGGAGGGCTCCTGGGGCTGTGTTTAAAGGCTTGAAAAATGTTTGCAAATTGAGCACCTGCCAGTAAACCCTGATTGTGTGATTCTGTTACTAATTCCTCACTTTGTTGCACATGGATCCTTGCTGCAAAAAAAAAGTGTGCATTATAGTCTGGTGTGCCTTATATATGGACACGGTTCGGAAATTTGTCGACAGCCCGGGACTGCACCTTATAATCCAGCGCACCTTATAGTTGTGAAATTACTGTACCTTTTAATAAGCGGGTTTAATAACCATGCATTTCTCAGTTGCATTAATATTATTAGTTACTGAAGAAGATTTTACTGTTTTGTTCCTAAATTCTTAGTGAAGCTTTTGCAAAGCATGGAGTGCTCTGTGCTTTGTGTGCTGGGAGCCTCACTGGCTTGCAGGCAAATACATGAACTTGTCAAAAATGTGCATACTTGTAGGATCAAAGCCTTAATTTGTTAAATGATACTTAATAAGAAAAATGGGCACAAGGTAGTAATTTTTCTTATAGGAAACAATGGTTGTTGCTCAGGTAAATGTTAGCAGCCTTGACTGATTGCTGACAAGAAGTGCAGAAGTGATTAACATGACAGTGTACAAATAATGTCATAAATTTTTTTGTCCCTTGCAGCTGCAGCAGGTATATAAACTGGTCTTTCAGGTTTAGTTGAGTTCTTTTGGAAGAAAAAATGCATTTTACAAAAAACTTGGGAGAGAAAATTAAAATTCTTCAATACTTGAGTTTTCTTTATGAAGTCTCTATTCAATGCTGCTTCAGCCTGATACCTATTTCTTTTCTGTTATTAAAGTGAAGCTTTGATGCATGCATAGGTATCTCTCACCATCATTTTTCTCCCCCACTACTAAGTCCTCTTATGTTATGCTTTAATATGAATAGATGAGCTCTTCTTTAGGCTTCTTCTAAGAAAATGAGTTTTCTAACTTATGCTGCATTTATCTTTGACTATATATAACTTTAAAAAATTGGCTGGTTTTAAGGAAGTGTATGTTCAAGAAGTAGCAAAGGATATTAGAAATATTCATAATGACTTTCAATCTTTTAAGGAAATAAACACAAATCTGCTTGCAAGTTTAAGGGGAAATTTGGTATTTATTCTAAGACTATCAAAGCAGTTGCATCCAATCATGAATGCAAATACAGAATAAATTAATTTCTGTCTCTTACACAATATATTCAAACTACGGATATTCATATTAGGCAGGTTGGGTCTTTACTTGCTCATTGAATCCTGTCTTTATTTGTTACACCTATTGTGTATAAATTTTACTATCTTTACTTGATATAAATGATTTTCCAAGCAGAGGGTTGGGAGAGGAAGCTAGCAGCTATGTTGCTAGTGTGTTCTCAGCTTTTCTAGATGATAGACATACTGCCCTGCTCCTTCTCTGATTTTAACTTGACACTTGGAAAGACTTGGAGAGGTGATAGCAGAGGGAGCCAAGGATGTTTGTTCCTTTGCATGCCTTTACAGAAGGTGTCACTGTTTTCTTTGCTCTTTCTTTGGCAATCTATCAAGATGCTCTCTGGAGTCCTTGGAAAGGCCTTGCTGGAGCTGGACAACCCAAGCAGGGCAGTCATGGGACAGCTGTGTTGTAAGAGTAGGATTGTTAAACCTGGAAAAGACCACCATGGAGAATTATGACAGATACACAAAACTATGTGTGAGAAGTTGAGTAAAAAAAGAATTAAGCAGACAGAGGGAAGTTTTCTGCGGAGAGCTCCTCTGGACTGACCTCATTGCCTTGTGCTGCTGTCTCTGCCTTCCTGCAGTAAAGGTGCTTCAGGACTGGTAAAAGCCTTGGCAGGGCTTGGGCAGGGGATGAGTTTTTCCCCAAGACGTGGGACAAGGAAGCATGGCTGGGGACAACAGAGCACATGTTGGAGGAGAGAACAAATGGAAAACATCTGGAGGTGACTCTCACTGGAAGGGTATGTGCACTCCCCCAACAGAAACCACAGAGCTTATCTATTGAGAGACAGAGAAAGCTGGCTGAGCGGTTTCATCCAATATTGGCATTTTTATTTGGAGCTCAGGGCACATAAAAGCCACAGTGACATGGCAATGTTTCTAAGGGGGTAATTTTGTTAAACAATGCTACTTTTGCTGGCAAAACTCCAGGTGTAGTCTTGGCTTTGTATTGGTTCATCGTTTACAGTTTCTGATTTATTTTACTCAAATGCCTGGCATAAATAAAGAGAAGAAAATAATTCTTTTTGCAGCAATGAGCTGTCTCTCAGAAGAGAGCTGGAGCTGCTGACAAATCTATTGTAGAATAGAGTGGGGAGAGTAAAGAGAAGAAGAGTGAAGGAAAACTGGACTATAGTGAAAGATCTGGGTGTTTTCTAGGGAGGGGAAGATGTCTTATTACTTACACCATATTCAAAATGTGACTTCATATTCAGGCAACACATTCTCTAGAGATTTTACAAACTTCACAAAAATGCTAATGAAAAGCAAGTGTTTTATTGTGAAATTGTCTTCTTTCTGCCTTCTTGAATTCTTAAGTATTTTAAAATAACTTAAAACTAAACTGTTTTCTATTTAGTTTCTATTTGCATTCCTAGTCAGAATAGTTTCACCTTATGACTTGGATTTCCTGTGCAGTATTTCCAAATGGGACCACAGGGACTTGTTGCTTTAATTTGTTTGTATTCTGTTTCCTGCAAGTTTGGATATCTCTGGGCATTTTTCTTGTGTATATGTCCATGTGTTCTTTCGTTTAACAGCAGGGAAGAGTTGTGAGTAAAGGCTCTTTTACTGTAGAAGTGTAATATGCCTTACTTTTTGAGCTGGGAATAGACATTTTATCTATTTTTTAAAGAACTGAGATCTAAGATCCCTTTTTAGTCTGTACCAGGATGAAAGGCCATCTCTCCTCTTCTTAAAGAAGATCCAGCCCACTCCAGACAAAGCTGATAGTGTTTCAGCCTGCAATTTGTGATCACCAGATAATATTCTCTTTTACAAAAATGAGTTGACAGCTAAGTCAAATTTTGGTTCTGAAAAATCCTTTCTTAATGGCATCTTTCCAGAAACCATTATGCTTCTGCAAAAAACGTGGAAAATTTTTGACCAGTGTACTTTTCTGTATTTTTCTATTTCTCAACTAAATACATGATAATGCTTTATATTTAATAAATATTATATATAACTTTTGACATTTTCTTAAAAGTTGAGCTTATCATCATCTGTATTTTAAAATCTTTTGTGTACAAGAGTTCAGTTATCTTGCTTGTAACTCTTAGTAATATACCACACGCTATTGTATGTGCCAGCTTTGTTTTTCTGCTTTGTATGCCTATTTTTGTGGAAACAGTTTCATTTCCTTTTTTGTTATATTGATGCTTGTGCTTCAGAGTACCACTTGTGTCAAATTAGCTTTTTTTTTTTTTCAGATGAGAACATTGGTTTTAATTTTCACTCTGTAGAGTTTTTGCAGTGGTGGTGCAGTTTGCACTTCTGTTGTTTGGGGTCTGACAGCCCTGCCATTAAACTTCAACATTTCCACGAGTTCATAAGTATGCAGTAAAACACCTTTGTACAAAAAAGAGGAATACAAAAGTTCATTTGAAATGAAATACTTAAGTTGAAAGAAACCTCAGTAGGTTGTTTTGTCTAGTCTCTTATTTGAATATTTTAGAAAATAATTTCATAGAAAATACCTAGAAAATAAGGGAGGCTGGAGGGGTTGTAGTTCTGCTCTGAGTTTAGAGAAATATAGAAGTCCAAGATACTAGACAATATTCTCTCATTTATAAGGAATTTTTTTACCTTCCAAAAACAAAGGTAAAGTAAAAAAGAATAGGATGTACACTTCTGGCATGCACCCTCTTTCCACTGAAAACTTAAAACTTACAGTTGTAGCCTATGTTTGCATAACACTGGAACAGAAACTGTGGTTACAGTATTACAGGGAAGAAATACTAGACTAGGTCTGTTTTGTCCCTGGTTGTTTAATTACAGTAATTTCACGAATATAAGCCGCACCTTTTAAATTGAAGAATCCAGCCTACCCCAGTAGTGCAGCTTATATTCAGGTGCGGCTTATTTATGGACAATTTCAGGAGAATTACCAAGGCGGAAGTACGGGCCGCAAGGGGAACAGTCGTTCCCCGCCCCTCAGCTCCCGCCCCCGCCGCTGCCCGCCG